>CM077162.1:135345113-135666614 GCA_039583875.1 Platanthera guangdongensis | reverse complement strand
TGTAACAACCCCATCCGTTCATATGATTATTCTAGAAGGTCCGGCCGGGGCCCCACAGGATATACCACAAAACAGTCGGTGAAGGTACAGGATGATACCAGAGTAGCGCAATCGCACCTATCACAAGCATTCTAGCGGAAGCCTAAACTACTTGAACTCCTCATGAATGTCCAAACATAAACTCTCCACATTTATATACATATAGGAATGTCTTACAACATGTCAAAAGTGTTGGCCTTATGGCCTTACATGGCTTTCAAACAGTGGCCTAAAACAGATTGGCGCGCAGGCCGGCCACAATAAAAGAAAACACTCAAAAGACACAACTAGCCTTCGAGGGCTAGCAGCAGCAGCAGCACCAGCAGGAACATCAACCTCAACGCGTCCCACTCGGCTCTCCAGCACCTGTGCAAGGACAATCCACCCACCGGTGGCAAACAAAAGCAACGGTCAGCGTTCAGCTGACCAAATTATAACGACCCTACCCCTTCTCTCGGGGCAGCGGTATTTTTCCCTGCAGGCATATCATATCACAAGTATGGCAAAAAACTATATCATCAAAAGGTGCTTTCACGCACACAAGCCATCACAACCGTTCGCCGCCCGGCCCAACGGTCCGTGCACTCAGGGCACATTCTTGGTGTTCTGGCAACCTCTTGCCCACCACCGTATCAGGGTTATCACCCAACGGTAACACTCTTGAGCATTTACTCCATGGCGTGCAGCCGGAGTTAGTCCTCGGACACTGGGATGGCCCGTAGCCCCCCGTTTGTGTCATGGCGCGCAGGCCGAAGACTCTTGCTATGCGCTCCAACAGACCGCACTTTTGGTCTCACGTCAGACGGACATAGCGCAGGTCGGATCCTCCATCCCCCCGTTGCTCAAATCGCCTTGCCTTTTCCGCGTGCAGCGTACTCATGGCTATAGCAAAGGCGCGGGTCGGTCTCACCAATCCTGTTCTGGCATTCAAGCCTGGGTATTTATCTATACCCATTTCCTCACAGCAACAGCGGGTCTTTCCTGGGCTCACCAGTACTTCCTGTGACTCCCGTCACAGGTGGACACCGCAAATTACAAATGTCAGGGGTCTTTCCTGGGCACACCAGTACTTCCTGTGACTCGCTTCACAGGTGGACACCCTATGACATCAAGCATCACAAAAAGGGCCTTTCCTGGTCCCACCAGTACTTCCTGTGGGATAACCACAGGTTGGACCCAAAACCATAACATGGCTATTTTCCTGGGCTACCACCCCAGTACTTCCTGCTACTCCTTTTCGCAGGCATAACCCGTAGACTCCTTAACACTACACGTTTATCACGGAGTCTTCTCCGGTTCGTATGCAACATCACCAATCCAGACCAACCTGTCCAGATGGGCTTCACACAGCATGCCTATTCCGTACTCCATTTCCGGATCTATATGCTAACAAAAGGGGATTTCAAGAATCACCCAAATGACTCCCAAAAGCAGCCACCTCTTGGTGGGGGAATCAAAAGATATGCCAAAAAGGAAGCCTTCACATGGCTAGGAAGAAAAGTCGTTACCCTTGACGATCGCTTCGGTGCCATGGACTCCAAGCTAGCTTGCACGACTCGCGAGAGCGTTTCCTCCGCAACGCTGGCTTCGGATCTCTCGTCGGAAACCGCAGCACCACCGACAGCAGCCCCCTTTCCTTCTTCCTCTTCCTTTCTTTCTCTCTTGAAGAAAGATGAAGGCTAAGAAAATGAGATTCTTTCTCTGATTTCGGCCTTAAGGAAAAAGAAGAAGAGCTTCAGCCCTTGGATCCAGACTGAAGGAATGGACGGCCACGATTCTGCCAAAACACATATTTTGACCCGACACGGCCTCGAACACGGCCGTGTGCCTGGCCGTGTGCCTCAAGCGGTGGTCAACCGACTTATCCAAACCAGTGACACGCCCACTGGACACGCCCGTGTCATGGGCCGTGTCACCAACACGCCTTCAGACACGCCCGTGTCTGTGGCCGTGTACCTGGGGAAAAAAAATCCCAAATCATCCCGAGACTTCACACGGCCTGTGACACGCCCGTGTCCCAGGCCGTGTGCCCAGACACGGCACAAAGACACGCCCTGTCGATTTCCTTCGGCGGGCTGAGCTCGTCGCCTGATTTGACACGCCCTGTGACACGCCCGTGTCACAGGCCGTGTTCAAACACTCGACACTCGACACTTCTCGACACTCGACGATCGTCGAGACAAATCGTCGAGCATGCGACACGGCCTTGGACACGCCCGTGTCCTGGGCCGTGTGCCCCCTCTCGACGAATCGTCGAGAGCAAAAATCGTCGAGACAAAGCCCAATCGTCGACACAACTTCGACACGCCCTGCGACACGCCCGTGTCGCAGGCCGTGTCACCTGACACGCCCTGGGACACGCCCGTGTCCCAGGCCGTGTCACCCAAAAATTGCCTGTTTCTGAACTTTGGGCTGTTACAATCCTCCCTCCTACAAGAAATTTCGTCCTCGAAATTTGAGACAGGAAAGTAACAGAAACCAGCAAGAAAAGGTAACAACATCTAACATTTTATGTTACAACATTCGCGCTATAAATTACACAAACAGCTCTGGGAACTCTGCTCGCATGGTTTGCTCGCGCTCCCATGTCAGCTTCGTCACGGCCGCAGTTGTCCCACCGGACTTTTACCATACCGACCGTTTTGTTCCGCAACTGTTTCTCGGCTCGATCTTCGATCTGAATGGGTCTAACTCTCGTTGTTAGCCCATACTCCACCGCACACGATCATCCGCGATCACTTGAGCGGGATCTTTCACGGCCTTCCGAAGCACTGAGATGTGAAAGACATCATGTAACCCACCCAAGTTCGTCGACAGAGCTAGCCGATAAACCGCTTCGCTCATTCGCTCAACCACTTCAAAAGGACCCAAAAATCTTGGACTCAACTTTTTCAATCGTCGAATCTTGGAGACCCCTTTGCATGGCTTGATCTTCAAGTAGACCCAATCGCCAACCGCAAATTCGACATTCCGGTGCTTGGCGTTGTAGTCCTTCGCTTGTCGATCTTGAGCAATCAGCAATCTCTCTCGAATAGTCCGAATGGTTGAGTTTGCTTTATCCACCTCATTTGGTTTAACACCCGGGCTTCACCCGCGTCTACCCAAGCTAAGGGAGTACGACACGTTCTTCCATATAGGGCTTCATATGGTGCCATCCCAATGCTTGCCTGGTAGCTGTTATGATACGCAAACTCGACCATATAGAGATGATCTTCCCATCTCTTTCCGAAGTCAAGGGCGCACATTCGGAGCATGTCCTCCATTGTTCTGTTGGTACGTTCAGTTTGGCCATCCGTTTGGGGATGAAAGGCCGTACTGAAAGTCAACTTCGTGCCCAACAGTCGGTGAACTAGCCTCGAATCATTTGATGTGAATTGCCTATCTCGATCACTTACGATGCTCCGAGGAACACCGTGAAGCCGTACAATCTGATCAACATATAACTTTGCCAAATTTTCAACCGAATCATCCCGTCTGTTCGGGAGAAAATGTGCTACTTTTGTTAGCCGGTCAACTATCACCCAATGGAATCATTTCCTCGCTGCGACCTTGGCAATCCATGCACAAAATCCATGGAAATATCATCAAATTTCCACACTGGGATCGGTAGTGACTTCAATAACCGTCCGGCTTTTGGCATTCCGCCTTCACCATCGCACATGTTTGACATTTGGCTACATACAGGGCAACATCTTCCTTGAGCCCTGGCCACCAGAAAAATTTCTTCATATCGTTGAACATCGTTGTGCTCCCGGGTGAATGGAATACTTCGTATAATGTACCTCATACATCGGTTTTTCTTCCCTCAACTTCCCCACATTCAGGACGCACAAACGACCCTCTTTGCGCAAAAGACCATCAGTCCAGGTGAATTTGCCTTCTGGCCCTTCATTCACATATCGTAAGAGATTTTCATCCAACTCCGTTGCCCGTCGAACGCGGTCCGCAAGGTCACATTGCACCTCGGTCCAGTTCAAACATGCAGTGGCAGTGGAACTCTTGTCACACAATAGATCTCCAATGCTTCCAACTCCTGGATAAGACGTTTATTATGCCTTTGCAACCAATTCGCTCTAGCCGGAACTCGCCGACTCAAGGCATCCGCGACAACATTCCCTTTCCCGGGTGTATGTGAATCTCGAACGTGTCGTCCCCAAGGAACTCCAACCACCGTCGTTGTCACATACTCAAGTCTTTCTGCTCCAACAGATACTTTAGGCTCTTATGATCGGTATAGATCGCCACCTTCACACCATAAAAGGTAGTGTCGCCACAACTTGAGTGCAAAAGCACCGCCGCTAGTTCCAAATCCTGGACGGGATTAGTTTCGCGCATGCACCTTCAGTTGTCGTGAGCCATAAGCAATCACTTTTCCGCTCTGCAGAAGAACGCATTCTAAGCCGCTTCCTGAGGCATCATAACCCATCGGTTCCACATGGCGAAGACAACATCGGCGCCGTGGTCAACCGAATCTGCAGCTCTTCAAAAGATCGTGCGCACTCTGGCGTCCAAACGAACTTCTGATATTTTCGCGTTAGTGTGGTTAGCGGCAAAGCGATCCGCGAGAAATTCTCTACAAATCTTCTATCGTAGCCCGCAAGTCCAAGGAAACTTCCTGACTTCGGCCACAGAAGACATTTTGGTCACTCTTGTATGGCTCTTCTCTTCGCTGGATCCACTGCAATGCCCGCTCCATTCACCACATGGCCCAAAATGCCACTGACGATAGCCAAACCTCGCACTTCGAGAACTTGGCATAGAGCTGATTTTACCGCATTGTATTCAACACCAACCGCAAATGAATCTCATGCTCAGCTTTAGACTTCGAGTACACCAGGATATCATCAATGACACAATCACAAACAGATCAGGTACTCACGGAAAATACGGTGCATCAAATCCATAAACACCGAAGGCGTATTGCACAAGCCAAAGGGCATAACTGTGAACTCATAGTGCCCATAAGCGTGTTCCAAATGCGGTTTTGGAAATGTCACCTTCCCAAATTCGTAACTGGTAATAACCAGACTTCAGGTCCAACTTCGAATAGACGGTCGAGCCAACTAGCTGATCAATAATTCATCAATCCGAGGTATAGATACTTATTCTTCTCGTCAGCTTATTTAATTCACGGTAATCAATACATCGCTCCAAGGTGACATACTTGGGCGGATATAACCTTGCTCTCGCATTTCTTGTAGTTGAACCTTCAACTCCGCCATCTCTTTAGACGTAACGCGATATGGCGAGCGGCCACGGGTTTCGCACCTGGCACCAACTCATTTTGTGAAGTCAATCTCCCGCTGGGGTGGTAGCCCAGGGAGATCCGTGGGAAACACATCTGTGAATTCTGCCTCAATCGGAACCTCGCACAACGTGGCCTTAGGCGCAATAGCCCGAATGAGTGCAAAGTAACACTCCGCACCCTTCCGAACAGCTTTGACTACCTGGAGTGCAGACATCACGTCCCGCCTGTTCGGTATTCTGGCCTAACGTGATTTCTTTGGACTGGCAATCAAGCATAACGTGCTGCTCCGCAAGCCAATCCAACCCAAAAATCACGTCAATTCCAATATTGGCAAACAAATGCAGTTAAACTGAAATCCCGACTTCCTAACTGAACCGCCACATCGCAAGTTTGATGCGCAAGCATCCAACAATCATTCGGCAACACCATGGTGACGCTATCTGTCTTTGCGATCCTGGGAATCCCAAGCCGCGTAAGAAACTCACGAGACAGAAAAGAAGACGAACATCCTTCGTAACGGTGCCTGTGGTGCACCTAACATATACAACCAACAGTCACAAGATGCAAACAAAAACAAGCAAGACGATCAGCGTAAACATCGACGACTCTTGCCAAGTTTGGGCACACATGTCCCCATGGTAGAAAACAGCAACAATTGACAACACACGTTGATCCCACACATCCATATCGGACACAGGTCCTCATAACATTTTCATCCAAAACGGCTTACTGTACCTCGAACATATATAAGTCACCATTAGTTATGTACATGAGAAGTCTCCTTATTTATCTACATCGTGTTGTCGCCCTTTCTTGCCTGCTACGCGCCAACGCGGCAATCTCGGCTTTATGTCCTGCTTTCCCACACACGAATAACACTTGGACTGCTTCTTTGGCTGCTGAACACCATCCCCACAGTCACGAGCAAGGTGGTCCCACCTGACCACACGCATAACAAGTACGCTTCTCTTGTCTCCGCCTCTTCCAGTGAGCCGACTTCCCAACCTTGGAGTGCGCACTTTCCGAGTCACAGGCATCTGCTGGGCTCTCCTTAAGTCGATTTCCAACAGTCTCGCTGCCTCCACCAGTGGTTGGAAGCCCAAGAACTTAGGACCCATCAACAAGAAACGGAGTTCCTGACGTAGCCCACCATAAAACCGATTGATCTTCATCTCCTCGGTCTCAACATAAACTCGGGTTGTTGCTCATTGCAACAAATGCATGAAAATAGTCTGCAACCGTGTTCTCTCCTTGGCTCAAACACATATGTCCCGACGAGGCTGAGGCACTTCCCCTTGCTAGCTGCTCAAGTTCCCTACCCGGCATGGAACGCATCACCGGATCAGAGGGTGAAACTTGTCCTTCATGGTAAGACTTGAGCGTTGCAAAAGCCCTATCGACAATCAGTCGAGCTGTTTCTATCGATGAAGGAGAGGTTGGTACCACAGTTGACGTCATGCGTCCTAACGAGTGTTGGGGTTCCTGCTGCCAAACCATCGCACTTGTCGCCTACAAATAGAAAAGGACACAAGTAAGCAACAGATAGGAACACACAGGTTCCTCAAACACAAAACTTTGCATTCCTATCATGGACATTCAGGAGTTCAATCGTAGACTTTGTTTGCACAAACCCGTGCTTGCCACCCCACAAAAGAAGTCGACCACGACTTCGAGAGGGAAAGACCAGACAACCGATACCAAAAATGTAACAACCCCATCCGTTCATATGATATATTCTAGAAGGTCCGGCCGGGGCCCCACAGGATATACCACAAACAGTCGGTGAAGGTACAGGATGATACCAGAGTAGCGCAATCGCACCTATCACAAAGCATTCTAGCGGAAGCCTAAACTACTTGAACTCCTCATGAATGTCCAAACATAAAACTCCACATTTATATACATATAGGAATGTCTTACAACATGTCAAAAGTGTTGGCCTTATGGCCTTACATGGCTTTCAAACAGTGGCCTAAAACAGATTGGCGCGCAGGCCGCCACAATAAAAGAAAACACTCAAAAGAACACAACTAGCCTTCGAGGGCTAGCAGCAGCAGCAGCACCAGCAGGAACATCAACCTCAACGCGTCCCACTCGGCTCTCCAGCACCTGTGCAAGGACAATCCACCCACCGGTGGCAAACAAAAGCAACGGTCAGCGCTCAGCTGACCAAATTATAACGACCCTACCCCTTCTCTCGGGGCAGCGGTATTTTTCCCTGCAGGCATATCATATCACAAGTATGGCAAACTATATCATCAAAAGGTGCTTTCACGCACACAAGCCATCACAACCGTTCGCCGCCCGGCCCAACGGTCCGTGCACTCAGGGCACATTCTTGGTGTTCTGGCAACCTCTTGCCCACCACCGTATCAGGGTTATCACCCAACGGTAACACTCTTGAGCATTTACTCCATGGCGTGCAGCCGGAGTTAGTCCTCGGACACTGGGATGGCCCGTAGCCCCCCGTTGTGTCATGGCGCGCAGGCCGAAGACTCTTGCTAGCGCTCCAACAGACCGCACTTTTTGGTCTCACGTCAGACGGACATAGCGCAGGTCGGATCCTCCATCCCCCCGTTGCTCAAATCGCCTTGCCTTTTCCGCGTGCAGCGTACTCATGGCTATAGCAAAGGCGCGGGTCGGTCTCACCAATCTGTTCTGGCATTCAAGCCTGGGTATTTATCTATACCCATTTCCTCACAGCAACAGCGGGTCCTTTCCTGGGCTCACACCAGTACTTCTGTGACTCCCGTCACAGGTGGACACCGCAAATTACAAATGTCAGGGGTCTTTCCTGGGCACACCAGTACTTCCTGTGACTCGCTTCACAGGTGGACACCCTATGACATCAGCATCACAAAAAGGGCCTTTCCTGGTCCCACCAGTACTTCCTGTGTGGATAACCACAGGTTGGACCCAAAACCATAACATGGCTATTTTCCTGGGCTACCACCCCAGTACTTCCTGCTACTTCTTTTCGCAGGCATAACCCGTAGACTCCTTAACACTACACGTTTATCACGGAGTCTTCTCCGGTTCGTATGCAACATCACCAATCCAGACCACCTGTCCAGATGGGCTTCACACAGCATGCCTATTCCGTACTCCATTTCCGGATCTATATGCTAACAAAAGGGGATTTCAAGAATCACCCAAATGACTCCCAAAAGCAGCCACCTCTTGGTGGGGGAATCAAAAGATATGCCAAAAAGGAAGCCTTCACATGGCTAGGAAGAAAAGTCGTTACCCTTGACGATCGCTTCGGTGCCATGGACTCCAGCTAGCTTGCACGACTCGCGAGAGCGTTTCCTCCGCAACGCTGGCTTCGGATCTCTCGTCGGGAAACCGCAGCACCACCGACAGCAGCCCCCTTTCCTTCTTCCTCTTCCTTTCTTTCTCTCTTGAAGAAAGATGAAGGCTAAGGAAAATGAGATTCCTTTCTCTGATTTCGGCCCTTAAGGAAAAAGAAGAGAGCTTCCAGCCCTTGGATCCAGACTGAAGGAATGGACGGCCACGATTCTGCCAAAACCACATATTTTGACCCGACACGGCCTCGAACACGGCCGTGTGCCTGGCCGTTGTGCCTCAAGCGGTGGTCAACTGACTTATCCAAACCAGTGACACACCCACTGGACACGCCCGTGTCATGGGCCGTGTCACCACACCACGCCTTCAGACACGCCCGTGTCTGTGGCCGTGTACCTGGGGAAAAAAAATCCCAAATCATCCCGAGACTTCACACGGCCTGTGACACGCCCGTGTCCCAGGCCGTGTGCCCAGACACGGCACAAAGACACGCCCTGTCGAATTTCCTTCGGCGGGGCTGAGCTCGCCGCCTGATTTGACACGCCCTGTGACACGCCCGTGTCACAGGCCGTGTTCAAACTCTCGACACTCGACACTCATGTCCTCGACACTCGACGATCGTCGAGACAAAATCGTCGAGCATGCGACACGGCCTTGGACACGCCCGTGTCCTGGGCCGTGTGCCCCCTCTCGACGAATCGTCGAGAACAAAAATCGTCGAGACAAAGCCCAATCGTCGACACAACTTCGACACGCCCTGCGACACGCCCGTGTCGCAGCCGTGTCACCTGACACGCCCTGGGACACGCCCGTGTCCCAGGCCGTGTCACCCAAAAATTGCCTGTTTTTCTGACCTTTGGGCTGTTACACTTCATCCCTTCAGGAAAATCAACAACCCACACCTCCTGAATCCCCTCATGACACATACATTTCTACACCACCACAGTCTCCACTTCCACCACATCTATCTTCAATACCATCTTACATCCTACCCTCAGACACCATGATGCAAGATGCCCCCCTTCCATCCCCATCAACATCTAAACTTCACATACCTGATGATCCACCCTCTATTCCATCAATAGTTGCCACCTCTTCCACACCAACTACAATACCATCTACCATATTCTCATTGGACCCCTCTACCATCTCATCTATCATCACCATCATCACTACCCTTCTTAAATCACTTATCGCAGAGGCCATTTCACATCTTTCAACCACCATTACATATTTATCTGCCCACATATCTTCTCCCACTGCTGCCCCCTGCTCAGTCAGGGGCCTGGACTCTGTTCCCACTGAAACTAGGTAGGGGGAGATGCCTGATGATGAAGCAGCAGTTACAGCTTCAGAGTCTTCAGCTCCAGCTCTAGCATATGGCCCAGCTTCACCAGCAGAATATAGAGAATGTTTAGATAAAGATTTGATTGATTTCATTGATACTGACATGCATTTTCATGAGTCAGATTATGAAGGATTCAAAACTGTTGGTGATTTTATCCTAAATCCCACAGTTCACTTAGAAGATTTGTTGAAACTCTTTGACAATGTACATATGCATTATCTTCCAGAAGAAGTTAAGAAGCCATATTTGGCTATTATTCCGTATACCTCTCCTATCAGTCCAACAGTTGCTAAGAAACTATGTGATAGCTTTGAAATTCCAGTATCTTCACCAACCTTTGCAGTCATTCCATCCCCCCCAGATGCTATTTCAGCACCAATCTTTGTAATGGATGACTCCCCTATGACAGATCTAGATGAGTTGATCTTGGCTGACATTGCAGAAGAAAATAAGGCAGCAGTTGAAAGCTCTGTACCAGTTACTTCTGACTCTTGTCCAACCCCTGCTGAAACTCCAGCCCTTGAAACTTCTGCTCCTGCTATAGAAAAGACTAATACTTATGCTAAAGCCTTAAAAGCATTGGATGCTTTATATTATAATCCTCAGGATTCAGATGATGAGGATGATGAGGATGAAGAAGATTCAGATGAAGAAGCTGCTAAGAAAAAAGAAGAAACTTTTGTCAAAGAAAAGGAAAGCCCCTCCTCCTCCTGCTCCTAAGCCTAATCCAGCACATGACACTCCTTATTACATTGTGCAAAAGATAACACCATACAAAAGGATGCCAGCTTGGATGTGGCTGTCCAAGAATGAACAAAAGGAGAGGAAGAGAAGCAGAAAATATTCTCCTCCACCAGTTCATCAGTACAGAAGAGATCCACCTCCTCCACCTCCTCGAGCAGCTGGTGCCATAGGCTCTAGATCTCAGAGGCCTGCCCCTATTCAAACCTATTAGAGACACCAAGGGAGATCTTCTGGAAGCAGTCAGCAAAGACATCAATTTTCAGGAAGTCATCAGTATCAACATCAACAACAGCAACATCAACAACAACAACAACATCAACAATAGCAACATCAACAGCAACAACAGCAACAACAACAACAACAAAGTATTTCTGCAGACCAGAAGGCTAATAGTACTGAAAGACCATATTCACCTCCTGTTCCTTTTGAGGATCCTGAAACAGCAAACACTGCTACAATGGCTAGATTCCCGGAAATTATTGGTCTTTCTGTGATTAATAAAGCAAAAGCTGAAGGCAAAGATATATCAGGATATTCAACTATGTCCAAATACAGAAAGGAAGAACTCAAAAGATTTGATAAAGCAAACAAATTCTTCAATATTGATGACACCATAAAGCTGCACCTGGAAGCATTTGTCCCCAGGGATACATCCTTGAAGATTATTGGGGCATCTGACATGACAATGACACAGGCACAGACTTTGGATCCAAAAAGAGAAATTATCTTTACAAAGCTAGGAGAAAAGACCAAAGAAGATAAGCCCACAGATAAGAAACATAAGATTAATCTTTACATTGCTTCAATTTTTTTCTTCTTTTCATTAGCTTTAAAACTGATTTGTTTGATTAAACAAAGCTCATGTACATATATATATATATATATCTGTTGCATGTGTTAGTAAATCTCTGCCAGATATACCTTTTCTTGCTTTGTTTGTCTTTATGTTTTTGTTTTGAGTCTATTAGTGATCTCACCCAAATAGGGGGAGATTGTTAGATCCCTAGTTGATTTGGGCTAGGTTCCACTAACTTAGGATGATGCGACCCAACATGTATAGCCAGGTCATAGTTGTGTCCTAGAGTCTAGGCCAAGTCCTTAGAGTCAACATCAGATGGACCAGCTATCAACAAGACTATCAGGGACTCAAGACTTAGAAGATTTCAAGACCAAGTAAAATGAGTTCGACGTTCGTCGAACTCAAGTCGACGAAAGACGTTCTCAACTCGACGATCTTGAGATATTTCTCTGAGCTGAGCTCGACGATCTTCATTCTTTGCTCGACGAAAACTGGGATTCTTCAGCAAACCAAAGTCAGGATAACTCCAGATTACTCTAAGTCCAACTTCAGACTTTGGTCGACGAACAAGATTCTGAGCTCGACGAACATGGACCACGACTTCACAAGGACCTTCAGTTAGAAGTTCTCAGGTCGACGAACTTTGTTCATTGGTCGACGAATTCTGGATCCTTTATGTCAACAACTACATTCATGAATTATTCGAAGTCCAGAATAGTTGCTGAACTACAGTCGACGAAATTACAACCTCAGCTCAATGAACCTCAGACAGAAAAGGCAAAGGCTCTGAATCATGCAGTTATGTTATCAGCTCTACGATCTTGGAACTCAGCTCGACGAACAGAAGTTGTCTGGTCGACGAATACAAAATCTCAGTTCGACGAACTAGTAACTCAGCTTGACGAATTCTATTATTTGTTTGACGTCTCCAGACTTAGCCATTTCCGACCTTCTGTCCCCATTCTAATGCGGAAATTCCTGAGTAATTAATGCCCTGCATTCTCTGAATGTATCCGTTAGAAGGAGCATTGATTACGGTCTTCTTTAGGAATAATACTTGTCGATTTTCCACGGGATAGTTGAGGAAATGAGTCAATGCCGATTATTCTCTAGGTGTCAGCATTAATTACTGATGATTCAAATTTTTGAAAAGATATAGAAGAAGACAAGATCGACAATCAGCAATAGAAGCAAGAACATACTCTGTCAGAAAAACAGAGACACACACAGACTGACTGCAAGAATTCATACACTAGTAGAAAATCTTCACATAGAAAATCATACTGAAGCTTACAGTGACATGCAGTGATCATACCTCCAGGACTTCCAAGGACAACAAAATAACAAATCAGTCAAGAAGCTTCTGCATCACTGCCTGTCAAGAACTCTGATAGAAGACCTATCACCCTACAACAAAGATTCCAAATCTTCCTGAACCATTCAATATTTTATGGGATCTTTTGCTAAACATCAATCCACTTAAGCCTTCTCAGTTTATTGAGAAAGAGAAGACAAAATCACTCTCTCACCACCTCCTATATAAATGGTTGTCATCTCCCTTCAAAAGTGATTCCTGCTTGCAAGTCTCCTAACCAAAAGACTTGAGTTAGTTTTTGGGGACCTGATCAAAACCCATTGGTGTCAGGCACCTTATCAAAAATCTGAGTGGATTCCTATCAGGGTGGTAGAAGAGTGGACTACCGAGATTTGGGGAACCACTATAAATTTCTTGTGTCGTCTGGTTTCCTATCTTTTTCTTTTTGTTCTTGCTGTGTGGTTGTGATTTGGTTTACTATTTTATGTTTTCTAGTTTCCTAATTAATGCACCTTTTTAGTTTACAGTAAAGCTATAACAACACCTTTATAGAGACCTAACAAATTTTAAATATTCTCTATTCACCCCCACTCTAGAGTATTGTAGACCTAACCCTCACTTTCAAGGTAATTATTTGTCTGTACTAATTTGAGTAGTATTTGTAATAGTATTTATTTACCGCCTACTCATTTGAGTTAAATGGCAGGTTTGTGTATGTGTTTAATTTTCAGTAGAGTGCGTGTGTACGTTGCATTTATTTTGTCCTAATCGTTTGAGTAGGACTCGCTTTCATTTCTCCCGCCCACGCACTTGCGCGGGGACTCGCATTTACTGATTTCATTTCAGTCCTACTTATTTAAGTAGGACTTGCAATTTACAGCTTTCTTACTGCTTTATTTAACTGCTTTCATTTCCTGCTTTCCAATTTCTGCTTTCTTTATTGCTTTCACCGCTGCCGTCCCCATTCCGATGAGTGACTAAAGTTCTTAGCCCTCTGTATCGAAGAGTATTGGGACAAATAAAATAACTTAAATTAATTAAAGGTCTCAATTTTCTAATTAATTAAAATCACTTAAGGTTTGCCGTGGGTATACGATGCGTAGGACCACATAATCGATGTGTGGGCCCTATTTTCGTAGTCCATATGCTAGCTAGCCGAGAAGACGTACGTATGGACCGATCACCCCTTGGTAAATTTAGTTCTGCACTAACCCTGGAGATAGGAGGCACGCCAACTCTACCGGATTGGGTTCCCCACCCAATAGCAGGGTTCTTAGCATAATGCGGGCATTAAGAGGAATCATTCGTCCGACGAGAGCCCGATCGAATAGTCTTAATGTTCAGGTGAGCGATAGTCCTAGGGATAGGTGAGCTCATTTTAGTGGAACCTCCACGGCCAAGTCTCCGCCCTAATTATTTTGAAACTTACTTACGATCTCTTTTTATTTAAAGTATATTTTAGTTCAATTTTATTTGGTGCCCTCGAGCTAAGCTCTTCATCGGCTCCACCTTTTTTATGCTTTCATTTTTATTGCCTTTTTATTATATATATAAATTACCCGACAAGTAAATATCTGTAAAATAATAGTCTCCTCCAGGGAAGTGTAGAAATAATCGAATCCACCCCGAATACGACCTCGAAATTCCACCTGGAATATCCTCTACTACTCACAATAGGTACACTTGCCTCCTTCGTTAAAACTCTATCACACCTTTTTATATCCACATAAATAAATACGCGCTCCCCATTTTCCAAATAAAAATCAAATCCGCTTTTCTACTTAAATAAAATCGCCCGGGGCGCCGCGCATCCTCACCTATTTTTGGAGTTTTAACCGCATTAAGTTTTCGTACTTGATGCGAAAAATATGAATCATTGCCTGGTTATGTAATCATGGGCAATATGCTTGCCCAACAATACTTTTCCCACAACATCAGCCAAAAACTTATACTCAGTAGATTAATTTTTTTTTAATAATCTGTTAGGGTTTCCCTCGGAGTGACCCATTTTCAGCAGCATATCATCATACTCAGAACTGCCTATTTCTATATCTTCTTCTCCATTATTAAAACCGAAAATTTTAGATAGAATGGCAGGAGTAAGAATAACCTGTTGTCCTACTATTGTTCCTATCATTGTCTCAGCATCAGGTGTGGTTGAACTATATACCCATTGCTTTATTTCAGTCAGCGACAACTTCATCCTTGTGGCCATGAACTTCTTTCACTGTTGTTCTTGGAATAACTGCAGTATATCCATGAATATTTGATCAGAGTGTTGGAAGGAGTCAAAATCAATGTCAAACCCAGTGTTGAATTTCATGTTTGTGAGAGAGTTCGCTGGAATGGCCATTATTTCCTGCAAAAACAAGAAATATCAAGTGCAAGAGAGTTCTGAAGGCGCAGGAATTAGCTCAAACAAAAAACCTATTATAAGGTTTTCAGGATATGAAGCGGCGAGCTCCATTTTGCAAAAATAAAAATTCTTCGATCTCAGGTCGACAAATGTTGAAAGTTCATCGATCTCAGTTTGAAGAGGAGGGAAAATAGTTCGCCGATCTCAGGTTGACGAAATATTTTTGAAAGCAAGATCGTCGATCTCAGGTCGAAGAAAATGACTTCACACTGAGATGTCGTCGATCTCAAGTCGATGAAAAAATCTCAAGAAGATTTCTCAGTTCGTCGATCTCCATTCGACGAAGTTTGATAAATTCTTCGACCACAGACAAAAATTAAATTAAAGCCTCTCCATTTATCATACCTAGCTGATTCATAAAGAACAGATGGTTCCTCTCATCCAAGGATTTGGTGAAGATGTCTGCTCTTTACAAATTTGTGTAGATATAGACAAGCTTAATTTTATTTTTTTTTCCACACAATCTCTAATGAAATGATGTCTTATTTCTATATGCTTAGTATTACTATGATGCACTGGATTTTGTGCAATAGAAATTGCACTTGTATTATCACATAGTAAGGTTGAATTATTTAAGTTGATACCATAATCTAGGAGTTGGTGCTGAATCCACATTATCTGTGAACAACAACTACCAGTAGCTATATATTCTGCTTCTGAAGTTGAGGTAAACACAGATGTCTATTTTTTGCAAAACCAAGACACTAGTCTAGCACCAAGGAATTGGCATGTCCCTGAGGTGCTTTTTTTGTCCACTCTACGTCAAATAAAATCAGCATCTGAGTATCCAGTCAACTCAAACTTTGACTCAGTTGGATACTAGAGTCCTAGACTAGGATAACCCTTTTTATATCTTAAAATCCTTTCTTGAAAAGTAACATGAGATTCTTTAGGATTCACCTGGAACCTAGCACAAAGACATGTAGCAAATATTATGTCTGGCCTACCTGCTGTGAGATATAATAGGGACCCAATAATGCCCGTATATAGTTTCTGATCAACAGGCTTGCCAAGTTCATTAGAGTCAATCACAGCATTAGAAGCCATGGGTGTTTTCTTTACTAAAGCATCTGACATCCCAATCTCTTTGATTAGCTCCTTAGCATACTTGGACTGGGATATGAAGATGCCATCAGGTTGTTTCTTCACTTGGAGGCCAAGAAAGTAAGAGAGCTCACCCATGCTACTCATTTCAAACATGGAATGCATTAGGACAGAGAATCTCTTGCATAGTATGGAATCAGTAGAGTCAAAGATAATGTCATCTACATTATTTTGTACTAATAAGATTTGATCCTTATGATGTCTAGTGAACAATGTCCTATCTATTATTCCCATAGTGAATTTATGCTCTAGAAGAAAGCTGGCTAAGGTTTCATATCAAGCTCTTGGAGCTTGATTTAGACCATAAAGAGCCTTATGCAATTTAAAAACATAAGAGAGATGAGTAGGAGAGATAAAACCTTGTGGTTGCTCCACATAAACCTCTTTTTTAAGTTCACCATTTAATAATACACTCTTGACATCCATTTGATATGCTTTGAACTTCTTGTAGGCAGCTTATGCAAGGAAGATTCTGATTGCTTCCAGCTTTGCAACAGGTGTAAATGTCTAGTCATAGTCAATGCCTTCCTCTTGTATATAGCCTTGTGCAACTAGTCTTGCCTTGTTCCAGATGATAATACCTTAGGCATCTATTTTATTTCTGAATACCCATTTAGTTCCAATGACTATATAGTCTTTGGGTCTTGGAACTAAATCCCAAACTCTAAATCTCTCAAACTAGTTGAGCACCTCTTGCATTACAATAATCCAGTGTCGATCTTGATCAGTATCTTCTATGGATTGGTGCTCAGTTTGAGATTTGAAGTAGGCTTGCATCATGTGTTGATTGAGTTGATGCCTGGTATGTACACCTACTTACATGTCTCCAATCACTTGAGATACAGGATGATCTCCAAGTGTGACAAACTCGGTAGGTGGAGTTGGTTCAGTAACAGCTTGCGGATTTAATTCCTCTTGTGAAATTATGGGAGCTGTTATTGGTTCAACATCCACTTCAGTGGATTTATCTTCACTGTCTTCATTTATATGTGGAGAGGGATGTGCAACAACATCATTTGTAAGGGTCAACTCATCCAACTTATTACACAAGTGTGGTACTAGCAAAGTTTCACTATTAGAAGGATTATTCTCCTTGTAAGACATGTTTGTTTCATCAAATGATATATATAGAGTCTCTTTCATTTTCAAAGTAGATTTATTATACACCCTATATGCCTTACTGACTTAGGAATATCCTAGAAAAATTCTCATTGCAGCCTTGTCTTCAAACATTCTAAGATACTTCTTGTCATTGTTATGAATGTAGCATAAATAACAAAAAATTCTAAAGTAATCTACTTTAGGTTGCTTCCCTTTAAGTAATTCATAGGGAGTCTTGCCCTTAAACTTATATATTAGACTCCTATTCAGTACTTAATTTGCTGTGCTTACAGCCTCTACCCAGAAGGATAGTAACAAGTAAGTATCTGCAAGTAATGTGCATGCAACTTCAATCAGGGTCCTATTTTTCCTTTCAGCTACCCCATTTTGTTGAGGAGTTCTAGGAGAAGAGAAACACTACCTGATACCTTTCATCTCACAAAATTCTTCCTTGGGAAGAGCCTCAAACTCAATATCATGATCACTAATGATCAATACAAATGGAGTAGAATACTCAATCCTTATGTTCTTAAGAAAGTCTGTAAGAACTTTAAAGTTATCACACTTGTTCCTCAAGAAGAACAACCAAGTGAACCTTGAGAAGTCATCTACAATCACTAAGATGTAAGATTTCCCGCCTAGGCACTGTACAGCAATGGGTCCAAAAAGGTCCATGTGGAGCAAATACAGAATTCTAGGATAATCACAGTTATTAATGGCATTGAAATTGTTTTTAGTTTGTTTGCCTAATTGACAAGACCTGCACAGGCTTTCCTTCTTATAGGGGTAAGAAGGCAATCCTCTTATAAGGTTGTTCCTAAATAATTTAGCAATGTTCTTTAAGTTAACATATCCTAATCTCTTATACCATAGTTCATTATTATTACTAAAATGGTTGAATAGGCATATCTCAAACCTAGCAGTCTTAAAATTTACTATGTAAATATTTCCTATTCTAGTTCAAATTAAAACTACTTTATTTTCTATAGAAGTGATAAAGCAGGAAGAGTTATTAAATAATACCTGAAACACTTCATCACATAATTGACTTATGGAGATTCTGTTGTGCTTCAGTCCACTTACATAGGCCACCTTCTTGAATTTGACAGCTCCAATATTTACTTTCCCATAGCCTTTAGTCTGGCCACAGTTGGAGTCACCAAATATCACTTTTGGACATAGCTTGGACTTATAGTTGGTTAGATTTTCCTTGCTGCCAATCATGTGCATCGAGTAGCCACTATCCAAGTATGACTGTTCCTCTGTGATAGGATAGTCTTTCCCCTGCATTTTAAACAGATTAGATGTTCTTGACCCAGGTTACCTTGGGTCTTTGATTCTTTTCATAGTTAAAACTAGAAATATAAGAATATTCAGATTTGTTTTTATACCATAGGGGGTGATATCTTCTTGGTGGTATTATACACTAGGTGAATGGATTGAGATATTTCCTAGGTTGATTAAAGGTTCTGAAAGGATTAAGATTTTTGTTATCTTGAACTGGGTACGATGAATTCTAGTGATTTCGTTGATCTGAGGTCGACGAATGGTGATGAGTTTGTCAAACTCCGCTTAGAGAATGAAGATATTCATTCTCTGTGCCCCAATATCGTCGATCTCGGCACGAAGAACCATACTGGTTTTGTCGATCGTAGTTCAAAGAGTAATTATAATAAAAATCTGCGTTCGGAGTTCATCGTCCTAAGTTCGACGAACTGTACACACTTCGTCGATGTGAGTTCGACGAAATCTACAAAACATTATTATAGTTAGAATTTTTCTTGTTCTTTTTCTTTTTATTAGTTTTCGGTTTTAATTCTATTTGCTCTGTACTATGATCATCTACCTTTTTTTTTGCCTTTTTCGAAACAAATTTGATTGGAGTTGACAGTATGTTTTTCTTAATTAATGGGGGTTGGCTTGATGAAGAACCTATGCCCAGCTTGCCATTAAGTCTGACATTTACTATGCTTGTGATGTTCATCAACTGTATGCTTCCACCATTTAGGGATTCTTCAAGTTGCCTTGCCTCAGCTAATTCGGTTTTTAGAGAGATGATTTGTTCAATAGCTAAAGTTAATTCTTCTTTCAATTTGATGTTTTCAGAAATGAGATTATCTTGTTCAGTTAGTTTTTCTCTAAGGACTTTGATTTTCTTCTCAGAGTTTATTAAATTAATACATAGTGATTTAAATTCAGTTCTAAAACCATATGAATTGAAATCAAAAGAGGACAGTACCTGATCTTCTTCAGATTGAGGTTCTTCACTCTCTGACTACTCAGCTACTGAGAGTCTGCCTAATGCATCAATAGCCATCAAGCAAACCACCTTTTCTTTAGTCTCTTCATCATCTTCACTGGAGTTGGAAGATGAAGATTCATCTTCAGTTTCACTTTAGGTTTTAGCAACAAAGCCTTCTCCTTCCTCTTATGCTTGTTGGAGGAGGGCTTGTTGTAGTTCTACTACCTGGGCTCCTTTTCTCCGCTTGTCTTCTTCTTTTGATTCTCTGGACACTCTGACATGAAGTGTCCAGGCTTCCTACAGCCAAAGTAAAAAATATCTTTTGTTGGAGTTTTATCATACCTTGGCTTGTCATCTTGTTTAGATGACTTCCTTCTGAAATCCTTTCAAAGTGAGTGTTGGACCTGATTTACTCTAGAGGGGGTGAATAGAGTAAAAAAAATCTTTTTACTGTTTAAGAAATAATAACAGAGTAATGGATTAAGAGATACCAGAATAGCAGTAAGCTAAAAGTTATCATAAGTTAAGCTATTCTAACACAACACATATAATCTAATCTATCACAGGCACAGAAAGAATAAAAAGGAAAGGGAAAGCAGACAACACAGGATTTTTTATAGTGGTTCCCCAAACTGGGTACATCCACTCTTCTACCACCCTGATAGGAATCCACACAGGTTTTGATTAGGTGATTGCGAACAATGAGCTTTTGATCAGGTGATTAAAAACCAACTCAAGTCTTTTGATCAGGAGACTTACAACCAAGGAATAACTTTTGAAGGGAGTTAAAGAACCCTTTTTATAGAGCGGGGGTGGGAGATTTATGGTGTCTTCTATTTCTCAAAACAACGGAGAAGACTAGTGGATCTTGATGTTGTCAAAGCTCCCCCTGAGATGAAGATTTGTTTAGGAAGAATGGAAGCTTTGCAGGGTGAGTAGGACATCTTGAAAAGATCTCCAGAAATCTGTAGACAAATAGAAGTTGATTGTCTCATTTTAGCTTGCTGGAGGAAGAACACTTGATGAAGATAGTCAGAGCCTTGTCTTGAATAATTTTTGGTGTCTGTCTTGTTCTCTTTGTGTTCTACTATTCTTGTTATCTGTTATCAACTGAAAGAGAATAATTTCTTTTATATATCTCTGTCTAATTTCTCCTTTGAATTTGAATTGTCTGCATTGAATGCTGACTTCCTGGAGAATGAAAATTCGGCTGGAGAGAATATTGCATTAATGGATTTCCCCAACTGTCCTATTAAAAACAACAAGTTATAATCCGGATTAATACAATAATCAATGCTGCCACTAATGACTATTTACAGAGAATATGAGCATTGATGATTCAGGAATTACTGTAATAGAATAAGGACAACAAGAAGGGAAATTCCAAGTACGAAACTACACAGCAATTGTCGAGCAAAGAACAGATTTCATCGACCTGAGTCCAAAGTTCGTTGAGCTGAGAAATCTTGTTCGTCGACCTGGGAATCCTTGTCCGTCGACCTGAGAACTAGGTTCATCGACCTGAGATCAGAGAAATGATTCTGGACTTAATGTGTTGAAGTTGATCACCCAGAATTCGTCGACCTGAGCTCGAATATCGTCGAGCTCAACTCAGAGAATTTACTCTGAGTTCGTCGAGCGGAGCATGACTTTCATCGAGCTGAGTTCGACGAACGTCGAACTCACTTTCCTGAACTTCATTTTCTTCTAAGTCTTCGAGTCCTCTGCAGTCTCCTGTTGGCAAGTCCATATATGGTTGAAACTAAGGACTTAGTCTAAACTCTAGGACACAAACATGACCCTAGCTATACATGTTTGGTCAATGATCTTAGTTAGTGAATCTAGCCCAAATCAAACTAGGGATCCAACAATCTCCACTTATTTGGGTGAGGTCACTAATACAAATGAAAACAAAAACATTCACAAAATAAAAGAAAAATATATCTGGCAGAAAGATTTAAAACATGTCGTAGATATATATACAATATAGCTTTGTGTCAGCAAATAAATAAAAAGTTTAAGACACACAGAAAACTGAACATCATGAATATCACTTCTTTTTCTTCATTTTCTCCTTTTGCTTATCCTCCCTCTCTTTATCAAAAGGATGAGTAAATTTGATCTCTCAATTTGGATTTGCTGCTTTCTTCTTAGACATGATCATGTCAGCAGCTCCAATAATGTTGAGAGATTTGGCTCTGTTTAATTCCTCTTTCTTGTATTTGGATATAGTAGAATATTGTAAGGGATCCTTTCCTTCAGCTTTAGCCTTATTTATCATTGCTAAGCCAACCAGTTCGTAGAACCTGGCCATTCTAACAGTGGTTACTGTTTCAGGATCCTCAAATAGGACAGGAGGAGATTCAAGCCTCTTTGGACTATCAGCTTTTTGATGTTCAGGAGCTTATTGTAGATGTTGCTGAGGTTGTTGATGTTGATGATGTTGATGTTGTCTGCTTGAGAATACCTCTGCTGGCTGCTTCTAGAATGTTAAGAGGATCTACCTTGTTTTCTATGATAAGTTTGAGGGTACTGGGTAGACCTCTGAGATGAACTCCATGAAGCACCAACAGTAGGTAGAGGAGGAGGAGGTGGGTCTTTCTTATATCTTTGATAAGGTGTAGGAGGAGAGTATCTCCTGCTTTTCTTCGTGACTTCCTGCTCATTCTTTGACAACCACATCCAAGCTGACATACCCTTGTAAGGATTGATATTTTGCAGAATATAATATGGGGTATCATGAGTTGGATTATGTTTTGGTGCAGCTTGAGGAACATCCTTTCTTTTCTTAGAAACTTTCTTCATAGTCTTTGGCTCATCATCAGAATCATCTTCCTCATCTTCATCATCAGAATATCCCTGAGGATTATCTTATATGGCATTAATTTGCTTTAGAGCTTCTGCAGATATCAACAATGTTTTAGCCTGAGGGGTGCTGGAGTTAGAACAACTGATTCAGTAACTTTTCAGCAGCTACTAGATTCTCTTGTTCTATATCTGCCATCATGATCTCATCCAGACCTGGCATGGGACTGTCATCCATCTTGAATGTTGGAGGAGAGATGGCTTTGGGAGGGGATGATATAATGAAAGAATCTGCTCTTGGTGGAGATGGAACAACTGGAGCCTCTATACTTGCAAAACTAGCCTTGACTTGCATGACAACTTTAGGGTTTATTGGATAAGTGTAAGGAACTATAGCCATAGAAGGCTTTAGGATGTTTTCTGGAAGAAAGTTCAAATGAACTGTATCAAAAAGATTTAACAAACTCAAAATATTTACTGTGGGATTGATAATATAATCACAAAAGGTGTTTATTCCAGCTATAGCTGTCTAATCCATATCTATATCAAAATTAATGAAATCAATTAAATCAGTAGGGATAATTGTGCCAGCTGCTGCTTCTACTGCTCTTTCTACTACTGCTTCTGCTGGAGCTGGAGCTACTTCTTCATGGAGTATATCCCCCTTCCTAGTTTCAGTATGCACTGGATCCAGGCCCCTGACCGAAGAAGGAGGTACATAGAAGGCAGAGAGTTGGGCAGCAAGGGATGAGATGGAAGTAGCAAGAGGGGAAATAACCTATGCTATCAGGTTTTTGATGAGTGGAGTGAGAGTTGCCAGAAGAGATTGAATGGAAGGGGGGTCCAATTGCATGAAATCAGAAGGTGTCTGAGTGGATACAAAAGGATGGATGGAAGATGATGGTGGAGGAGAAGGTAAAGAATATGGCATTGGCTCGTCTTCAGGTGATAGAGTATGAAGGGGGGATGATAGTAGGTCAAAAGAAGGGGTGGATAGGAGGTTGGAAAGGGGATATTATCTAGATGTAGTTGTAGAGCAGTTGAGGGTGGTGTACCATGTTATGATGGAGTTGGTGTACCATGTTGTGATGGAGTTGGTGTACCATGGTGTGATGGAGTTGGTGTACCATGGTGTGATGGAGTTGGTGTACCATGGTGTGATGGAATTGGTGTACCACGGTGTAATGGAGTATGTATTGGAGAGTGAATATGAGTTTGTGGATGATGCACTAGAGATGATGGAGGTGTTGGAGTATGGACTGTGGTATGAACTCGTGAAGATAGATGAATTGATGAGACTGGAGGTCGTGGAGGTGTAGGTGGAACATCTTCAGCAGGGTGGGGAGTGGCTGGAATAGCTCTTGTACTCTCAGAAGGTCTGGAGGAAGAGGAAGCCTTGGTTGGCTTGGTTATCCTCCTCTCCCATCTGCTAAAGAGGGCAGAGGTAAGACTTTTGGAGGCATTGATGAACACTGGTGTAGAGACCGGATGCTCTTGTGCTTTCTCCTAGAGAAATATCCCCAGAATTCTGCAAAAGCAGACCTCTTTCTAGTTGTTTTTCTTCCTAACAAGATCAAACAGCTGCTTCCCCAATTTGCTGCTTTCTTCTCGACCAGAGCACTCATCACCGTGAACTGGTGCCTGGTTATGTCGTCGTGGGCGGCGTGTTTGCCTAGCAGCACCTTGCCGACTATGTCATCCAAGAACTTGTACTCAAGAGACAAGTTCTTCTTGAGCAATTTGTTAGGGTTGTCGCCGGAATGACCCATCTTGGTCAGCATATTTTCACATGCCTCAGAGTCCATTTCAATTTCTTCTTCACCATTTAAAAGACCGAAAATGTCGGTTAGTACGGAAGGGGAGAGGGTAACTAGATTACTAGAAACTGATCTAGTCATATTATCTTCTTCTAAAGTGGTAGATGTATACACCCATTCTTTGATTTCAGTCATCCCTATCTTGATTCTCATTGTCATGAACTGTTTCAGATGTTGTTCTTTGAATAACTTCAAGATTTCGACAAAGATGGCGTCAGAGAACTGGAAGGAGTTGAAATTGATGTGAATGCCCATATCAAATTTCAAAGAGGAGAGAGCGCTTGCTGGAATCGCCATGAATGCACCTGCAAGAGAAAACAAAGATCAAGTGCCAAGGGAACTGAAAGCGCGAGACGGAGGTCGAAGAAGACCTAGATATAAGGTTTTCAGAATATGAATCGACAAACTCCGTTCGGCGAAAAATAAAAATTCTTCGTGCTGAGGTCGACGAAATATTGCATAGTCAAAAGAATTCGTCGATCTCAGTCAGAAGATGTGATAACATTTCATCGAGCTCCGTTCGACGAAAGTTTCCCGAAGCAAATTTGTCGACCTCCGGTCAACAAAAATAACTTCACACATAGAGAATTCATCGATCTCTGTTCAAAGAAGTTCTCTAGAACTTTTCTCTGTTCGTTGATCTCCATTCGATGAACTTTGAAAAATTCGTCGACCATAGACAAAAATCAAATTAAGGCTTCTCCATTTATCATACCAAGCTGATTTATGAAGAATAGATGATTCCTCTCATCCAAAGGTTTGGTGAAGATATCTGCACTTTGTAAATTAGTGTAGATATAGACAAGATTAATTTTATTTTTATCTACAGACTCTCTTATCAAATTGTGCCTAATGTCTATATGATTAGTCGTATTATGATGGACTGGATTTTGTGCTCTAGATATAGCACTTGTGTTGTCACATAGTAGAGTTGAATTATTTAAGTTGAACCCATAGTTTATAAGTTGTTTCGGATTCCACGGCATCTGGGAACATCAACTGCTAGCTGCTATATATTCTGCTTTATCAGTTGATGTTGACACAGATAACTGCTTCTTACTAAACCAAGAGACTAATCTCATACCAAGAAACTGGAATGTTTCTGAGGTACTTTTGTCTGTCTACTCTGTATCTAGCAAAGTCAGCATCTGAGTATCCAGTTAACTCAAACTCTAACTCAGTGGGATGCCAAAGTCCTAGACTAGGACAACTCTTTATATATCTCAAAATCCACTTTAAGAAAATTAGGTGAGATTCTTCAGGGTTCACTTGGAACCTAGCACAAAGACATGTAGCAAACATTATGTCAGGTCTGCATGTTGTAAGGTATAGTAGGGACCCAACAATGCATCTATATAATTTCTGATCAATAGGTTTCCAATGATCATCAGAGTCTATTACAGCATTAGTGGTCATGGGCGTTTTCTTTGCTAAGGCATCAGCCATCCCAAACTTTTTGAGAAGCTCCTTAGCATACTTAGCCTGGGATATAAAGATGCCATCAGGTAGCTGCTTCACTTGGAGACCAATGAAGTAGGAGAGCTCACCCATACTACTCATTTCAAACTTTGAATGTATGAGGTCAGAGATCCTCTTGCATAGTTTGGAATCTTTAGACACAAATATAATATCATCTAAATAAATTTGTTCTAATAAAATTTGATCTTTATGGTGCCTAGTGAATAATGTCATATCTACAATGCCTCTAGAAAATTTATGCTCTATCATGAAGCTACCTAGGGTCTCATACCAAGCTCTTGTAGCTTGCTTTATACCATAGAGAGCTTTATGCAATCTAAAGACATATGAGGGATGAGTTGGAGAGATAAAACCTGGAGGTTGTTCTACATAAACCTCTTCTTTAAGTTCTCCATTCAGAAAGGCACTCTTGACATCCATTTGATAGACTTTGAATCTCTTGTTGGCTGCATATGCAAGGAAAATCCTGATTGCTTCCAGCCTAGCAATAGTGCAAAAGTTTGGTCATAGTCAATTCCTTCCTCTTGCCTATAACCTTGAGCAAACAGCCTTGCTTTATTCCTGATTATAACACCTTGGGCATCTAGCATATTTCTATATACCAACTTAGTTCCAATGACTGGATCATCTTTAGGTCTTGGAACTAAGTCCCAAACTCTGCATTTCTCAAATCGATTTAGCTCCTCTTGCATTTCAATAATCCAGTGTGGATCTTGCTCAGCATCTTTGATGGATTGGGGCTCAATTTAAGATTTGAAGCTGGCATGCATCAAATCTTGGTTGAGTTGATGCCTTGTCTGCACACCAACTAAAATGTCTCCAATCACTTGATATACTGGGTGATATCTAAGTGTGAAAATCCACTGGGAGGAGTTGGTTGTTCAAATTCTTGTGTAGTTAATTCCTCTTGTGGAATTATATTGGCTGTTGTTGGTTCATTATTGATTTCAGAGTCTTCTTCTTCACTTTCTTCAGCACCTTGTGGAGAAGGATGGCTAACTTAGTCATTGATGAGGGTCAGTTCATTAAGCTTCTCACACAAATTATGTTCTTGTAAAGATTCATTGGTAGAAGAAGTCTTCTCCTTGAAAAGCATGTTAGTCTCATCAAAAGAAACATCGATAGAATTTTCAATTTTCATATTGGATTTATTATACACCCTATAAGTCTTGCTAACTTGGGAATATTGAAGAAAAATTCCCATATCAGACTTGTCTTCAAACTTTCTAATGTATTTTTTATTATGGTTGTGTATATAACATAAACATCCAAAGATTTTAAAGTAGTCTACTTTAGGTTTCTTCCCTTTTAGTAACACATAAGGAGTCTTATTCTCAAGCTTGTGTATAAGACTTCTATTCAGTACATAATTTGTTATGCTTATAACTTCTGCCCAAAAGGATAGTGGCAAATAAGCATCTGTAAGTAATGTGTCTGCTGATTCAATTAGTCTCCTATTCTTCCTTTTAGCAACCCCATTTTGTTGAGTTGTTCTAGGAGCTGAGAAGCAATGTCTGATGTCTACCTTCCTACAGAACTCTTGTATAAGAAGAGACTCAAACTCAGTACCATGATCACTTCTGATCAATGCAACTGAAGTAGAGTACTCAATCTGTATGTTCTTGAGAAAATTTGTAAGAACCTTAAAGTTATTAAACTTAACTCGCAGAAAGAAAACCCAAGTGAATCTAGAGAAGTCGTCTACTATCACTAAAGTATAAGATTTCTCTCCGAGGCTTTGTACTGCTATAGTGCCAAAAAGGTCCATTTGTAGTAATTACAATATCCTACGTGAGTCACTTTTGTTTAATGATTTGAAACTACTTTTGGTTTGCTTGCCTAATTGACAAGCCCTGCAAAGACTTTCCTTCTTGTAGGGGTAAGAAGGCAAACCTCTAACAATGTTGTCCCTAGATAATTTGGTAATGTTTTTCAGGTTAACATGACCTAATATCCTATGCTAAAAGGTCATTGTTGTTACTAGTTGAATTAAATAGACAAATTTTAGATTTTGCTGTCTGGAAATTAACTAAGTAAATGTTTCCTACTCTAGTGTCAGTCAATACTACATTATTATCTAAAGAAGTAATAATACATGAGGTTTTAGTAAATGCTACCTGAAACTTTTTATCACATAGTTGACTTATGGAGATAAGGTTGTGTTTCAGTCCACTTATATATGCAACATTCCTGAAGGTGGCATCTCCAACTTTAACTTTTCCATAGCCCTTTGTCTGGCCACAGCTGGAGTCATCACATATTACTTTTGGTCCTAGATTTGCCTTGCAATGTGTTAAGTTGGCCTTATTTCCAGTCATGTGCTTAGAGCAGCCACTGTCCAGAAACCATTGTTGCTCTGTGGTAGAACAAGTTTTTACCTACAATGAAACAGATTAGCCAATCCTGACTCAGGTTACCTTGGGTCCATCTTTCTTTACATAACTAAAATTGGAAATAAATGAACATTCAGGTTGGCTTTTGTATCCTAAGGGGTGATATTTCCTAGGTGGGATAATCCACTGATTAAACTGATTATTGAATGCTCTTGGTTGGTTATAAGTTTTAGCAAAATTTAAATTTCTATTATATTGAACTCCGTTCGAAAAATTCTCGTGAGTTCGTCGACCTGAGCTTGACAAACTGGGTTGAGTTCGTCAAACTCCACTCAGAGAATGATAGAAGTCATTTTCTGAGCCCCAAAATCATCGATCTCTGGTCCCCGAACCAAACAGGTTTCGTCGATCGTAGTTCAACGAATTATTATGATAAAAATCTACGTTCAGAGTTCGTCGAATGTAGTTTGACGAACTGTACATATTTCGTCAATCAGCGTTCGATGAAATCTGCTGAACATTATTTTTATTTGGATTTTTCTTATTTTGTTTTCTTTTCTTATTCTTTAATTTTGATTCAGTTTATTCAACATTTTTATTATTTTCTATTTTCTCCTTTCATTTTTCAGACACAAATTTTATTGGAGTTGTTAATATATTTTTCTAAATGAGTGAGGGTTTGCTTGATGATGCACCTAAGCCCATCTTGTCATTTAGCCTGGCATTAACTGTGCTTGTGATGTCCAACAGCTTGATACTTCTCCCATTTAGGGATTCATCAAGTTTCCTAGCCTCAGCTAATTCAGATTTTTGCAGAATTATTTATTAATTTGCTAAAACTAAATCATCCTTTAATTTAACATTTTCAGAAATCAAATTTTCTTGATTAGACAATCTTTCCCTAAGCATTTTGATTTCATTTTTAGAGTTAATTAGATCTATACACATGGTTTTAAATTCAATTTTAAAACTATCAGAACTATAATCAAATGATGATAGTACCTGATCAGCTTCTAATTCTGAAGCTTCTTCATTTTCAGATTCTCCCTCAGCATCTGATGGGCTGTAAGAAGCATTGATAGCTATGAGGCAGAGTTCCCTTGCCTTTTCTTCTTCTTCCTCTTCACTGGAGCTGGAAGATGTGGATTCATCTTCTGTGTCACTCCAGGTTTCAGCAACAAAGCACTTCTCCTTCTTTTTATGTTTGCTGGAGGAATGTCTGCTGTAGTATTTGGTCCTAGAGTCTTTTTCTCTTCTCCTCTCCTTCTTTTGATTCTCAGAGCATTCAGAAATGATATGTCCTGATTTCCTGCATCCAAAACTCACTTTTTCTTTAGTAGTAGCTTTGTCATACCTGGGCTTGTCATCATTTATGGATGACTTTCTCCTGAAGTCCTTCATAGTCATTTTGTAGAATCTCTTAGCAAAAAGACTCATAAACTCTTCATTGATTGTTGAAGCTTCAGTCTCTTCAGTAGCTTTGAATGTTATATTTTGCTCCTTTCTTGCTGGTGGAGAAGTCCTTTGTTCTGCAGCTTCCCTGGATTTGATCAGCTGCTCATAAGATTTGAGCTTTCCCAATAGAGATTCTGTGGAAATCTCATTTAAACCCATAGAGTCCTTGATTGGCCAGATCCTGGAATCGCATGAGCTTGGGAAGCACATGAGGATTTTATAATTCACTTCTATAAGAGTGATGTCCTTGTCTAAACTCTTCAACTAATTGATATTTGAGCTCAATATATTGTACATGTCAGCAACAGACTCTGACTCATCCTTCTTGAAGTTCTCATACTGGGAGATGAGAGTTGATCTTCTATCTTTCCACTCATCAGCAGAACCAGCTACCAATTGGTTAAGAGTGTCCCAAATAGATTTGGATGATGTGCATTCAGCCACCGTCTAGAAGATATCATCAGACATAGTCTGAGCCAGAATATTCATGCCCTTTGCATCAGCAATCTTGGCCTTCTTCTGAGAATCTATCCACATAGGTGGTGGAATAACATGTGTGCTGGTAGTTGATGTGGATGTTGAAGCAGTTGGTTGAGGAGCACCTGTCAAAATGGAATTATAGATGTCCTAATCAATGGAATTCGTATACAATCTGATTCTTGCCTTCCAGATTGGAAACTTATTTATATTGCAAACTGGAGGTCTGATGTGTGCATAATCCTTATTCTGTGTCATGCTATGAAAATAATCCTAAGAGAAATAAAGGATCAAATCTAACACAGGATCTTTTGGTTCAACGGTTAGCTTGTACAACCAAAGGAACACTGCCCTGATATGAATTGAAAGTGAGGGTTCGACCTTATTTACTCTAGAGGGGGTGAATAGAGTAATAAAAATCTTTTTACTGTTTAAGAAATAATATCAGTGTAATGGATTAAGAGATACCAGAATGTTGGAGTTACCATTGTGATCTGGAAGTGATCAAGCATGTAATCTCACTGCCAACGCGATATGAGCCTGCAGGGTCGCACATAAGAGATGTGGAGAAGTTGGATGACTGACTGTGTTGGTAAAGGTTACCAATCACCGACCTGAATAGGGTTATGGGCAAAGTGTTGCCTTATAGGATCATCGGGTTGGGCAAATGTTGCCTTGAAGGGCTGGTTGGGATTGTCGTCCGAGGGTCGATGACATTAGTCGAGAATCATCTTCTGATTCCCGCCGATCGGCGAGAATCGTCTCTCTGATTCTCGCCGATCGACGAGAATCATCGAGAATCAATTGTTGATTCTTGACGATCGACTACTTCGACAATTGTCGTCGACCGCGGCTCGACGATCGTCGAGTATCGTTGTGTATCGTCGAGCGCGGCTCGACGATCGGCGAGAATCGTCGAGTATTGTACTCTGATTCTCGCCGATCCTGTATGATACTCGTCGACTGATTCTCGCCGAACCTGCTCAGTGATTCTCGCTGATTATCGCCGATTCTCACCGATTGATACTCGCCGATTCTGAACCCTATTTTCGGGTGGTCTGCGGATAGCGATTTTCCTGGGTTTATTTATACCTTTGGTATAAATAGGACACTTAGGGTTTTCGGGATCGTGCGCGCTCGCGATTTTCTCCTGTAGCAGATCGAAACCCGATGGAAGCCGTTCCGCCTTTCGCTCCGCCGATCCCAATCCCCGCCGCCGACGGAAAAGTTCCGCCGCTGCCGTGTTTGCTCTGTCGACCGCCTCTTCCCCAGCGACTGTCGCTGGTGCTGCTCTTCCTGGCGCGGACCTAGCAGTCTGTGGAATAGCCGAGGTGCGGTCTTCTCCTTCCCGATCTTCCGTGCGACGGAAAGCTCGGCGTTCTCCTGCTCGTGTGGACTTCTGCTAAAACGTGGACACTATTCCACGTAGAACTCGCCACTAGCAAGCAGATAAAGTTTGGAGCATCTCCGTTGAGTTGTGACTCAACGCCACCGAGGTAATTTTTGCCTAGCTTTTGCTAACTTCTTGATTCAACGTTCATAGCCCGATCCACATCTCTTTGGGTTTTTCTTGATGTTTATTTTTCCGCTGCGTGCACAAGCATTGTGCCATCCTCATAGAGAAACCCAACAGTGGTATCAAAGCGAGGTTGCGGCCATGATCGTTGTTTTGGAAGTTTGTTATTCCAGTGCGTGTAAACCTAGGGATTTAGAAGTGTTCTAAATGTCTAGATTTAGTCTTGGTCTACTCGCCAAGAACGATTGGAATTTCGGTGGATTTCTAAGTGTTAGAAATTGTGATCTCCTTAGCAGTAACCATCCCTCGATTTTGTTTTGGATTTTGAATCCAACAAAGAGATATGAGCTTGTCTACTGCTTTAAGTTGAGCTGTCTTTGCCTTTATCCAATGCATGTAAATCTGAGGATTTGGAAATTTCCGGATGTTCAGATTTAGCCCTTCCTTCTATCAAATGTTGATGGTGTCAGGATGTGCACATAAGGGATGCATGTGGTTTTAGAAGAATTGTTTTTCTTTAGATGTGCACGTCAATCAAATGTTGATCATGGTTAATTGTTAACCTATATTTGAAATCCCTTCATCAAATATTAAGTGTTCGGATGCCTTCCGATGGATGACACTCTTCCTGCCTCGATCGATGAAGTGTGGGCTTGCCAAAGCAAGGTGCATTAATCTATCTTGGTAAGGGTGCAAGCGGATAATTGTGATATCCCACTGTCGACATCGGGTCCAGCTTAACTAGGTGACCTCAAAGGTTGAGTGCCTAGAGGCATAGGGTTGGCATGCACCATATGATGGATGCGAATAAGGAGTTATTCACCAACCATACAAGAATTGCATGAGGATGCAATTGGCAAGCGTTGCCTACCTAAATAACCGCATCGTGAGAGGAACGCCAAAGCGGACTCATAGTGTTGGTGAAATACGGATCTTGTCCACTAAGAGAGTAGCTCGCATGAACTCTCCGAATTGTTAGTGAGGGCTATCATTTCGAATAAAATAGTGGGAGTATTTTAATTGAAGTCCTAATTAGAATAAATTGTAATTGAAATTTAGGTACTGATTTTATTCTGCATAAATTCTTGTAGAATTCCATGGCAAGCGTTGCGCACTCCACGTTGTCTCTGAGAGCCATCCTTGAGAAGGATAAGCTCAGTGGGACAAATTACATGGACTGGTATAGGAACCTGAGAATTGTTCTCAGGCAAGAGCGAAAGCTCTATGTCTTGGAAGAAGAAGCCCCCGAGGTGCCGACCGGGAACTCTTCCCGTGCTGAGAAAGATACTTATAAGAAGTATACTGACGATGCTTTGGATGTCGAGTGCCTTATGCTTGCCACCATGAACTCTGAGCTTCAGAAGCAACATGAGAACTTGGGGTGCAAGGAGATTGACGAGCATCTCAAGAAAATGTTTCAAGGGCAGGCTCGTCAAGAGAGGTTCGACATCACGAAAGCGTTGTTTCAGTGCAAGATGGGAGTTCGAGACTCAGTAGGGACTCACGTACTCAAGATGATTGGGTATATAGAGAACCTTGAAAGGCTGGGTTTTCCTCTTGGTCAAGAGTTGGCCACGGAACTGATCCTGCAATCGTTGCCGGACAGTTATGAGCAGTTCGTCTTGAACTATAACATGAACGAGATAGACAAGACACTGCCCGAACTCCTAGGCATGTTGAGAACTGCCGAAATCAATATGAAGAAGGCCAAGCCTGCCAGCCCCATACTGATGGTGCATAAGGGCAATGGCAAAGCCAAGGGCTCCAAGAAGATAAAGGTACGACCTAAGTCATATCTTGAGCCCAAGTCTTCAGCACTGATGAAAAAGAAGAGCACGGTGAAGGATGGGAAATGCCACCACTGTGGCAAGGCTGGTCATTGGCGGAGGAACTGTCCTCGTATATTGAGGGTCTGCAGAAATTGAGGGGAGGTATGACTTCCGCTTCTAATATCTACGTTATAGAGATAAACCTTTCTGCTCCTTCATCTTGGGTATTGGATACCGGATGTGGTTCTCACATTTGTACAAATGTGCAGGAACTGGGAAGGAGAAGATTGCTGAGTAAAGGGGAGGTGGACCTCCGCGTCGGCAATGGAGCAAGAGTTGCTGCTGTAGTCGTAGGAGTTTACCGTCTTTCTTTGCCCAGTGGGCTTGTAATAGAACTAGATAACAGTTATTTTGTTCCGGCGATAACTAGAAACATTATATCTATTTCATGTTTGGACATGATTGGATTTTCTTTTATAATTAAGAACAATTGTTGTTCTATATTTAAGAATGATGTTTGTTATACTGTAGCCCAATTGTTTAATGGTCTTTACGTTTTGAACATGGACCATCTGATCTGTAATGTAGAAAACAATAAAAGACTAAGAACAAATGATTCGAACCTTACTTTTCTCTGGCATTGTCGTTTGGGCCATATCAACGAGAAGTGCATATCCAAGCTCCATAGAGATGGACTTTTGGACTCATTTGATTATGAATCATTTGAGCGATGTGAATCTTGTTTGTTAGGCAAGATGACTAAAGCTCCTTTCACTGGTTATACTGAGAGGGCTGAGGATCTCTTGGGTGTTGTACATAGTGATGTATGCGGACCCATGAGTTCCATGGCTAGAGGAGGGTATTTCTACTTTGTTACATTTAATGATGATTTCAGTAGATACGGATATGTGTATCTTATGAAGTGCAAATCCGAGACCTTTGAAAAGTTCAAAGAGTTCAAAAATGAAGTAGAAAACCAGTTGGGTAAAAGGGTTAAAGCACTCCGATCTGATCGAGGTGGCGAATACCTGAGTCATGAGTTCCGTGATCATCTGAAAGAGTGTGGTATTGTATCACAGCTCACTCCACCTAGAACACCGCAATATAATGGTGTGTCTGAGAGGAGAAATCGTACTCTGTTAGACATGGTACGTTCGATGATGAGTCATGCAGACTTGCCTGTTTCCTTTTGGGGTTTTGCTTTAGAGACTGTTGCAATGACATTGAATCGCGCTCCAACTAAAACGGTTCTGAAGACACCATATGATATATGGACTGGGAAGCATCCTAGTATGTCGTTGATTAAAATTTGGGGATGTGAGGCATACGTGAGACGTCAAATGCCTGACAAGCTGGAACCCAAATCGGATAAATGTTATCTGGTGGGATATCCTAAGGAAACGAAAGGGTATTACTTTTACCTATCGTCTGAGGGAAAAGTGTTTGTCGCAAGGACTGGTGTCTTCTTGGAGAAAGAGTTCTTATCAAGAAAGACTGAAAAGGTAGAGCTTGAAGAAGTTCAAGAACCACATGTAGTGAATGAACCGGAATTGGATTCTGAGACAGGACTACAAGATGTTGTATCTAGAGGACCTGCTCAGGGAACACAAGTCCTACGTAGATCTGGTAGACTGAGATTTGAGCCTGAGAGATATGGATTTCTCGTGTCTCAAATAGGTAATGTGTTGCTTATGGATTATGATGATGAACCAGCAACCTACCAAGAGGCTATGGATGGACCGGACTCCGACAAATGGCTTGAGGCTATGAAATCTGAAATGGACTCCATGTATGCAAACCAAGTTTGGAACTTGGTGGAACCACCTGAAGGGGTACGACCCATAGGGTGCAAGTGGGTCTTCAAGAAGAAGACCGACATGGATGGGAATGTACAGACATTCAAACGGCGACTAGTGGCTAAGGGTTTCAAGCAAATTCATGGTATTGACTATGGTGAGACCTTTTCCCCTGTTGCCATGGTAAAGTCCATTCGGATATTGCTTGTTATTGCTGCGTATTATGACTACGAGATCTGGCAGATGGATGTCAAAACGGCTTTCCTTAATGGAAACCTCCTTGAGGAAGTGTATATGACACAACCCGAGGGTTTTGTATCCCCAGATGAAGCCACTAAAATATGCAAGCTGAATAAGTCCATTTATGGACTGAAACAGGCCTCTCGAAGTTGGAATCTTCATTTTGATGAGAAAATCAAACAGTTTGGTTTCATCAAGAATGAAGATGAGCCTTGTGTTTACAAGCGAATCAGTGGGAGCATTGTTGTCTTCCTGATATTGTATGTAGATGACATACTGTTGATCGGGAATGACATTCCTACCCTGAAAGTTGTTAAGAACAACCTAGGGAACTGCTTTTCAATGAAGGATTTGGGTGAAGCGACTTATATACTCGGTATTAATATCTATAGAGATAGATCGAAGAAGTTGCTGGGTTTGACCCAGAGTATGTACATCGAAAAGGTGTTGAAGCAGTTCAACATGCTTGAGTCCAAGAAAGGATTTTTGCCCATGTCTCATGGTGTGAATCTCTCTAAGGACCAGTGTCCAAAGTCTTGTGAAGATAAGGACCGCATGAAGTTGATTCCATATGCTTCGGCAATTGGATCAATTATGTACGCGATGTTATGTACTCGACCCGATGTCTCCTTTGCTTTGAGCATAACTAGAAGGTATCAGTCAGACCCCGGTGAGTGTCACTGGATTGCAGTCAAGAATATCCTGAAGTACTTGAGAAGGACTAAGGACGTGTTCTTGGTGTATGGTGGAGAGGAAGAGCTCGTTGTAAGTGGTTACACGGATGCTAGCTTCCAAACTGATCGAGACGACTCCAAGTCTCAGTCAGGTTTTGTGTTTTGCCTGAATGGAGGAGCTGTGAGCTGGAAGAGTTCCAAGCAAGAGACAGTTGCTGATTCTACAACAGAGGCCGAGTATATCGCAGCAGCTAATGCGGCGAAGGAGGCTGTATGGATTAGGAAATTCATCGGCGAGCTTGATGTAGTTCCTAGCATTGTTGGTCCCGTAGTTCTCTACTGTGATAACAATGGTGCAATTGCACAATCTAAGGAACCTAGATCTCATCAGCGCTCCAAGCACATACTCCGGCGTTTTCATCTTATTCGTGAGATTGTCGAACGAGGAGATGTAAACATTTGCAGAGTGCCGACTGAGGAAAATATTGCGGATCCGCTGACAAAGCCTCTCGCGCAGAGAAAGCATGATGGTCATACTAGATCGATGGGTATACGATACTTAAATGATCAACTCTAGCGATAATCTTGTGGGTTGCATGTAATCTTGTATTTTATTGGCTGGTTGTTCATATGATGAACTGTGTACCTAGTTTTTCTTTTATAATTAATGGCAAATTCTTTTATTATGAATTTTTCTATATATGATAGTTAAATGTTAACATAATAGATACCCTTAGAATGTTCGCTTCCATGGGACATCAAGTACGTGACTTGAATGTGAGAGCCCATGATTTATTTGAAGCTTCATTCTTAAAGGTCCCTGGTCGAGTATCATCATAGAAGCTAAGGGTGATGATGGTACATGAAGACTAGCACGTGTGTTGACTGATGACTGGTTCTCACAGGTCATGATATTGTGATATCAAGTCATCACGTGGGTACTTGTTAGTGAACAAGTTGTACTGGACAGACCCAACCTGAGACTACTATGTGAATTGTCATCCAATCGTGTCACGAGTAGGTCTCAATTGACAATGGTGTTGTGATCCTTTGACCTAAAGTCACAGCATTCATCAAGTGAGGAAGAGCGTGCTTTGATGCCATCTAAAGTCTTCCTTGAGAAAGGTTGATGATAAGGGTGGTTGTTGGGCATGTTACGAATCATTTGGGTGTTTGTGTGTGAGCAGATATGGGATTTGTCCTCCTGTATGACAGGATTTGCATCCATGGGCCCCTTGATGGAACTGGACTGAGAAATGCATGGCCATGCTTGGTTGAGTCAATATGTGATATTGGACTCACCATTCTCTGGAAGTCCGTCCTGGATCAAGAAACTTGGATTGAGCTATTACGAGGGTGACACGGTCCATACCTCTAGTTCTTTCCGGATGTAAAGTACAAAGGGACAAAGAAAACGCTGATACATTGGTCATAAAGGCTTATGAGTTATAAACTCATATTGCTTGGGGAGCAATGATGCATTGCTAGATGCCGCTCATTGTTTGTGAGGTTTTTGGTTTGATACTATCGAGATCAAGTGGGAGTCTGTTGGAGTTACCATTGTGATCTGGAAGTGATCAAGCATGTAATCTCACTGTCAACGCGATATGAGCCTGCAGGGTCGCACATAAGAGATGTGGAGAAGTTGGATGACTGACTGTGTTGGTAAAGGTTACCAATCACCGACCTGAATAGGGTTATGGGCAAAGTGTTGCCTTATAGGATCATCGGGTTGGGCAAATGTTGCCTTGAAGGGCTGGTTGGGATTGTCGTCCGAGGGTCGATGACATTAGTCGAGAATCGTCTTCTGATTCCCGCCGATCGGCGAGAATCGTCTCTCTGATTCTCGCCGATCGACGAGAATCGTCGAGAATCAATTGTTGATTCTCGACGATCGACTACTTCGACAATTGTCGTCGACCGCGGCTCGACGATCGTCGATTATCGTTGTGTATCGTCGAGCGCGGCTCGACGATCGGCGAGAATCGTCGAGTATTGTACTCTGATTCTCGCCGATCCTGTATGATACTCGTCGACTGATTCTCGCCGAACCTGCTCAGTGATTCTCGCCGATTGTCGCCGATTCTCACCGATTGATACTCGCCGATTCTGAACCCTATTTTCGGGTGGTCTGCGGATAGCGATTTTCCTGGGTTTATTTATACCTTTGGTATAAATAGGACACTTAGGGTTTTCGGGATCGTGCGCGCTCGCGATTTTCTCCTATAGCAGATCGAAACCCGACGGAAGCCGTTCCGCCTTTCGCTCCGCCGATCCCGATCCCCGCCGCCGACGGAAAAGTTCCGCCGCCGCCGTGTTTGCTCCGTCGACCGCCTCTTCCCAAGCGAATGTCGCTGGTGCTGCTCTTCCTGGCGCGGACCTAGCAGTCCGTGGAATAGCCGAGGTGCGGTCTTCTCCTTCCCGATCTTCCGTGCGACGGAAAGCTGGGCGTTCTCCCGCTCGTGTGGACTTCTGCTGAAACGTGGACACTATTCCACGTAGAACTCGCCACTAGCAAGCAGATAAAGTTTGGAGCATCTCCGTTGAGTTGTGACTCAGCGCCACCGAGGTAATTTTTGCCTAGCTTTTGCTAACTTCTTGATTCAACGTTCATAGCCCGATCCACATCTCTTTGGGTTTTTCTTGATGTTTATTTTTCCGCTGCGTGCACAAGCGTTGTGCCATCCTCATAGAGAAACCCAACACAGAATAGCAGTAAGCTAAAAGATATCCTAAGTTAAGCTATTCTAACACATCACATATAATCTAATCTATCACAGGCACAACAAGAACAAAAAGAAAAGGGCAACCAGACAACAAAATAATTTTTATAGTGGTTCCCCAACCTGTGTACATCCACTCTTCTACCACCCTGGTAGGAACCCACTACAGGTTTTAATCAAGTGACTGCCACCAATGAGCTTTTGATCAGGTGCTCAAAAACCAACTCCAGTCCTTTGATCAGGAGACTTGCAACCATGGAATAAATTTTGAAGGGAGTTAAAGAACCCTTTGTATACAGAGGGGGTGTGAGATTTGTGGTGTCTTCTCTTTCTCAAAACAACTGAGAAGACTAGTGGATCTTGATGTTGTCAAAGCTCCCCCTGAGATGGAGATTTGTTCAGGAAGAATGGAAGCTTTGTAGGGTGAGTAGGTCTTCTTGAAAAGATCTCCAGAAAGCTGTAGATAAATAGAAGTTGATTTTCTCTTTTTAGCTTACTGGAGGAAGAACACTTGATGAAGACAGTCAGAGCCTTGTCTTGAAAAATTTTTGTTGCCTGTCTTATTCTCTGTGTTCTACTATTCCTATTATCTGTTGTCGACTGAAAGAGAAGAATATTTTTTATATATCTCTGTCTAATTTCTCCTTTGTATTTGAATTGTCTGCATTGAATGCTGACTGCCTGGAGAATGAAAATCCAGCTGGAGAGAATATTGCATTAATGGATTTTTCCAACTGTCCTATTAAAAATGGCAAGTAATAATCCTGATGAATACCATAATCAATGCTGTCACTAACGACTATTTCTTGAGAATATGAGCATTGATTATTCAGGAATTACTACAATAGAATAAGGACAAGAAGAAGGGAAAATTCGAAGTCTGGAACTACACAACAATCGTCGAGCAGAGAACAGATTTCGTCGACCTGAGTCCAAAGTTCATTGTGCTGATAAATCTTGTTCGTCGACCTGGGAATGCATGTTCGTCGACCTGAGAACTAAGATCATCAAACTGTGATCAGAGAAAGTATTCTGAACTTAATGTGTTGAAATTGATCACCCAGAATTCGTCGACCTGAGCTCGAATATTGTCGAGCTTAACTCAGAGAATTTACTCTCAGTTCGTCGAGTGGACCACGACTTTCGTCGAGCTGAGTTCGACGAATGTCAAACTCACTTTCCTGAACTTAATTTTCTTCTAAGTCTTTGAGTCTTCTGCAATCTTCTGTTGGCTGGTCTACATGTGGTTGAAACTAAGGACTTAGCCTAAACTCTAGGACACAAACATGACCCTGGCTATACATGTTGGTTCAATGATCCTAGTTAGTGAACCTAGCCCAATTAAAACTAGGGATCCAACATCCTTCTTTCCCATTTTGTAGAATCTCTTAGCTAGGAGACTTAAAAATTCTTCACAAGCTGATGGAACTTCTATTTCTTCATATGCTTTGAATGATATGTTTTGCTCCTTTCTAGCTGATGAGGCAGTCTTTTGCTCAGCACCTTCTCTAGTCTTTATTAACTGCTCATAAGATTTGAGATTTCCTAGTGCTGATTCAGTGGAAATCTCATTGAGACTTCCGGCCTCTTTGATTGGCCAGACTCTGGAATCCCATGAGTTGGGAAAGCATATGAGAATCTTATCATTGACCTCAGTGATGGTTATGTCCTTATCCAGAGTTTTCAGCTCATTGATGATTGAGTTGAGTCTATTGTACATATCACTCACTGACTCTGACTCTTATTTCTTGAAATTCTCATAGATGGCTTTAGCTGAGGTGCACTCTCCACTTTCTAGAAAATGTCATCTGACATTGTCTGAGCGAAAATGTTCATGGCCTTGACATCAGCTATCTTGGCCTTCTTCTGTGCATCTCTTCAATCATGTGGTTGAATAGCATGAGTGCTAGAAGTTGCAGTAGATGTAGCTACTAGAGCTGGTGGACCTGTCAAGAGAGAATTAAAAATATCTTCATCAATGGAGTTCATTTATAATTTAATTCTTGCCTTCCAGATAGCAAACTTGTTTAAGTTGCAAACTGGAGGTCTGGTCCTTGCATAGTCCTTATTCTGTACCATGGTATAAGTAATATGGTAGAGAAATTTAGATCTTAGAAGGATCTGTTGGTTCAAGTGTTACCTTGTACAACTAAATAAACCATGCTTTGATACCAATTGAAAGAGACTTAGGCAATTGATAATCCTTTGATACCAATTGAAAGTCAAGGTGGATAGATTTAATTAGCTCTAGAGGGGGGGGGGGGGTGAATAGAGCATTAAAAATATGTTACAAATTTTTATGATCTAGCTGTAAAATAGGTGATAACAAATATTATGTAAAGAGATTAAAGAAAAACTATCACAGCACAGTACAGAAAGAAAAAAGGGCAACTAGACAACACAAGAAATTTTAGAGTGGTTCCACAAACTGGGTACATCCACTCTTCTCCCACCCTGGTAGGAATCCACTAGCAGGTTTTGATTAGGTTACTGCCACCACAAGATCTATTTGCAGGGAGATCTCGCAACACTTTAGGATTTTGATTAGGTGCCCAAAAACCAACAATAAACTTTTGAAAGGAGTTAATAAACACTTTATATAGTGAAAGAAAGGTTGATGATGTCACTGGAGTTTATAAACTTTTCAATTTAGGTGGTTTTAGAAGTGAATTTAAATCACTATGTATTGATTTAATAAACTCTGAGAAGAAAATCAAACTCCTTAGAGAAAAACTAACTGAACATGATAATCTCATTTCTGAAAACATCAAATTGAAAGATGAATTAACTTTAACTAATGAACAAATCATCTCTCTAAAAAATGAATTAGCTGAGGCAAGGCAACTTGAATAATCCCTAAATGGGAGAAGCATCAAGTTGATGAACATCACAAGCACAGTAAATGCCAGACTTAATGGCAAGCTGAGCTTAGGTGTTTCATCAAGCCAAACCCCATTAATTCAGAAAAACATACTGTCAACTCCAATCAAATTTGTTTCTGGAAAAGGCAAAGAAAAGGTAGATGATTATAGTACTAAGTAAATAGAATTAAAATAGAAAACTAAGAAAAAGAAAAAGAACAAGAAAAATTCTAACTATAACAATGTTCAACAGATTTAATCGTCCTGAGTTAGACGAACTGTACACATTTCGTCGATCTGAGTTTGACGAAATATGCTGAACATTCTTATAGTTAGAATTTTTCTTGTTTTTTTCGTTTTATAGTTAGATTTCATCATCCCGAGTTCGACAAACTATAACATGGTTATAGTTAGAATTTTTCTTGATCTGTGTTCGATGATCATCGAGATGGATTTTGACAGTATTTGATCTCCTGTTTGGATTTGGGCCAAGGTATTGTTGGATCCCTAATTTGGATTTGGGACAAGGTATTATTGGATCCCTAGTTTGGAACAACATTTGATCTCTTGTCTTTTCTCATGTGTTTCCTCTCAATATCCTATAACAACCATATGCAGATTTATCCCCATGACTTTCAATGCCGATCAATGAATCTATCTTGAGGTAACAAATCTTTGACCTCAGCTCGAATATCATCGAGTTCAACTCAGAAAAAAAACTCTGAGTTCGTCGATCTGAGATCAACGATCTTCGAGCCGACTTCGAAGAACTTCGAACTAATAATCTGAATTCTAAATTCTTTAAGTTTTTGTCTCCTGAAGTCCACTACAGGCTGGTCCATCAAGCTTGATTTTAAAGACTAGCCTAAACATTAGGACAGATAAACTTGACCCTGGCTATACAAGGTGGGTCAAAACATCTTAATAGTGAACCTTAGCCCAAATCCAAACTTGGGATCCAACAATACTCTGAATTTTTCTCTGTGAAATTTACTCTGTGAAATCTAGTAATTAATGCTGCCAATGAAAGGCTAAATTCATAAGAATATATGCATTTAATTACATCCACTCTTCTACCACCCTGGTATTAATCCACTAGCAGGTTTTGATCAGGTGACTACCTCCATAAGATCTATTTGTAAGGAGATCTCACAACCTTTTAGGATTTTGATTAGGTGCCCAAAAACCAACAATAAACTTTCGAAGGATGTTAATAAACCCTTTATACAGTGAAAGAAAGGTTGATGTAGCTACTGGAGTTTATAAACTTTTCAATTCAGATGGATTTAAAACTAAATTTAAATCACTTTGTATTGATTTAATAAACTCTAAGGAGAAAATCAAAGTCCTTAAAGAAAAACTAAATGAACAAGATAATCTCATTTCTGAAAACATCAAATTGAAAGATGAATTAACTTTTGCTAATGAACAAATCATCTCTCTAAAAATGGAATTAGCCGAGGCAAGGCAACTTGAAGAATCCCTAAATTAGAGAAGCATCAAGTTTATGAACATCACAAGCACAGTAAATGCCAGACTTAATGGTAAGCTGGGCTTAGGTGCTTCATCATGCCAACCCCTATAAATTCAGAAAAACATATTGTCAACTCCAATCAAATTTGTTTCAGAAAAAGGAAAAACAAGGTGGATGATTATAGTACTAAGAAAAAAGAATTAAAACAAAAAACAAAGAAAAAGAAAAAGAACACGAAAAATTCTAACTATAATAATGTTCAGCAGATTTCGTCGTCCTGAGTTCGACGAACTGTACACATTTTGTCGATCTGAGTTCGACGAAATCTACTGAACATTGTTATAGCTAGAATTTTTCTTGTTCTTTTTCTTAGTTTTCTGCTTTAATTCAATTTTCTTAGTACTTTGATCATCTACCTTTTCTTTGCCTTTTTCCGAAACATATTTAATTGGAGTTGACAGTATGTTTTTCTGAATTTATGGGGGTTGGCTTGATGAAGAACCTATGCCCAACTTGCCATTAAGTCTAGCATTTATTGTGCTTGTGATGTTCATCAACTTGATGCTTCTCCCATTTAGGTATTCTTCAAGTTGACTTGCCTTCGCGGTTTTAGTTTTTAGAGAGATGATTTGTTCATTTGCTAAAGTTTATTCATCTTTCAATTTGATGTTTTCAGAAATAAGATTATCTTGTTCAGTTAGTTTTTCTCTAAGGAGTTTGATTTTCTTATCAGAGTTTATTAAATCAATACATAGTGATTTAAATTCAGTTCTAAAACCATCTGAATTGAAATCAAAAGCGGACAGTACGTGATCTTCTTCGGATTAAGGTTCTTCACTGTCTGACTGCTCAGCTACTGAGAGGCTGCCTGATGCATCAATAGGCATCAAGCAAACCACCTTTTCTTTAGTCTCTTCTTCATCTTCATTGGAGCTGGAAGATGAAGATTCATCTTTAGTTTCACTCCAGGTTTCAACAACAAAGCCTTTCTCCTTACTCTTATGCTTGCTGGAGGAGAGCTTGCTATAGTGCTGCATTCTATGCTCCTTTTCTCTTCTTCTCTCCTTCTTCTGATTCTCTGGACACTCTGATATGAAGTGTCCAGGCTTCCTACAACAAATGCAGACAATTTCTTTTGTTGGGGTTTTATCATACATTTACTTGTCATCTTGTCTAGATGACTTCCTTCTGAAATCCTTCTTGCCCATTTTGTAGAATCTTTTAGCTAGGAGACTCAGAAATTCTTCACTAGCTTATGGAACTTCTATTTCTTTAGATGCTTTGAATGCTATATTTTGCTCCTTTCTATCTGATGAGGGAGTCTTCTGCTCAACAGCATCTCTAGTCTTTATTAACTGCTTATAAGATTTGAGCTTTCCTAGTAGAGATTCAGTGGAAATCTCATTCAGACTTCTAGCCTCTTTGATTGTTCAGATTCATGAATCCCATGAGCTGGGAAAGTATATGAGAATCTTATCATTGACCTCAATGAGGGTTATGTCCTTATCTAGAGTTTTCAGCTCATTGATGATTGAGCTGAGTCTATTATACATATCACTCACTTACTCTGACTCTTCTTTCTTGAAATTCTCATATTGGGAGATGAGATTTGATCTCCGGTCTTTTCTCTCATCTATAGATCTAACAACCATCTAGTTTAGGGAATCCCAGATGGCTTTAGCTGAGGTGCACTCTTCAACTTTCTGGAAAATGTCATCTGACATTGTCTGAGCCAGAATGTTCATGGCCTTGGCATTAGCTATCGTGGCCTTTTTTTGTGCATCTATCCACTCAGGTGGTGGAACAACATGAGTGCTGGATGTTATAGTAGTTGTAGCCACTGGAGTTGGTGGACCTGTCAAGATAGAAATAAAAATATTTTCATCAATAGAGTTCATATATAATTTAATTCTTGCCTTCCAGATAGCAAACTTATTCAAGTTGCAAACTGGAGATCTGGTGCTTGCATAATACTTGTTTTGTGCCATGGTATATGTAATGTGGTAGAAAAATTTAGATCTTAGAAGGATCTGTTTGTTCAAGTGTTATATTATACAACCAAATAAACCTTGCTTTGATACCAATTGAAAGAGACTTAGACAATTGATAATCTTTTGTTATCAATTGAAAGTCAAGGTGATAGATCTAATTAGCTCGAGAGGGAGGGGGGGTGAATAGAGCTTTAAAAATGTTTTACAGATTTTTAAGAACTAGTTGTAAAATAGGTGATATCAAATATTAAGAAAAGAAATTAAACCAAAACTATCACAACACAGAACAGAAAGAAAAAGGACTACCAAACAACACAAGAAATTTTATAGTGGTTCCCCAAACTGGGTACATCCACTCTTCTACCACCCTGGTAGGAATCCACAAGCAGGTTTTGATCAAGTGACTTCCACCACAAGATTTATTTGCTGGGAGATCTCGCAACCCTTTAGGCTTTTGATCAAGTCCCCAAAAACCAATAATAAACTTTTGAAGGGAGTTAATAAACCATTTATATAGTGAAAGAAACGTTGATGATGTCTTCTCATTTTCTATAAACAACAGAGAAGACAAAAGTGGATCTTTGTTGTCAAAGCTCCCCCTGAAATGTAGAGTAGTTCAGGATAAAATGAAGCTTTTCTTCAGGGTGTAGGTCTTCAGATTGATGCTGATCTCCAACAAGCTTTTTAGACTAATTGTATTTGATGTCTCTTGAAAGCTTCGAGAAGATTTTATGATGATGAAGACAGAATGATTTTTTTCAGACTTCTAAAACGTTTTGTGTCTTCCCGCATGACTTGTATATTCTCTTGTGTCATTGATAGGAGATCATTCTTCTCTGTATATCTTCTGAATTTGAATTTTACTCCTGGATTGACTACTGAATTCTTGGAACATGGACAAACGACTAGAAGGGAATTAATTTGATTCCTCAACTGTCCCAGTAATTAAGCCGAATTTTACACTATGAAATCTAGTAATTAATACCGCAAATGAATGGTTATATTCATAAGAATATATGCATTTAATTACTCAGAGCAATATAGAAAACAATATATTAAATCATCCTAGGTCAATCTGGAAATGAACTGCAGAGAAGGAAATACTGAACTTGTCAGATTTCGTCGACCTCGGAATAGATTTCGTCGACCTGAACTCAAAGTTCATCGAGCTGAGAAATCATCTTCGTTGACCTGAGTTCAGCGAACAACAATCTGGAAATATCTTGCTAGTACTGAGCTCCAAGTTCGTCAATCAGAGAATCTATCTTGAGGGAAGAAATCATCGACCTGAGCTCGAATATCCTCGAGCTCAACTCAGAGAAAGAACTCTGAGTTCGTTGATCCAAGATACACGATCGTCGAGCTGAGTTCGAAGAACTTCAAACTAATAATCTTAACTCTGAATTCTTCTAAGTTTGAATCTCCTGAAGTCCACTGCAGGCTGGTCCATGAATCTTGATTCAAAATACTAGCCTAAACTCTAGGACAGACAAACTTCACCCTGGATATATAATGTCGGTCAAAACATCCAAATAGTGAACCTTAGACCAAATCCAAACTAGGGATCCAACAAGGTATACTGTGTGAAGCCCATCTGGACAGGTTGGTCTGGATTTGTGATGTTTTATTTTGCGCACTGGAGAAGACTCCGCGTATAAACAAATGTTGTGTGGAGTCGGTGGGTTGTGCCTGTGAAATGGAGTAGCAGGAAGTACTGGAGTGGAAATCCAGGAAAATACCCTTGAAGTACATGTGATTTATGCTTTGAAAGTCCAATGTTTCTGGCACCGCAGGTAGCTGCAGGATGTTTTTGATAGTTGGTCCATATATGGATTGGGATGGGTACAGAAAGAGAGTTTAGTCACTAACGCCAGGCGATAATTGTAATCTCTTCAATAGATCCTAGCTAACCTGTAATTGTGAAGCCAGTCCTTTGGGGGAAGTGTGGCTATTGTGAGCTATGCGCTCTTAAATGCCAGTGAGCCGAACGGATAAGGGGATCCTGATCCGCATCAGTCTAAACATTGAACTGGCGATTTGAGCAACATGCAAGGGCTGAACTGTATCCGAATGATGGTTGTCTAACTTGAGTGCCTAAGTGAATGACTTTGTTAGGATCACATCAAGAGAGTCTTGGGTTGTTCGCCATCAAGACTAAAGTCTACGGTCGTGGGCCATGGAACATGAATGCTCTAGTTTTACTATTGGGTTTGTGACCTGAGAATGGTAGTGGGACCCTGGTTTTCTGGTACACCGATAATGTGTCCTGAGTCGACGGAGCTACGGGCTGTGTGGTTGACGTTTGTGATATATTGATGGTGTATGAGTGCACATCTTGTGATATATCTGCTTGTGAAATGTTATGCTTACAGGGAAAGAATACCGCTGCCCTGGGAAAGGGGTATGGTCGTGATAAATTGGTCAGCTGAATGCTGACCGTTGCTTTATTTGCCCCCATTGCAGTGGATTGTCCCCATGCACGTACTGGAGAGCCGAGTGGAAAATAGTGGGCAGAAGCCCTTGCTGCTGCTAATGATATGTTGGCCCTCGAAGGCTAATTAAAGAGATGTTTTACTCTTTTCATGTGTGGCCGGCCTACGTGCCGATGTATGTAATCCACACTTGTGATGAAAACTTGTAAGGCCTTAAGGATAAATATTTTGTGTCTTTGTAGACATTGCCTTGCGGGATATAGATATATTGATGGGTCATATATATATAGTGGACATTCATCGTTATTGAGTTCAGTCTTAATCCCCTAATAATTCCGCTAGAATGCTCTGAGTTAGGATGCGTGTTGTAACCTTTGATATTAACATGTGACCCCTGATGTCTGTTTATGGTATATAGTGTGGGGCCTCATCTGGACCTTCTATTATATATCATTTAACGGATGTTGGTGTTACACATAGTCAAAGACAATGGGTCTCAATTCTCGGGTGAGGAGTTCGTTAGTTTCTGCAGACAATTGGGTATTGATCTCAGGTTCAAATCCGTCCATCACCCTAGGAGTAACGTTCAAGTGGAGTTTGCAAACAAGATAATTGTAAACTTATTAAAGAAGGTGAAAAATCTGAAGGGCAGCTGGGTGGAAAAACTCCCCTCAGTCTTGTGGGCGTTGAGAATCACCCCGAACAGAGTTACTAGGGAAATCCCTCTCAAGCCATCACACGGGTCAGAGGTCGTGCATCCCGTAGAATTCGAGGAGAGGTCCTCGCATATTTTTGTCGCGGGGGATGATGATTAGGAATGGAGAGTGGAAAATGAGGAATAAAAACGACTGTCTCTTGATCTTAAATCCAGTTTCTAGAATCAATAAGCTCCCTTTAGCTGATCTAATAACTTATCCCTTGCTATCTGTAGCACAAAATGCTCTAAAAGTCCTGTCTTTAACTCATCTCATTTCGTATCTGTGCCTTCAAATCCTGCATAGGTGGTGTCTAGAAGAGACTTCCACCACCTCTTTTCTTGGGTTTCCAAACAGGAAACTGCTAAGGATATAGCCATATCAGTCAGGCATCGTATACCAGCCAACATCTCGTAGATGATGTCTAGCCATTCCTCCTTACGTACTGCTGACTACATCCCGAGATATGACTGATGGGAAAGGCCCCAGAAGACACTTAGAAAATTTTCCTCGGGATTTAGTTGAGGAGTCGGAGTCTGCTGTGTCATAAAAGACTCCAAGATAACAGTCATTATCTGTCCCATCTCCGATTGCAGGAACGGAGATGGAAATATTGAGGGTGGAACGAAATTCTGAGCCTGAGGTGTTCCCTGTTGAATGCCAGGGTTCATTAAAAGCTACATGAGGAAAAGTTTACTTGTAGGATGGTTTGCTAAAATCTAGTTAAGAGTGGACTATTGCATGTGATTCTCTATATGGGCACACCATAACTATCACTGCTTAGTTGTCCTCAAACTAAACTTGAGTGAGGTATCCCAAGATTTCTGGACTTCTTTTCTTTGGGTCGAGGTTTCAGTTTGATACCATCTGTAAGACCACCCTATTTTTTGGGTCTTATGCCCAGAACCGATGCTTTGTGGTGACACCAACACCGAGAAGGTCGTCACTACAAATTGTTGATTCTGCCGACAAATTCTCAACTATGTACCGCAAAAAAAATTAGAAGAATTCATACAAATGAGACAAGTCCACAATCACAATGTTATAATAATAAGTACACATAAGGTAAATCTGACAACTCAAAAGGGATCCTACCCATTACATAAGATCCTCACTACAAAACGTTCGAGGAAGTAAGCCTACTACACTCGCGGATCCTGCGGCCGCTGTTGCTACTCCTGGGTTAGGCTGGTTCACCTACTCCTGCACATACTTTGGTTGTGCTGGGTCACCTGGAGCTGCACCCTGTCTCCCAGCCGGAGTCCCTGGTGTTATGCTTATCAGGCCATTAGTCAAAATACTAAGTCGTGGTCCCTCTCTATTCCCCTTATGACTCGTAGGCACCTTGTGGGGGAGTATGAAGAGAAAGGTATTTAAAGTGGAGAGTAAACAAAAGCAGGTGACAGTGGACCTAACTACCATATGCTAATAATATTTAACATAATGCTTACAGGTGTATACACTATAAGAAAATAGGGTTTTAGTGACGAAAAGTTTGGTCACTAAATATTGCGGGTTAGTCACTAAAACCATTTAGTGACTAAAATTAATCTGTCACAAGGTGGTTGCAAAATGTCCGTTACTAAATGTATTTAATAACAAAATTATTTTTCGTTACTAAAGGTATTCTTTTAGTGACAAAACAAATTTTCGTTGCTAATTGTTTTTAGTGACTATACTATTTGTCACTAAAAATTCACTTTTTGTGACCAAATTAATTTAGTTACTAATTGTTTAATACAATAGTGACCTGAGTTTTTGTGACTAAAAATAGCTTTTGTGACCAAATTAATTTAGTTAGTCACTATTCATTACAATAGTGAATGTTTGTTTAGTCACTAAATGTCACTTTTAGTGACAATATCTCCCACCAATATTTTATAATGGTTCACATAATATATTTTAAATAAATTTACTTATTTGATATTAAATTGAACACACATATAAGATAAAATACAATAATAAATATAATATCTATTTTGTAAGAGAAGATCGGGAATTAGGAAAGGCTGTATGAGGAGAGGATGGTGGTCGCGGTCATGGATGCGGTGGAGAGAGGATGAGAGAGAGAGAGAGATCGGGAATTAGGAAAGGCTGCAGGAGGAGTATACCTCATGGCGCTCTCTTTCTCAGCAAGCTCCACGGATGACGATGGCTGTCGCGGTCGAGGAAGTGGGAAGGAACTGCTTTGGAGATGGCAAGGAGAGGAACAAGTAGAGTGGTGGAAAGCCCTAAATCGGAAGAAATAAACTGTGTGTGGGGGAAGACTTGACCCACAGGGTGGTAGAAAATGAAAAAAAGAGAGGATTTATTTTTAGTTATTAAATTTTTGTTTATGATTTAATTATAGATTGTGAATGAATTATAACGTTTAATTATAAATTATGAATGTTTTTTTGTGACATTTAATGTTTTGGTCACTAAATAGAATTGTTTAGTGACCAAAATTTTTTTGGTTATTAAAAACATTTTTAGCAATGAAAAAAGTATTTTGATAACTAAAAAGTATTTTTGGTGACCAACACATTATTGCAGTCACTAATGAAATGAAAACCAACATTTAGTGACTAATCTATAATTTCGTCACTAAAGGTATATTTTTAGTGACGAAAACTATTTCGTCACAATTACGTCGTCACTAAAAGCCAATTTTCTTGTAGTGATATATGAAACTTGTAATAAATAAGTGATGTAACGAGAGTAATAACATGAAGTAAAACTATAAGGAACGACACAATGAAATTAGTAACATGAAGAAATGAGAAAGCTGTTAACTATTATCACAGAGAAAGTAACCTTAATTTATAAGATTGCCCATACAAACTTATAAAATAAGGGGTTGTTTTGCAAGGCCTAACATATAAAAGATCCCATAATAATTTATACGTCATGGGTATAAGTTTTATGTAATATTATGTATGACATGAAGTGCTATGCACGTTAATGATATATTTCACACAAGTGCAACACACCCACACGATTCTATGCACATAGACCTTTAGTTCCCCCATTTAGTGTTAGCTAAACCCTCAGGTACCTGTTGTATTGGCAAATAGAGGTAGTGGGTTGCCCCCCCCCCCAACAACTCTTAGGTCGGTATTTACACTACCTAACTAGACCATGCCTACTACTCGATTCACCCACAGTCAGGTGCTACAGAGTCTCATGTACTGATGCTGGTAAATCCACAAGTCTTTTCTTGGCTAAGTGAACAGTTAAACTTGCCGAGCCAACGCATCAACATCATTGTGAACGACCATCCAATAAGGAGGATCCACCACTTTAATGTACAAGCAAACGTGCTAATTATAACGCCCCGAAACTCAAAAGAGCAACGGGAGACGTTTTGGGCCAGATTTGGAATCTGTTAGGAGGCACACAGCCAGGGACACGGGCGTGTCCCAGGGCTTGTCAGGCTTGAGTCGACGACTTGGCCGCGAAGTCGACGAATTTCGCTCGACAATGTGTCGAGACAGGGTACATGGCCTGAGACATGGGCGTGTCTCAGGGCGTGTCGAGCCCGTGTCGACGATCGACCCAGGGAGTCGACGAATTTTACTCGACGAAGTGTCGAGACAAGGCACACGGCCTAGGGCACGGGCGTGTCTAAGGCCGTGTCGGGTGGTCAACGAACTTCACTCGACAAAGTGTCGAGACCGTGAACATGTCCTGGAGCCCAAGCGTGTTTGAGTAGACACGGGTTAGGATACGGGCGTGTCCAATACCCGTGTGAGTCTCGGGTGGTTTTCGGGCCGTGTCGATGGAGGCACACGGCCGACCACACGGCTGTGTCAGTTGGAACACGAGCATGTCAGGTCGAACACGGGCATGTCGAATGCCCATGTGTTGTTCCAAGCGCGTTGATTTTGACGGTGAATGAGGGACACGGCCCTGGACACGGGCGTGTGCCAGTCCATGTTCGGTCTAGATTTTACATTTCAGGCCCGAATCAAGGCCGTTCGTTTCTTTAATTTGGGATCCAATGACTGGGGGTTGTTCCTGATGAGATATACCCGTGATTGGACCTTTGAAACCCTCACTTTTAATTGAGTGGTTCTCTTTCTAAGTAAAGAGAGAGGTGAGAGAAAAGGAGGAAGAAGAAGCTAGATCCGGCCATTGGAGGAGCTTCGAAGCTCCCAATCGCGAGCCGACTTCAGATCTACGGAGGCAAAGAGAGTGCGGTGCTTTTCATCCGCTTACTTTTCCATGGCGCCAAGGAAGAACGCTAGGGTAACGATTCTCTTCTTGAGCATGTGAAGCTCTCCTTCTTTGCATAGGAAGCCCGCTCTCGCGAGTTTGCGGTGAGTTGGAGGCATTCCTTCGGGTAGATATGTAAAGTACCCGTTGTGTAGAGTCCGTAAGCGAGATCGGACATAGGAATGATTTGTGAAGCCTACCCGGACATGTTGGTCTGGATCGGTGATGTTGCATTGCATAAATGCTGGAGAAGACTCCGTGCGATTTGTTGTTTTTCGGGTTTTCTACACGGTAGATTGCAACAGGGAGCCTTGGGGATTAACCCTAAGGTGCACCCGGAAAACTGGGAGATGCGTTATCTTGCCAACTTGGAGGCCTAAGAGACAACATGAACATAACTGAGTTATGTTAATTGTGTCACAGAAACAGGACTCGGGAGAAGTTTGACCCGCGCATACGGCTTAAACTGTCATTGCGATGTGAGCACGGGTTAGATGGAACCGTACCCATTCTATGTTGTTCGGTTAGAGCCGTTGGCATAGATGAGAGTCTTTGGCGGTCTATGGCTTAAATTGACGTGACCTATGCCAAGAAGACAAAAGCTCATATGTTTGGCCGTCAAAGTGGAGGTGGTGAGTCCGGAATGTCTATGGATTCAATTGACGTGACATTGGTCGGTTCACCGAGAATGTGCCCTTAGTGCACGGGGTGTGTGGCCATGCGAGCCAATGCATGTGATGTTGTGACAATACTATATTGCTCGCTTATGCTAATGAAATGCAGGGAAGGAGCATCGCCGCCCCGAGTTGAGGGTGGGATCGTTATAATTTGGTCAGCATTGTTGACCGTTGCTTTTGTTTACCACCGTGCGATGGTTTTGTTGCTTGCAGGTGCTACTGGACCAAGTGGTCAATAGCGGGCTAAAGCCCAAATTGCGAAGCCGGCCCTCGAAGGCCTAATTGGAGTTTTTACTGCTTTTACTCATGTATGACCAGCATGTGTGCCGTGGTTTGTAAATCATGTAATATTGAAGTAAACCATTTTGTAAGGCCTTAAAGCTTGTACTCGTGTATGTACTACATTCCTATTTGGTTTATTAGTGGACATTCGTGCTCTTTGTGTTTGGTTCTTAATTGCAACTTATAAATTTCTTCCGCTAGAATGTTCTGTGTAGGACGTTGGATTAGTTGGATGGTTTCCATGAGTAACCACCCGATCTGTTTGTGGTATATGGCGTCGGGCCCCGGCCGAAGCTACTGCTATATGCTATGCGACGGATATGGGGTGTTACAATTTAGTATCAGACTACTTGTTTTGGTCGGGCTTACAATGAATTCGTGGACGAATTCTTTTTAAAGGGGTGATGAGCACATCATTGTTATAATAGTAAAAGAACCAATGAATGTCCACTTAGGAATGAAAATCCACGTGTTTGGGGAACCTGCGTGTTCCTATAATTGCTGTTTGAAATTTTATTTTTTTGCTTAACGGTGTTTTGTACCACTAAAGCTGACCAGAAGTGGTGCTGGGCCGTCGGAACGTCGAGTTTTTGAGGCTAGCAGTGCACCTAATGAAGCTCCTGCAACACATCTATCGGCTGAGACCATACGATTAGTGGCCGAAGCAGTGTTGGCCATGATTAATGTGCAGCCTACAAGGCAAACGTAGCAGCCCGCTCCTGCGATGGAGCAGGTACCGCTGCAAGCAGCTGAGCAGCGAAGAGTGGAGCAGGTGGTAGAGGAACTAGTGGTGCCAAGGAGGGCAACCGAGAGACAGCTTAAGCATGTCATGAGCTTTAATCCTCCGGTATTCTTGGGTTTGGGAACCCCATCTCAAGCTGAAGACTGCCTCTCCAGGGTGAATAGAGTCATGACAGCAACGGAGACGGAGGAGTGGCAAATGACCACAATTGTTATGTTCCTTTTGGACGGTGAACCGAGATTGTGGTGGGAAGGACTGGATCTGCATCTATTGAGAGGTAGGCAACTTTTTGATGTCTCGATGGAGGAGTTCTCGAGATTGTTCTTGGCTAGATACCTCCCTTCGGCACAGAGGATAGCGTTGGAGAACGAGTTCCTGAAATTGGTTCAAGGGGACAGCACCGTGGATGCGTATCTCCACGAGTTTACTCGTTTGATTCGATATGCTAGCTCCACCATCGCGGATGAGGAGCGCAAGACGAATCGATTCTACGAAGGGCTGAGAGATGAGTTGAGGTTACTACTCTCGGGGCCGATGAGGCAGGGTTTCTTGACCTTGGTCAACACGGCCCGGTCCTTGGAGAAAGACATGAAGAACATACAAGCAAAGAAAAGCTTGGCTGACAAGAAATCTAAATTTAAAGTGCCAATTACTTCAAAGTCTGGGTATCGAAGATTCTTTAAGAAGCATAGGACTTCGGGTCCAGCTCCTCCTTCGGGTGCTTCTGGGGCGACTACGAGTCAGACCCCAGACGCGTGTTTTACTTGTGGAAAGCCGGGGCACTTTGCCCGTGATTGTTGGACCGGACGTCCCAAGTCCGAAAGAAAGCCGAGAGCGACTTATGAAGAGAAGGGCAAGGCGGTGGAGTCGATCGCGTCCCATTATGCTCCGGCCCAACCAAGGGTGTATAATCTTGGCCAACAGGAGGCCATCAAACAGGCGGATGTGGTGACAGGTACGGTTTAATTTATAGCAAGTTAATTTCTTTAAATACTTGTTATGCACCTATTACCTTACCACTGCTTGTTTAGGATTTGTTTTAATTTGTGAAAATCCGACAAGCGCACTCTTCGATACAGGAGCTTCACACTCCTTGTCTGAGGGATTTATATCACGCATCGGAGTCCCTTCTTCGATGGCGAAGGATAAGTTGGATGTGTTGTTGCCCAATGGGTGTTCGATGCGCGCGGATAGGATCTGCGAGGTTAAGATTCGTATTGGGAATCAGGAGTTCGATCTGCAAGCATCGTTACTTCCGTTGGTGGAGTTCGATGTTATATTTTGCTTGGACTGGCTCTCGGAACAGCAAGCCTATATTGATTGTGGTCGCAAGGAAGTCAAGTTGGGAGCAAGTCGTGAGACGACTTTTACGGGCTTAAAGGGGTCGAGCAAGACGTTGATGTCTGCTCTTCTGGTGGTGAAGGCGGTTCGTGTCGGTGCAGAACTGTTCTTTACACTAGTGGAGGTTGCAAAGCCGAAGCCAGCATTGGATTGTATTTCAGTGGTATCAGAGTACCCTGATGTGTTCCCTGCAGATCTTCCTGGAGCCCCGCCTCAGCGGGAGATAGATTTCATGATTGAGTTAGTGCCAGGTGCAAAGCCTGTGTCACGCTCTCCTTATCGGCTAGCGCCTAAGGAAATGGCGGAGCTAAAGGTTCAACTGCAAGAGTTGTTGGAGCAAGGGTATGTGCGTCCAAGTTTTTCGCCTTGGAGCGCGCCGGTCCTATTTGTTAAGAAGAAGGACGGAAGCTTGAGGCTATGTATTGATTACCGGGAGCTCAACAAGTTGACGGAAAAGAACAAGTACCCGATCCCCCGAATCGATGATCTTTTTGATCAGTTGGTCGGGTCGACAGTGTACTGAAAGTTGGATCTCATGTCCGAGTACTATCAGCTGCGAATAAGGGAGAGTGATATCCCGAAGACAGCATTCAGTACAAGATACGGGCATTACGAGTTTACGGTCATGCCGTTTGGGCTGACTAATGTGCCGTCAGTGTTCATGGATTTAATGAACAGGACCTTCAGGTAGTACTTGGACAATTTTGTGATCGTCTTTATCGACGATATTTTAGTGTACTCGCAGAGTGAGGAAGATCACTTCAAGCATCTTCATTTGGTTTTGGAGACACTAAGGAGGATTCAATTGTCTGCCAAGTTCTCGAAGTGTGAGTTTTGGCTATCCTCAGTGGCGTTCCTCGGTCATATAGTGAGTGGAGAAGGTATTGCTGTGGATCCGACAAAGATAGTTGCGATACGGGAGTGGCCTGAGCTTGCTACGGTAGAGGAAGTCCGGAGCTTTCTGGGGCTTGCCGGCTATTATAGGCGCTTTGTAGAGAACTTCTCGCGGATAGCGTTACCTCTCACAACTTTGACGAGGAAGGAGCAGAGGTTCGTTTGGACGCTGGAGTGCGCGCGAGCTTTTGAGGAGTTGAAATGTCAGTTGACCACGGCGCCTGTGCTAAGTTCGTCATGTGGGACCGAAGGTTATGAGATTTATAGCGATGCTTCGGGCAGCGGTTTGGGTTGCATGCTACTGCAACGCGGAAGTGTGATAGCCTATGGCTCGAGACAGCTAAAAGTGCACGAGAGGAATTATCTGATCCATGACTTGGAGTTAGCGGCCGTGATTTTTGCCTTGAAGCTTTGGAGACACTATTTGTACGGTGTGAAGATTGATGTATACACCGATTACAAGAGCCTGAAGTATCTGATTGACCAGAAAGATCTGAATATGAGGCAACGTAGATGGATGGAGTTCCTGGGGGACTATACATTCAAGATTCACTACGTGCCTGTTAAGGGTAATGCAGTTGCGGACGCGTTGACTCGTCGGGCCCCAGCTCAAGCCAATTAGCTGTCGATCCATGACGAGCGGTTGGTTCGGGAGTTGGAGGCATTTGAAATTGTTTGTGTGGATAAGCAATCAAGTGCTGAGGTATTACTGAATTGGACTGAAGTCCAATATGACCTGGCTGATACGATTTCGCAGGCTTTGGATATGGATGTCCATATGAAGCAGTTCATGGTAGAGGCTCTGGATGGGTCAAATTCCCAATTCGTTGTGGAGGACGGATTGCTTTGGAAAGACGGTCGTCTGTGTGTCCCAAGTGTGGGCAATTTGCAGGTGGAATTGTTGTACGAGGCACACCATACTAAGTACTCAATTGACCTGGGGAGCACGAAGATGTACCGCGATGTCAAGAAACTGTTTTGGTGGCCGGGTTTGAAGAAAGATGTGGTGCTCTACGTTTCAAAGTGCCAAACTTGCGCCTTGGTGAAGGAGGAGTGCCAAAAGCCGGGAGGATTTCTGAAGTCCTTGCCTGTTCCAAAGTGGAAATTCGACGACATCTCTATGGACTTTGTGCACGGTTTGCCAAGGTCTCAAAAGGGGAACGACGCCATTTTGGTGGTCGTAGATCGGCTAACGAAGGTGTCGCATTTCATTCCGCATAGGAAGGATGATCCTGTGGAGAAGTTGGCAAAACTATATGTCGATAATATAGTACGGCTTCATGGTGTGCCCCGCAGCATCGTGAGTGACCGGGATTTGCGGTTCACGTCTAATGATTGGAGGCTAGTGCAGCAAATGTTGTGAACAAAATTAAAATTCAGCACAGCCTTTCATCCACAAATGGATGGGCAGACCGAGAGGGTCAATATAACCATGGAAGACATGCTCCGCATGTGTGTCTTGGACTTTGGAAAGCAATGGGATGACCATCTTTATTGGGTGGAGTTTGCGTACAATAATAGCTACCGGGCGAGTATTCAAATGGCGCCCTTCGAGGCCCTATATGGTAGAAACTGTCGCACGCCGTTGTCTTGGTTAGAAACGGGTGAGTCAAAGTTGTACAAGCGCCAAGAGGTGGAAGATGCTAAGTCTTTGGTTCGTACCATTCAGGAGAGGTTGCTAATCGCTCAAGACCATTAGGCAAAGTACTATAATGCCAAGCACAGGAACGTGGAGTTCACTGTGGGCGACTATGTGTACTTAAAGATCAAACCGTTCAAGGGTGTCTCGCGGGTGCGGCGATTGAAAAAGCTAAGCTCGAGGTACCTTGGGCCGTTTGATGTTTTGGAGCGGGTTGGTGAAGCAGCCTATCGGTTGAAGCTTTCGGTGGAGCTTAGTGGTTTACATGATGTATTCCATATTTCGGTGCTACAGAAGGCGGTGCAAGAGCCTTCGCAAGTGATTCCGCTTGATCAAGTGCCGGTGGATAGTTGGTTGACGACGAAAGTCAAGCCCATGCAGATTGAGGACTCGGAATTCAAGCGGCTACGTAATAAAGAGATCTGGATGGTCAAGGTTAGATGAGACAATTATAGTCGGGAGAAGCTCTCTTGGGAGCGAGAACAAACTATGCTTGATGAGTATACGGAGTTGTTCCACTCAGGTACAATTTAACTTTGTTCATGTCTTTCCTTTATATAATTTTGTGGACGAATTTCTTTTAAGAGGGGGAGAGTTGTAACGCCCCGAAACTCAAAAGAGCAACGGGAGACATTTTGGGCCAGATTTTTAATCTGGTAGGAGGCACACGGCCTGGGACACGTGCGTGTCCCAGGGCCTGTCAAGCTTGAGTCGACGACTTGGCCGCAAAGTCGACGAATTTCGCTCGACAATGTGTCGAGATAGGGCACACGGCCTGAGACACGGGCGTGTCTCAGGGCGTGTCGAGCCCGTGTCGACGATCGGCCCGGGGAGTCGACGAATTTCGCTCGACGAAGTGTCGAGACAAGGCACACGGCCTAGGATACGGGCATGTCCAAGGCCCTGTCAGGTGGTCGACGAACTTCACTCGATGAAGTGTCGAGACCGTGAACACGACCTGGAGCCCAGGAGTGTTCGAGTAGATACGAGTTAGGATACGGGCGTGTCCAATACCCGTGTGAGTCTCGGGTTGTTTTCGGGCTGTGTCGATTGAGGCACACGGCCGACCATACGGCCGTGTCAGTTGGAACACGGGAGTGTCAGGTCGAACACGGGTGTGTCGGATGCCCGTGTGTTGTTCCAGGCACGTCGATTTTGACGGCGAATGAGGTACACTGCCCTGGACATGGGCGTGTGCCAGGCCGTGTTCGGTCCAGATTGTACATTTCAGGCCCGAATCAAGGCCGTTCGTTTCTTTAATTTGGGATCCAACGGCTGCGGGTTGTTCCTGATGAGATATACCCGGGATTGGACCTTTGAAACCCTCACTTTTACTTGAGTGGTTCTCTTTCTAAGGCAATAGAGAGGTGCGAGCAAAGGAGGAAGAAGAAGCTAGATCCGGCCATTGGAGGAGCTTCGAAGCTCCAAATCGCGAGCCGACTTCGGATCTACGGAGGCAAAGAGAGTGCGGTGCTTTTCATCCTCTTACTTTTCCATGGCGCCAAAGAAGAACGCTAGGGTAACGATTCTCTTCTTGAGCATGTGAAGCTCTCCTTCTTTGCATAGGAAGCCCGCTCTCGCGAGTTTGCGGTGATTTGGAGGCGTTTCTTCGGGTAGATATGTAAAGTCCCCGTTGTGTAGAGTCCGTAAGCGAGAACGGACATAGGCATGATGTGTGAAGCCTACCCGGACATGTTGGTCTGGATCGGTGATGTTACATTGCATAAATGCTGGAGAAGACTCCGTGCGATTGGTTGTTTTTCGGGTTTTATACATGGTAGATTGCAACAGGGAGCCTTGGGGATTAACCCTAAGGTACACCTGGAAAACTGGGCGATGCGTGATCTTCCCAACTTGGAGGCCTGAGAGCCAACTTGAACATAACCGAGTTATGTGAATTGTGTGACGGAAACGGGACTCGGGAGAAGTTTGACCCGCGCATATGGCTTAAACTGTCGTTGCGATGTGAGCACGAGTTAGATGGAACCGTACCCATTCTATGTCGTTCGGTTAGAGCCGTTGGCATAGATGAGAGTCTTCGACAGTCTATGGCTTAAATTGACGTGACCTATGACAAGAAGACAAAAGCTCATATGTTTGGCCGTCAAAGTGGCGGTGGTGAGTCCAGAATGTCTATGGCTTCAATTGACGTGACATTGGCCGGTTCACCGAGAATGTGCCCTGAGTGCACGAGTGTGTAGCCGTGCGAGCTATGCCTGTGATGTTATGACAATACTATATTGCTCGCTTATGCTAATGAAATGCAGGGAAGGATCATCGCCGCCCCGAGTTGTGGGCGAGATCGTTATAATTTGGTCAGCATTGCTGACCGTTGCTTTTGTTTGCCACCATGCAGTGGTTTTGTTGCTTGCAGGTGCTGCTGGACCAAGCGGTCAATAGTGGGCTAAAGCCCAAATTGCGAAGCCGACCCTCAAAGGCCTAATTGGAGTGTTTACTGCTTTTACTCATGTATGACCAGCCTTTGTGCCGTGGTTTATAAATCATGTAATATTGAAGTAAACCATTTTGTAAGGCCTTAAGGCTTGTACTCGTGTATGTACTATATTCCTATTTGGTTTGTTAGTGGACATTCGTGCTCTTTGTGCCGGGTTCTTAATTGCAACTTATAAATTGCTTCCGCTAGAATGCTTTGTGTAGGACGTTGGATTAGTTGGATGGTTTCCATGAGTAACCACCCGATCTGCCTGTGGAATATGACGTAGGGCCCCAGCCGGACCTAGTGCTATGTGCTATGCGACGGATAGGGGGTGTTACACTAATAATGATTTCTCAAGCCATCAGCTCACCCGAACAAACCATCCATTCCATCAAACACCGAGTCCACTGCTCACAGGACTAAACCATCTATCAACCAGAATTAACGGGGTGAGGGAATGTGTGACGATAGTTTATTATTGGTTAATCTTCTAATCTACTTTTTCCTATAGTTTAGGGTTAACCTTGGACTGCCCAGGGCATGCCCGGTGAAGGGCTCATGAGGGCACTAGGAACTATAAAGAGATGAAGCCCAAAGTTCCCTTTCTCCAGGCACTTTCTTTTATGGGTATATATTTTATTGCTAAACCCCTGCCCCCATTATATTTGAGCAAACACTAAGTGAATTACAACTTTAGCGGAGAGACGATACGTCATCAGCCCCTATCACGACTCTGTCTCCTTGGTATTCAGGATACCTAGGACTTGGCTTTAAGGGTGACCTCATCTAGACTCCCTCAAAATTTAGGTGCACCCACTATGTTATTACCCATATGAGACCTACAACTTTACCTGAAATACCGCAAATTTTTATATGTAGACCAAATGGACTAGTTGACCGTGTTAAAGGGAATACTCCATATACTTCACCAAAAAAACCCTTGGATTACTTCCCAGAGGTCTATCAAGATATGTTGTGCTTAAATCCAGAGATTTGTATTTTCCTAATTTATTTGGCCATTTTAATATTTTTTCCTAATAACATGCCACTGGTGACTTTTAACATGAGGTACAAGTTTCTGATATGCATAGTCCTTAATAAAATTTCCACAACACCATATTGACTAAACAACAAGAATGTATAAATTTAATAATTTTTCCAAAATGATGTCTATCACAAATCACAATATTTTTCTTTTGGTCGAAACAAAATTTAACAAAGGAAGTACAAGGTTTTATTATTCAAAAATTCTGATAAAAGTACCAGAGGGCTGTAATGACCAGAAAGTGTCACTGACCAAATTTCATGATCTTCTAATTTAATTTAGCCACATAATTAATTTGGTATATGAAATTAAACCTTGGACCATTTGTGAAGGAACCTCTGCATAATTTTTCCAAAAATTATAACAAAATTTATAGAGCATCAAGATCACCTAAAATATTTATTAGCCAAGTATCGTAATTTTTCAGTACTCAATTAGTCCTAAAACTAATTTATTTCTCCAGATAATAATGTTGTTGGGTATTGTATCCACACTAACCCAGATTTGATGAAGTCATCCTTGAACTAAGATGAATTAAGTTGTATTTGATGCTTCGTTTGAGTTATGTGTTTGCAGGAATCTTATGGGAAGTGTAGACCAATGTCAGTCTATAATGGGTCACCAAACACAGTACCATACAATGTAATCCCTCATTGTGTGCTCCAAAGTGCTGACTCATGTGTAGCCTCTCTATTGGGATATACTTCTTATTCAAGCTATAGGACTATGTGTAAAGACTTGATTCTAGTCATCCCTTAGAAGAAGAAAAATTCTGTCAAGAATAGTTTCCTAAGTACTCGAGTAGTTTATTACTTACTCGAGTAAGTTACTGAGTTCATACTCGAGTAACAATACTCCTACTCGAGTAGTTAAGATATATCCCGAGTAGTCCAATTATGGCTCTCGAGTAGTTAAGACAACTACTCGAGTAGTTTCTTTTCTCCTCTCGGGTTTTACAGAAATTATATTTTCAATATTTCTAAGTTAAATACTCGAGTAGTCATGTTATATACTCGAGTAGTTCTATCTTCTGTCTCGAGTAGTTGAATTCTGACTATCGTGTAGTCCTCACTTACTCGAGTAGTCTAAGTCATGTACTCGAGTAGTTGATCTACTACTCGAGTAGTCCAGTGTTTATACTCGTGTAATCCAGAATTCCATTCCAGAAAATTTCTTTAAGTGAATTACTCGAGTAGTCATCTCCATATAGTCGAGTAGTTCTATTTGTCTCGAGTAGTTCAACTTATATACTCCAGTAGTTCTGTTTTCCAGTCCAGAATTTTTCTAAGTCTATGACTCGAGTAGTTTCTTATATACTCGAGTAGTTCATTCTTATATACTCGAGTAGTATTTCTTTTACTCGAGTAATTTACTCCACCTCTCATGTAAGTACTTAGGTACTCGAGTATGTTATTGTTGTTACTCAAGTAGCTGATTTCTTGAACTATAATTTACTCGAGTATTTGACTCCATGTACTCGAGTAATCATCTCATACTCTCTTGAGTATTTTTTGTCATATACTCGAGTAGTCTTCTTCTACCTACTCGAGTAGTGCTGCATGTACTCGAGTAGTCAGTTATAACTCGAGTATTTTACTTTGACTTTTCCAAAAATTCTTTAAGTCCAGAATAACGGTCTTATTCATAAACTTTGACGTGATTGGTCTACGTGTCTCTCATAATGACTCAATTATGGCTAATCTTCTCCTCTCCTATAAAAGGTCTTGTCTAAACCGACAAACCCTAAAAATTCTAAATTTTAAGAAGATTATTTTTAAGAAGTTTTTGCAGCCGCTTTCTGTCTCCTTTTTCTCTCTCCAAGAAACGAAAACCGCCGCCGTCGTCGTCGCAGATTCCCGACCAGCTAGGGTTTTCATTTTCAGAGGATTCAGATTAAGAAGATTTTACACATCGAGATTTCCGCTCAACTCTTCATCCTCTATTCGATCGTGTAAAGTCAAGAAGATTCGGATCTGATTTTGCCGAGGTTTTCTTCACCTATCTGATAAAGTCGAAAAGTCTAGAAGAAGAAGATCCTGGCCGACAATTTGCAGATCTAACAAGATTCATTGTTTGTATTTCATACACATTTTATTTCATTAATGTAGGAGAAGTTTTCTCCGAGTGTAGGAGTTTTTCAACTCTGAGATAGTAGGAAGTTTCATCTTCAAAGTGTAGATCCATCTTATGGATCGAGTTTGTAGGAACGTTGTTCCGAGGGTAGGATTGATTTACAATCTGAGATAGTGGACTAGCCGATTCTAGTGTATTGCTAGATCAGTGAGGGAAAGTGGATGTACACAAGGTTGGGGAACCACTATAAATCTTGACTCATCTGTGTTTGATTGGTAGATAGATCTGTGCATTGGTTTGTAATTTTTTATTCCGCAAAAAGACGCACAATTCACCTATTCACCCCCCTCTAGGTGATTTAGATAGGCAACTACAAACTTTCAATTGGTATCAGAGGGAGTTTGATCATTAAAAGGTTAACAGCTTGATCAGATCCTTCAATAGTTGTCCTTTGAGATCTACCAAAGATGGACAAGGCTAAAGATTTTGCCAAGCTTCCTTTGTGCACCAAAAATAATTTTCCCTTGTGGAAAGAGAGAATCAAGTTTTTTTATGAAAGCTGTGGATCCAAGGATCTTCATGATAGTTGAAGAAGGTCATTACATTCCAATGACCATCTCGACTATAGATCCAACTAAGAAAGTCCCAAAAAAACTTATGGATCTAGATAAGGATGAGATTGCACTTTTCTCATTGTACAAAAAGGCAAAAAATATTATAGCAAGTGCAGTCGATGATTCAATGCTGCAAAACCTGATTCACTGCCAGTCTGCGAAGGAGATGTGGCAGTCACTAGTTACATTAATAGAAGGTACCGAAGAAGTGAGGGATGATAGAAGATCCCTTCTTAATCAGAAGTATGAAGCTTTTCGACAAGGAAACAAAGATACCATTGCTGACACCTTTGAGAATTTCTTCAAGATAGTGAATGGGCTAAGGATCTATGCCAGAGTCTTCACTAATGGAGAATTGAACGATAAGTTCTTGAGATCCCTAACTAAGGAATGAGATAACAAGGTCTGTGTTATAAGGGAGTTTGGAAAACTGGCCGAGATAGATCCTCAGAATCTCTTTAGGAAGCTTAAGTCCTATGAGCTTCAACTCAACACCAGAAAGGCTGAAGAAGAGAAGAGCAGGTCTGCATTCAAAGAGAAGTCTGTTGCATTAAAGGCAGACAACTCTAAGAAGACAAAGGTTGTTCCTCCTACTCAAGCACAAGAAGTTAGTGAAGAAGAAACCTCAGAGCCAAGCACCTCAGGCTCTGAACTATCAGAAGGAGAGTTCTAACTACTCTCTCGACAGTTCATGAAATTCTTGAACAAGAAGAAGCAATGGAAAGGCAAGGATGGCTCTTATAGAAGATCACGACACGATGGTGATCTTCAATGAAAAGGCTCAAGCAGCCGTGACAGGTATAATTCTAGACAGAACAAACATGTTTCTACTGACATTATTTGTTATTGTTGTAATAATCCAGGACACGTCATCGCTGATTGCCCTCATAAGAAGAAGGAGGGTGGCAGAAGAGAGGAAAAGAAGTTCTTGTACAATAAGAAGAGGACAAAGAAGATCTTGATGGCCAAAAAGGGTAAGACTCTTAGTGACTCTAACTCATCTGAGTCGAGTGAATAAGAAGAAGCCTATTTTGGGCTCATGGCTAAAACTGATGATGAACAATAGCCCCAGTTCACTAGGAAGGTAAACTCTCACACTCCTCTTTCTGATTCTGAAGTTTCTGAACATGATTGTGAGGATAGCTCTTCTGACGATGAGTCAGAACTCATGACCCAATATAAGGAGTTAATCATGGCTTACGATAAATGTTGCCGAGTCGTGAAAACTCAGGCTATAGATATAAGTCTCTCAAAGTTGAAGAGAGCATCTTGAAAGAGAAAGTCTCAAAGACTGACTCGCTCGAAGAGAACTTTAATAATGCTATTGAAGAATATAAGAAGACTCTAGAGCACCTTGATCGTAAAGGGAAAATCATCAAAGAGCTGGAAGCCCAACTTACTGCTGAAAAGAAACTTGTTGAAATTTTCTCGAAGCCTAAGACTATTTTTCCATTCGTTGCTAAATTCTCAGCTAAGGCCAAGGGTGCTGGAGTAGGTCATGAAGAAGCTCCTAGTAAGTCTTCTAGGAGAAACAAGGCTCAACAAAAGAATAAGGCCGCCAAAAAGTCCTTAGCCAAAGAGATGGGGAAAGCCCCTCAAGATCAGACCTCTTTCAAAAAGGTCATATTTCCCTCAAATGAGTTTGATCTTGACTCATCCTACGGACACTTTGCTAGGCCTAACTATGTAGAGCCAAAGTCCCGTTATCAAGGATGGACTCGCACCAGATACTTTGGCGAAATTGTCTTTAAGGCACCTTATGAAGAAGTGATTCTTCAGAGCTATGGCCATATCAATCATGGCCATAACTTCAAGAAGGCACCAAAGGCAAAGCCTGTTGTGGAAAAGCGAGTGAAGGAGAAGAAAACATGTGATTGTCATCATCATGAATCTTCTTCCTGCAAGAATGTTGCCCCTGCTAGACCACAATTCCAAAATGTCAAGCAGGAGAACATAAGGCAAAGATACAACAGATTTGACTGATTGTGTTGTGGAAAAATTGGTCACTTTTCCATTGATTGCTAGTTTAATCCCAGAAATGCTGCAACCCCACATGTTGGCAATATGAGGAAGACCACTCATAATGCTAATATTCTTAGGGGGAGTGTTATAACCCGAGAACAAGGACCCAAACGTATTTGGGTTCCTAAGGCAAACTGATTGTGATTGAAGGTATGTCCAAAGGCCACCAAAATGCCAATCTGGTATTTGGACAGTGGATGCTCTCGACATATGACCGGGACAAGAAGCCTAATTCAGAACTTTTCTCCAGTCATGTACGGACCGAATGTCATCTTTGGAGATTCAGACCATGGAATCACTAAAGGCTATGTTATGATTACGAATTATAATGTATCCTTCTCAGATGTGGCTTACGTTGAAGGTTTGGAGCATAACCTTATAAGCATAAGCCAATTCTGCGATAAAGGATACATAGCTGGGTTTCACTCTAATAAGTGCTTGATAAAATCTATTGACAATATGGAAACGATTCTATCCGGCACTCGAAGCAGAAACATATTTTACTTGAATTTTATTTGTATGGATTCTTCGACGCAGTGTGCTTTTTAACAAAAGATAATGTGTCGCTTGGTGACCAATAACACAAGAGACTAGCACATATTAATTTCAAAACTATTAATAAATTATTTTCAATGAACTTAGTATGTGATGCCCCAAATGTCAAGTACGTCAAAGATAGACCTTTTTATGCATGTGTAAAAGACAAGCAAACAAGGGCTACCTTTAAAAGCGTTATTGCCAAGGATTCTAATAGATGTCTTCATCTACTGCATATGAACTTGTTTGGTCCACTGCAAATTAGAAGTTTGGGAGAAAAGGTATATACGTTTGTAATTGTTGATGATTACTCGCGCTTTGCGTGGGTGTTCTTTCTGAAACACAAGTTAGATACCTTCGACATCTTTACTAATTTTGTCAGGCAAGTTTACAATGAGTACAACTGCTCCATAGTCAAAATCAGAAGTGACAATGTAACAGAGTTCAAGTCTGGGGCCATGGCAGAATTTTGTGAAAGCTTAGGTATCTTTAATGAGTTTTCCTCTCCTCGTACTCCGCAACAAAGTGGTGTGGCTGAGAGAAATAATAGAACACTCATAGAGGCCTGCAGGACCATGTTGAGTGATGCCGTCAACACTGCATGACACGTGCAAAATCGAGCCCTCATAAACAAAAACCATGATAAGACACCTTACGAACTTCTGAAGGGCGGGAAACCAACAGTCTCATATTTTAGAATTTTTGGTTGTAAATGCTTTGTGCTAAACAATGGCAAGTATCATACTACAAAGTTTAACGAAATGAGTTTTGAAGGTATTTTTGTAGCTTATAGTAGCCATAGTACGGCGTACAGGGTCTTTAATAGAAAAACCTTAGTCGTGGAAGAATCGATACATGTTGTTTTTGATGAGACGAGTTTGCTACAAAGCAACTCTTCTAGTGTGCTTATTGAAGATGCAGGTGCAAAGATGAATGAAATTAGCTTGGATGAACCGTCCGAAGACAAAATGGAAAAGTTCATCAAGATCAGCACTCCAACCCCTATTGGAGAGGCTGATGATCAAGATGAAGAAGTCATCCAAGATGAAGAAGTCACTCTGGTGATAGAAGATAATCCAGATATAAGGACTCTAGAGCTCAGACATCTGGAGGATCACCGTATGGACCAGATCATAGGAGATCCTCGTGATGGTGTCAGAACTCGTAGAGGTACAACTAATGAGAATCTATATTTAAGTTTTCTCTCACAGGTTGAACCAAAGAAGTTTGAGGAAGAAAACTCGGACGCTTCATGGATAATATAGATGGAAGAAGAACTAAAGCAGTTCAAGCGTTGCAAAGTATGGAAGCTTATTCCAAGACCCAAAGATAAGAACATCATTGGGACAAAATGGGTCTACAGGAACAAGATGGACGAGGATGGAACGATAGTAAAGAACAAGGCCATACTTGTCACAAAAGGCTATCATCAAGAAGAAGGAATCAACTTCGACCAGACGTACGCTTCAGTGGCAAGGATGGATGCAATAAGGTTATTCCTAGCATATGCTGCACTCAAAGGCTTCACTGTCTACCAGATGGACGTGAAGTCTGCCTTCCTTAATGGTGATATAAAAGAAGAGGTGTATGTGGAATAACCTCCAAGTTTCATTGTTCTAACTATCCTGATTATATTTATTTACTGCATAAAGCGTTATTTGGTCTGAAACAAGCTCCTCGAGCTTGGTATGAGACGCTGTCTAGCTTTCTACTTGAGAACAAGTTCACAAGGGGTAAGATAGACAAGACATTATTTCTTAGGGAAATTAAAGGCAAGAGTTTGCTAGTGCAAATCTATGTCGACGACATTACTTTTGGCTCTACTGATGACAACCTCTGAAAGAAGTTCTCAAAACTTATGCAAGGGAAGTTTGAAATGAGCAGTATTAGAGAGCTAAAGTATTTCTTAGGGCTTCAAGTGAAACAGTCTGAAGATGGAATTTTCATCTCACAGGCCAAGTTCACCAAAGAGCTGATTAAGAAATTTGGAATGGAGAACGCAACCTCGATGAGGAATCCAATGGGTTCAACTATGTCTCTGGAAAATGATGAAAAAGGGAAACCTTTTAATGAAACCAAGTACAGAAGTATAATTGGATTCTTGCTCCACCTTATGATAAGTAGACCTGACATAATGTTCTCAACATTTGTCTGTGCTAGATTTCAGGTGAACTCTAAGGAATCTCACTACGCTGCTGCAAAGCGGATTTTGAGATACCTTAAAGGTACACTAAATCTTGGCTTATGGTACCCAAGAAGTAATGATAGAGAGCTAATAGGTTTTTCAGATGCATATTTTGCAGGGAGCAAAGACGACAGGAAAAGCACTTTCGGGACATGTCAATTCTTCGGAAGAAGACTTATATCCTGGAGTAGCAAAAAGAAAAACTGTGTGGTAATTTCAACGGCTGAGTCAGAGTACATCTCTGTAGGCAGTTGCTGTGCACAATTACTCTGGATATAGAATCAGTTTGAGGACCACAACATGAAGTTTGAAAAGATTCCATTATTTTGCGACTCTCCCAGTGTAATAGCAATAGGCAATAACCCAGTCTCGCACAGCCGGACAAAGCATATAGAGCTAAGGTATCACTTCATCTGGGAGCATGTGGAGCATGGGGATATAGACCTTCAATATGTCTCTACAGATAGGCAAATTGTAGACATTTTCACGAAGCCGCTGGATGAAACCAAGTTCTTGTTCTTCAAAACAGAACTTGGGATGCTCAACAAAGAAGACTTGAGAAGCTAGATTTTCAAGAAGGCTCAAGGCTCAAAGGCTAGTCAAATACTGAAATTTTTCAAAATTCTAACTCTTTGACTCGAGTAAGACACAACCAACTCGAGTAAGCATATGACCTAATCGAGTAGTAGAATGACCTACTCGAGTAGTCGACTTGACCTACTCGAGTAGTGGAATGATATACTCGTGTAGTCAACTTGACCTACTCGAGTAGCAGACTGACATACTCGAGTAATCCACTTCACTAACTCGAGTACCTCACTCACATATTCATGTACTTTTGTTCATCTACTCGATCACTTCTGTATACTTACTCTAGTAATTCCAGATTCATCTACTCGAGTCAATTTTCCTTACTCGTGTACATGCAGAATCATTTGTTTTTCAAATTTTATTATGCGTAAACCAAGGCTAATGCCACCTCTTCTATGGTTTAATTATTCATTGTCATATAATTAGACCTAAAACTAGGGTTATATAAATAAGAAAATCCCGAAATTTCCCTACACCAAATCATTTCCGCTCTCTCGAGTACCCGACTGCATCTTCGCCTTCCTAAGTAAGTTGCAGAGCCGCGTGATTCCCTTCACCCCATTGAACCTATCTAGGGTTTTTGCATCTCCAAGACTCCTTAATCATGGCCGCCTCCTCTAAAATTGGTGTGGGTTCGGAATTAGTCGCTACTGGGATTGCAGAACTCTCTGATGACTTCCATAATCTCATGATTTTTCTCGACACCGCCGGATTAATCTTCGTTCCCCAAGAACAATGTCGAATCCTCTTCCTCGACGTTGCAGAATTTTTCAGGAAAGTCAAGGTGAAGCACCATGGGACAGTTTTAAAGTCTACAGTTAAAGGTATCAACATCAAACTTACTCCAACCTCTGTTTCTCGACTTCTTTGGCTGCTAGTTATAGAAGCAGATGATTTTCTGGGTGATGATGAATATGCCAGAACTTGTTTATTCTATGGAATTTTTGCTGATGCAAAATACATTAGAAGGGCTGACATGAATGCAGAAGGTAAACTGTTGGTTGACATTATAGGGAAAATTCTTTTATGCAAGACAAACTCCATAAGAGATATCCCTTTGTATTTCTTTGAAATGATGCAAGCCATAGTCTGTAGAAAAGAATTTCAGTTTGGATTGCTAATCCTGAACAAAATAAAGGAGAGCATTAAATCCCCCAACTATGCTAGGATCATTTCATTAATGCTTCATGACTTAAACCCAGACACGTTCACCTTCTCTAAAGGGAGTACCCTTCATCACATGAAGAAGGTCTCCATCTCCTCCATTAAAAGATGGGAACTTATGTTGCAGAAACCCTCTCAAGCTGCCAAAGTAACTGAGGTTCTAGACACAGAGGACAAGACCCCATCTCCCTCTCCATCACAGGTCTCCAGCTCCTCTGGTGCACCTATTGAGGGGGAGCCTGCTCCTTCAGTTTCAGCCAGGAAGCCAAATGCACCAGCACCTACTTCTCCACCAGTCACCCAAGAAGATATCCCTACAGATCAACAACTTCAAGAAATTCTCCTCTCCACTGATGCTGCCATAAATGAGATGATAGAAGAATTAACTGCAGTTGAATCCCCTCCTCCTCTATCTCCAAAAGATCCGCTCACTGAAATTCCCAAAGATCGCACTCCAGTGCAATCTCCAGCACAGGAACCCGCAAAGTCTCCAAAAATCTCTCCAACAAGAACTCCAACTCAATCTCACCAAGAACAGACTGAAACAATTTTCATCTCTAATGAGCTCTCCCCTGAGCTAGCTGAAGCTCCTCTCAGGAATTTGGATTTCTCTCTCCCTCAGATAATGGAAGAAGGAGATGGCCTCCTACGTACTACAAGAGCTAAGAGTTCTGTGACCATTCAAGAAATAGATCCATGGGTAGCTCCTCCTATTCCTTCTGCTCCATCTACTTCTGCTCCTCATGCTGCTACAGCTCCTGCGTCCTCAGATTTGATGACTCAGATTGTACTTCTCCTCCAAGAATAAAAATCTTACTTTGATACTTGTATCAAGACTATCACTGACAAGATAACTGCTCTACAAACTGAGATGAGCAGAGGATTTGCTGAGATCCAGCATAATACTGATCAGCTCAAACATCTATTCTAAATTGGTGGCAAAGCATTAGACCACACCATCACTAGTGTTGGTTAAGTGATGGAACAAGGTCTGACTCTTGCTAATAATTAGATGGAATTGGACAAAAGAGCTGAAGCCACTAACATGAAAATTTATGAAGAAGTTGGCACTTTCAAAGATGATGTCATCTCTCAGCTACCTGTTGAAGTCAGAAAGGGGAAGAAGTTGGTGAAAGAGTACTTAAAAAAATCAGATGCTGCCATGCAAGAGCTTTGGAAAGCAAAAGTGAAAGAGATGCATGATGATTTCCTAGCTCAAATTCAGAGTGTCAAATTTCACACCTATGATACTGCTGTCTGGATGCACAACCAAATCCTTCCTGAATTTTCTACTGATCCAAACATTATCCCTCATCATTTGAACCCACTAGCTGCTGATGTTCCTGCTCAAGCTCCTCAACCCACTTTTTCTCCTAGGCCTGGTGATTCTGTTGCTCCTCCTGATTCCTATACACAGGGTTAGGATGAAGATCCTATAGATATTTTCTTCAAGGCTCCTCCTGAAATTCAGACTTACAAGAAGAAAAGAAAGTATGGTGATGGTGCTTCTGCAAGCAAGTCCATTCCTACTCCAGCCCCTGAACATGCTGAGGTTTGGTCTCCCACTTCTAAGTCCCTCATCCTGGAAACTTTCAAATTAGTTTTGGATTACCATGAGAGCAGAAATATTCACTACAGTTCCGAGGAATGGGAGTTATATGAGATATCAATGACCGAGAGAAGGATATATGATAGAGAATATGGAAGAAACAATCCTGCTGCTCCTCCAAGACCCCCCCCAAGTATTATCCAAAGCCTTTCAGCTACGAAAGGAGACAGCAAGAGAAACATGATAGACAACATCATCAGAACTAGCAAAAAGGACTTATGAGTTGTGGAAATGATTTTTGTTGATAATGACATTTTTGGATATTCACACTTATATAATTATAAGTTTTTGATCATATCATCCTTTTCATAGTCTTTTGCTTGCTTACACTGCTTTATATACTTAGTATTCTTTTTATGTCCATAATTCACCTTAGTGTAAAGGGTTCTGACTTCTATAAATTGGGGAAGATTGTTGGTTATTGTATCCACACTAACCTAGATTTGATGAAGTCATCCTTGAACTAAGATGAATTAAGTTGTATTTGATGCTTGGTTTGAGTTATGTGTTTGCAGGAATCTTATAGGAAGTGTCAAACAATGTCAGTCTATAACGGGTCACCAAACACAGGATCATATAATGTAATCCCCCATTGTATGCTATAAAGTGTTGACTCATGTGTAGCCTCTCTATTGGGATACACTTCATATTCAAGCTCTAGGACTATGTGTAAATACTTGATGCTGGTCATCCCTTAGAAGAAAAAAAATTCTGTCAAGAAAATTTTCCAAAGTAAAGTACTCGAGTAGTTCTATACTTACTCAAGTAAGTTACTGAGTTCATACTCGAGTAATAATACTCCTACTCGAGTAGCTAAGATATATCCCGAGTAGTCCAATTATGGCTCTCGAGTAGTTAAGACAACTACTCGAGTAGTTTCTTTTCTCCTCTCGGGTTTTATAGAAATTATCTTCACAATTTTTCTAAGTTAAATACTCGAGTAGTTATCTATTATAATCGAGTAGTTCTATCTTCTGTCTCGAGTAGTTGAATTCTGACTCTCGTGTAGTTCTCAGTTACTCGAGTGTTCTAAGTCATGTACTCGAGTAGTTCATCTACTACTCAAGTAGTCCAGTGTTTATACTCGTGTAATCCAGAATTCCATTCCAGAAAATTTTTCTAAGTGAATTACTCGAGTAGTCATCTCCATATACTCGAGTAGTTCTATTTGTCTCGAGTAGTTCCGTTTTCCAGTCCAGAATTTTTCTAAGTCTATGACTCGAGTAGTTTCTTATATACTCGAGTAGTTCATTCTTATATACTCGAGTAATATTTCTTTTACTCGAGTAATTTACTCCACCTCTCGTGTAAGTACTTAGGTACTCGAGTATATTATTCTTATTACTCGAGTAGCTGATTCCTTGAACTTTTATTTACTCGAGTAGTTGACTCCATGTACTCGACTAATCATCTCATACTCTATCGAGTATTTTTTTCTCATGTACTCGAGTAGTCATCTTCTACCTACTCGAGTAGTGTTGCATGTACTCGAGTAGTCTGTTATATCTCGAGTATTTTACTTTGACTTTTCCGAAAATTCTTTAAGTCCAGAATAACGGCCTTATTCATAAACTTTGACGTGATTAGTCCACGTGTTTCTCATAATGGCTCAATTATGGCTAATCTTCTCCTCTCCTATAAAAGGTCTTGTCTAAACCGACAAACACTGACAATTCTAAATTTTAAGAAGATTATTTTTAAGAAGTTTTTGCAGCCGCTTTCTATCTCCTCTCTCTCTCTCTCTCCAAGAAATGAAAATCGTCGTCATCTCCATCACAGATTTGCGACCGACTAGGGTTTTCATTTTCAGAGGATTCAGATTAAGAAGATTTTACAGATCGAGATTTCCGCTCAACTCTTCATCCTCTATTCGATCGTGTAAAGACAATAAGATTCAGATCTTATTTTGCCGAGGTTTTCTTCACCTCTCTGATTAAGCCGAAAAGTCTAGAAGAAGAAGATCCTGGATGATTACTTGCAGATCTGACAAGATTCATTGTTTGTATTTCATACACATTTTATTTTATTATTGTAGCAGAAGTTTTATCCTAGTGTTGGAGTTTTTCAACTCTGAGATTGTAGGAAGTTTCATCTTCTGAGTGTAGATCCATTTTGTGGATCGAGTTTGTAGGAACGTTGTTCCGAGGGTAGGATTGATTTAGAATCTGATATAGTGGAGTAGCCGAGTCTAGTGTATTGCTAGATAAGTGAGGGAAAGTGGATGTACCTAAGGTTGGGGAACCACTATAAATCTTGCCTCGTCTGTGTTTGACTGGTAGATAGATTTGTGCATTGGTTTGTAATTTTTTTATTCCGCAAAAAGACGTGCAATTCACCTATTCACCCCCTCTAGGTGATTTAGGTAGGCAACTATAACCTTTCAAATATATATAATTATAAAGGAGGTACTGCAACTCTTCAACTAAAAATTATAATAAAATTTGTAGATATTTATAGTATTAGTATAAGCCCAATACCCAAGTTTCATGATCTCAAAATACTTTTTGTTCATGTACTATGCATTTGAAATGAAGGTTCTTATTCTAATTATTAAGTGTTTAGAGAGGGAAAATAGCAATAAAACTCCAAATAAATTATCCATGGTGTCTTCCCATCCAATAAAGTTATCTACAATGTTTTGAGCTAATCATTAGAGATGTGACCATACTTCCTTCATTAACCTTAATAGGCAACCCTAAGGTAAGAACTAGGTTTTCAGGGCATTCCAATAATAAATACTCCTAAAATTATTTATAGAGGTGTTTCCTGTGATAACATTGTAGTGGCCAAGGGTACACCTTGTTTGGTTGAGCGATAGGTCTCACAACTCTACTATGTGCACTTCTAATGAACCAGGCTTTTCTTTCTTTGGATGACCATCATTGATCAGTAGGTTACCCCATCAAATCAATCACAAATGTGCAAAGATTTATTTCATTGTCTTATAAAGACACCTTTGGTCATCCACCAGAGATTTGGGGAAATTAAATGTCCATAGACCATTTATTTATCATATGTATGGTTTATTAAATTATTACATAAACTATAAAAAAATCATCTCCAAAAATTCTGATTTTTTGATGTGATAAGAGTTATCGCCAGACCACATTTGACTGAGTGGGCCACTGGGGGCACTGACTTTAATTTCTGATTATCCTTTTACCCCTTGCACAAAAATGAGTGCTGAAAAAAATCCAGTGAGCCAAATCAAATGATTCTACTTTGTATTAAACTAGACCGCAAGGGCTAACTTTTCTCTGTTGGGCACTTAAACAGAAAAGGCCTTTAACTATTTTTAATAAATAAAACCAGCTGACTGAAATAATGTGATAAAAATGAAATGATTTAAAATAAAATATTAATCAGCCTGCGCATAACCGATCATGTCGATCCAATAGCTCCTGGTCATCATCCCCGATGAGCCAAGGGTCGAGATTACTTCGTCTAGGAGCATTTCCGGCGCCATTTCCCGACCATCCGGACAACACCTAGGTCGGCCACTGCCACAAACTCCTCCATTGAGGTGGTAGCTATTGCCTAACGGCAGCATGACTGCCGAAGAAGTTGTTTCTAGCGAACCTCAGTGGTAGAAATTTGACAAAAATTCTCATTCTTCTCCTCCCTGATAGGTCTTGATTGAGCCCGATTTCTCGACCTAGCGATCTACTGATCTAGCATAGTGGAAGGGGAAGAGAACTAGACATGCAGGTGGGTTTGTGGGCGAGTGTGGTGGTGGTGTGCCATGGTCGACGACATCCAAGCTTCTCCTTGCTGATTTCTCAATCCTTCACCTAAAGCAGTGATATAAAGGTTCGTTTTCATTGCTTTGGAGTTTCTTAAGATGATAAAGTGGTCAAATTGGGGAGTGGGATGGCCAATCCATGAATTGCCATTAATGGCCTTGAATTGAGTTTTTGGCCATCTCCAAACTCCTGAACTTTTGCACCTAGGAGGCCGGGAAAACCCTTCCACCTCCTCCTATTTGATCCAGGGGGATGAATGAGGCCATTAAAGTGGGGTTGAGTGCCCCATGTAACGCCTCGAAACTCAAAAGAGCGATGGAAGGCGTTTTGTGCCAAGTTTGGAATTTGGCAGGGGGCACACGACCTGGAACATGGTCGTGACCCATGGCGTGTCATGTTTGGGTCGACGATTTGGCCGAGAGGTCGACGAATTTTGGAGTCGACGATCGTCGAGCAGCGAACACGGCCTGAGACATGGGAGTGTATCAGGGCGTGTCGAGCTCGTGTCGACGATCTGCCCGGGAAGTCGACATTTTCGCTCAACAAAGTGTCGAGATAGGGAACACGACCCAGGACTCGGGCGTGTCCAAGGCTGTGTCGGGTGGTCGACAAACTGTGCTCAATAAAGTGTCGAGATAGTGAACACGGCCTGGAGCCCAAGCATGTTCGAGTATGACACGTGCGTGTCAAATAGGACACGGGCGTGTCCAAGACCCGTGAGAGTCTCGGGCTGGTGTTGCTCCTGTGTTGATGGAGGAACACGCCCAGGAACACGGGTGTGTACTGGATGACACGGGCGTGTCAAGCCAGTCGGGTGCCCGTTTGTTTTTTGAGATGCGTCAATTTTGACGACGAATGGGGGACACGGTGTAAGACCCCCCCTCCCCCTTACCAAGGAGGGCTACCGGGTCTTATGGCCAGAACTGTCATCTTACGATGACACTAACTCACGAGTTAGTCGACACCGCAACACGCCGATTCTGCCAGCTAATACGATCATTTAACATTTAGGCCAATATGAGAAGTAGAAGTATAGCAGTATGTTAAATCCATTAGTCCACAAGTCACAAAGTACATATCATATATATAAATGGAGAGTACAGAAACATAGTCCACAATGAGTACAAAAAGAAAGAGTAATAAGGGCTTATGCCCAGTACATCATGTCAACTCTCTCTCTCAAATCAACGCGGAAGCTAATCTCATACATCAACACTCATCCCACCTGAGGACGCGCAGTAGTTGTAGTAGTCTGCGGTAGGGGTATCTGCTCCTCAAGTCCTGTCTCCTCGTCGTGCTGGTGCTCCATCTCCACGAGCTCCTAAAAATAGTATGGTCACCGACCATTAGTCAAAAAGACTAAGTCGTTTCCTCCGCACCTTGCGCCGCAGCTCCTAGGAACCGAGTGGAAGGATGAAGCGGAGGACAATAAGGGGTAGCAAAAGTGGAAGCAGGTGACAAGAACTAACTAGCAGTTGTAATAGATATTATTATTCTACTCTAGAAGTTCTAAGTATGTAGTACAAGTAAGTAAAGTGCAGTACTTGTAAAGGAAGTAAAGAACAGAAAGTAAGAGCATGGAAATAAAGCTATGCTACCAATATACTACCAACACAAAGGTACCCTAACTTATATAAATGCCCATACAAATATATAAGTTAGGATTTCCAGGAAATTTAACTTATCATATAAAAGAGTCCATACTAATTTATATGATAATGATCTATGAAGCCTATGACCTAATATGAATGAATGTTATGATGCAATTTTATGCACAAGTAAGTGCAACTCACACACAACGACTCTGTGATCACGGACCTCTAGTTCCCACTTTTTGAGAGCTAGCATCACTCTCGGGTACCACCACTGTGGCTACGGCAACAGCGGAGCAGGCATCTCCACTTCTAGGCCGGTATGCACACTACCAAACCTTAGACCCCTCTCATACGCCTTGGAACACATCCAAAGTGCACTCTAGAGTCTCGTGTACGTACTTTGCTGATAACCCGTCAGTCTTGTTGGGTCGGGTGTGCGTTATCGGGGGTCATCCTCCAGACCCTAATGTAAAAGAACCCACAGGACCCTATAACCCTCACACCCGCCTGGTGCACCGTACTGTCATCGGTGTGACGAACGGCCAGTACCGCATGCCCCGACACTAAATTTATGCACATGCAAGTATTTTATCCCGAGCCTTCAGCTCGCAGGACCAACCCATCCTGAATCCCTCAAACCCTATACGGTTGAGAACGCACAATAGTGCCTTTGTTCCAAAACCCTCAAACCAAACACGGGTGAGAACGCACAATAGTGCCTTTGTTCCAAAACCCTCAAACCCAACACGGGTGAGAACGTACAATAGTGCCTTTATTCCAAAACCCTCAAACCCAACACGGGTGAGAATGAACCACAATGTCCTAACCTATTAGACTACTCTTGTCTACGGATTGTTATACTTAGTGATTTAAGGTTAATCCCAGGACTGCCCAGGGTATACCCGGTGAAGGGCTCTTGAGGGCACTAGGAACTACGATGAGATTATGCCCAAAGTTCCCTTTCTCAAGGATAATTACTTTTATTGGTGTCTACCCATAATTTATACCCCAACTCTCGTATTACTTTAGAACGACCCTAAAGACTTAAGGCGTTATAAGGAGCGCGGCGGTCTTCCGTCGGTCCCCGTTATTGTTGCTATCACGGGACTTACACTCTTCCACACATAGTTAAGTAATCCTCTAGGAGACCAACCAGGGTTAATTCCTCCACTAAGATCCTCACTTTACTAGTTATTCAGATTCCTCCCCTGGTGGCCCTACTAGTACGAACATCGGTGCTAGACCCTTACCCATGTCCCGATACCACCCATAAATGTGACCTTCTAATTCCTCTGACCATATGCCTCAAATTATTTATCCTAGGATGGTATGGACCTACATGATGACTAGGATGAATTTCCATAATTTTCTAATTACTTACACCATTAAATTGATTTCTTTAAATGAGATTCCTATTCGATTTGCACATGAAGTATTGTCAATATTGAACCTACTGTCCTAGGGATTCTTCCAGGTATATAACAATATAACATGACAATTAATGGGGCCTACCAAAATTTCATGCCTTTTCAATTCAGATTCATAATTAATTTCTATTTAATACTAAATCCACAAATCTAGCATTTTCCAAAGGAAGTACACAAAATATTATTTCACAAATTCTAATTAAATCACAGAGCCTGGATAGTAATGAAATAATGCTATGTCCAGATTTTCATTTACATCTAGGTTGAAATGGCCCATTCATGATCAATTTGAGTTATTTACCAAAATGCCATTATGGGGCCTAAGTACATTAGTTTCACTCCAACAATTTTGAAATAATTACACAAGGTATAAAACATACAAATACAGAAATATGAAATTTCTCAGATTTTTCAAAGGAATATATCCATCATTTCTACACAAAATTCCATAAGGGTAAAATGGTCATTTTGTTCCTTAACCTACTTAAACTTCATCCAACATGGCTATAAATTGTTTATAGTATTTATTATGTCACTCCTTATTCCTCAACAGAAATTTAGCATTTTATGATAAGGTTAAGCCTATTTTAAATTTATTTCCTAAAAAGGGCCAAATTTCCAAAAATTCAAAATAATGTGATTTTTGTTCCCAAAACTTCAACCATTACCATGAGAGGTGTATTACACCATCATGTATCTCCATAATGAAAATCATGATTTTTAAATGTTCCAAGTTGGCTGAATACATATTATTTTATTTTAGGCTAAATGCACACCAAACCTAATACAAGCCAACACATGCAAGTCGGTTAACCCATCATGCATTGGTCCAAACTGGCTGAAATTTAATACATCCACTTATAATGTCCCTAAGGATATGCCACCAAACTTTGGGGCCATTTGGAGTCACACAACTCCAAATATTTCATTTATTTCATTTTGGGTATTTTGAATAAAATTATGGGAAACATATCCCAAAAATTCTCAATTTTTGGCAGGGGCTAACTAAGCCCTAAGCATGCATACACCCAAACTTTTGGGTCATTTGGATGATGGGTTTGACTTGGGCATCATTTTGAATTTCTGCCTTAGCTAAGGACCAACCTTAGAAATATGGTCCTACAAGTCAGACCACTAGACCAAATCTCAAGTTAATGGTGGAAAATTAACGTTACTAAAAACAGCTACAATTTTTATGTTGGGCATCAGATCTAAAAATGAGTCTAAGAGGCTTAAATTTAGCTTGCAAAATGACTGAAATTATGTGACAAATATTTAATTATACTATAGTTTTCAATTTGATTTAATTCAAACGGGCAGCACGAATTTTGACGCAAGATGGACAGCATCTAGTCATCTCCTTCCTCTAGCCGACGGCCCATATTGCCTCCCGCTGGAGCATATTCAAACCACAATCCTTGGCCATCAGGCCACCTCCCTGGCCAGCCACCACCACCACCACCTCCGTTGAGGTCGTGGCCATCGATTGGCGGCAACTTGGCCGGAGGAGGCGTCGGTTTCCAGCGAACCAAACACTTCAATTTCCAGGGAATTTTCTTGATTTCCTCTCATGGTATCGGGCTCAATTGAGCCCGATGACTCTCCTAAAGGATCTAGATATCTAGTACGGGTAGAGAGGCGATGAAACAGACCTGAATGGCGGCACAGCGGCGAGGTTGGCGGCGGTTGTCCATGGTTGTACAGCTCCGGCGATCTACCGCTCAAAATCTCGATTCTCCACTGTTTGCTTCGATCCAGTAGTCGATTTCCACTCCTCTCCTCTCTCTGAAGCTATTGGTGGGGGTGATTTGGGCTGGGGGGTGTATGGAAAGATAATCCGAGGGGGGGGGGGATCGGGTTGAGCTTTGGTTGCTCCACCCATGGTGTCAAGTGGTCACCATGCTCCAAATTCCTCTGGAATTATCTGAGGAGGCCGGCCTGCAAGCTTAGGCAGCTGAATAACAGCTGAATGAGTGGCCATGTGGCCATCCTTCCTCTTCATTCCCCCTTCTCTCTCCTCTTCCTCTCCAAATTCCTTTTATACCCCTTTGCATGTACTCTCTCTCCTGATTTTGGGGGTTAGGAGTTGTCTTGGACCATTTGGGTTGGCCTTGGGCTGAGTTGGATGGGCTTAGACTAATGGAAATGGGTTTGGGTTCATTTCTCCCTTCTTTAGGCCTCATGTTGACCAATTTGACTTTTTGAGTTGACTTGGTCAACATGATGAGTGGGCTGACCCCACTTAATGGTCATGAGTCCAGTGGCACCACCCAACATGGGTTGGGCCAAGGGGGGTGCCCCACTTAGGCTAATTGGGCCTATAGGTATTAGTTTGACCAAATTAGGGCCATGGTTGATTTTGGTCAACTAGGGTCAAAGGGTTGACCTAATGGCATGCCCTAGGGTCCACTTAGATTGTTTTAGGGTTAGGGCAATGTGGTGGGGTCATGGTGTGGTTAGGGTTATTATTTATGCTAGTTTGACCTAGTTTGACTTTGGCCCCTATGTGGGCCCCACATGGCTAAAATCGACTACCAAGGGTCAAGCATAGCTAAATCCCCTATCACCCACCCCATGCCTAACCCAAACTAATTGAAGGGGCCTAGAAGTAACATGGGATGTTACAAATCCCAATAAACAAGAAAATAATTTCGTCCCCGAAATTTAAGTTTGGGTCTACGGGGTTCTACTAACAAGAAATATAAGAAATTTTAAACTTATAATCTAAAGTATACCTCAAGTGAACAGCTCCGGGTGTCGCTCCAACATTAGATCCCTCGGCTCCCACGTGTGCTCCTCCTGTCCATGATTGGACCATAACACTTTCACGAGAGGGACCTCCTTCTTCCGCAACACCCTGACATCTGTATCATCAATCCGAATCGTCTCCAGTCTGACGGATCTATATTATCGGACCGGCTGTAGTAGTAACATACTGCTCCGACCGTAGCGGAGCTCTTCGCAAGGAAGAGACATGGAAAACATCGTATAGGGCACCCAACTCCAGTGGCAGGTGCAGTCGGTAAGCTAAGGGACCGATCCGCTCCAGGATCAAGTATAGCCCCATGTATCGAGGACTGAGCTTGTTGTGCCTCCGCACCTGAGAGACACCGTGTACCGGACGTATCTTCAAGAAAACCCTGTCTCCAACCTGAAACTCCACCTTCCGGTGTCGAGCATCATAATACTTCGTATGTCTGCTCTGGGCCTCTAGCAGCCGATCCCTGATCAAATGTACCTGAGCCTTGGTATCCTTCATATAATCAGATCCAAGAGCCTTGGTATCCACATCCTGAACCTATGACATCGGTGTCCGACATTACCTCCCATAAAGTGCCTCGTAAGGAGCCATCCTGATGCTAGCCTGGTGTCTATTATTGTAGGAGAACTCGATCAGTTGTAGTAGCCTCTCCCAAGGCTTCCCCGTGTCCAATATGCACAGGCGGAGTAAATCCTCCATGGTGCGGATGGTCCGCTCGGTCTGTCCGTCGGTCGGTGGGTTGAAGGCGGTAATAAAAGTAAGCCGAGATCCCAAGTAAGCATGTACGACCCTCCACTCGCTCGAAGTGAACCGACCATCACGATCCGAAACAATCGTCCTGAGAATACCATGGTATCTGACAAACTGCTCCACGAATATTCTCACCAAAACTGTAACTAGGGCATCCTTCTGGACTGGAATAAAGCGCGCTACCTTGGTCAGCCTTTCTACTATGACCCATATGGAATCATGCCCGGAGTGGGAGCGAGGTAGTCTGTGCACAAAATCCATAGCAATGTCCTCGAACTTCCACTCTGGGACTAACACTGGATGTAGCAAACCTCCTGGGCTCTTAAATTCTGCCTTAACGCGTTGACAAGTCTCGCAAAGTGTCACAAAATGGGTGATCTCCCTCTTCATCCCAGGCCAATACATAGTCCTCCGTAAATCTGCCCACATCTTGGTGATATCGGGATGTACTGAATATCTGGAGCAATGGGCCTCTCTGAGTATGTCATCCCAGATACTGCCCCCTGCTGGTATGTAAATGCATCCACAGAATCGAAGAAGATCATCCTACAGCGTGTAGTCCTCGACCTTGCCCCTTTCAGGGCACTGAAAATCAACTCTAATGCAGCATCCAACCTCTGATGTGTTCGGACGCTCTCCCGTATATCATCACCACTGATCACTGAGTTCAAGTACTCTCGATATACCACTGGTTCGGTCTCGGACACCATGGTAATATGCATGTCGTCCAACATCCGTATCAGCTCCATAGACATCAACCGAGGCTCCGGTCCAGAAGTGCCAGCTCTCCTGCACAAAGCATCTGCTACTGTGTTTGCTTTCCCCGGATGATAGTGGATATGATAATCATAGTCATAGAGGAATTCCAGACATCTCCTCTATCGCAGGTTCAAGTCCTTCTGCGTATCGATATATTTAAGATTCTTGTGATCTGAATAGATATCACAATGAATCACGTATAAATAATGTCTCCACATCTTTAGGGCGAATACCACAACCCCGAGCTCTAAGTCATGTACTGGATAGTTATGCTCATATTTCTTCAACTGTCTTGAAGCATAAGCAATAACATCTCCTTGCTGCATCAGGACAGCACCTATCCCCTGGTAAGAGGCATCTTTGTAGATCTGAAACCCTTCACTCCCGGATGGGAGCGCAAGAATAGGGTATGAGGTGAGTCGGTCCTTCGGCTCCTGAAAAGCTATCTCACACTGCTCTGACCAAACAAAATTTGCATCCTTCTTCGTCAAGGACATGAGGGGGAGTGCTATCCTCGAGAACCCCTCCACGAACTTACGATAATAACCTGCTAGCGCCAAGAAACTGCGAATGTCGGATGTTGTCTTCGGCCATGGCCAATCGCTCACTGTCTTTATCTTGGCTCGATCCACTGCTAATCCAGCCCCACTGATTATATGCCCCAGGAAAGCCACCTGATGTAGCTAGAATTGGCACTTTGAAAACTTTGCATACATCTGGGACTCCCTCAGCCTCTGGAAGACCTGTGTCAAATACTCTGTATACTCCTCCTGAGTCCGGGAATAGATCAAAATGTCGTCGATGAATACAATCACGAAGCAGTCTAAAAAGGGCTCGAATATACGGTTCATTAGACTCATGAATGCGGTAGGGGCATTCGTGAGCCCAAAAGGCATCACCATGAACTCGTATAACCTATAGCGTGAACTGAATGCCGTCTTCGGTATGTCCTCTTCTCGGATGCGAAGCTGGTAGTAACCGGATCGCAAATCTAGCTTAGAGAACTAGAAGGCTCCCTGCAGCTGATCAAATAGCTTATCTATCCGGGGCAGTGGATAGGTATTGCAGACCATTAACCGGTTCAGCTCCCGGTAATCTATGCATAGTCGTAATGACCCGTTTTTCTTCACAAAAATAACTGGTGCTCCCCACGACAATGAACTGGGCCGCAAAAATCCCGACTCAACTAGCTCCTGAAGTTGAGTCCTGAAATCTGCCAACTCTCTGGGAGCCATCCTGTAAGGTGCCCGAGATACTGGCCTCTCTCCTGGTACCAGCTAAATCCTGAAATCCAAGTCCCTGGCTGGTGGTAGCCCGGGCAATTTCTCCGGGAACACATCGGAGAAATCCCGGACCATCGGAATATCTGAAATAGAAGCCTCTGCTCCCACCATCTCAAAGTAGATAAGGTAAACCTCCTCTCCCTGCTCGTGGGCCTTTACAACCTATATAGAAGATAATAATAGGTGGGAGATAGGTTTAATACCTTCGATTATGACATGTGAATCGCCATGCCTTAGTGTGATCCTCCTTGATGGGCAGTCTATCTGAGCATGGTTCAGATGTAACCATGTCATGCCCAAAATCAAATCGAAGTCCTGCATCTTCAGAATAGTTGCTGGTGCCTCAAATGCCTTGCAGCCAATCTCAGCCTCCATATCGTAACGGGCAGTGGTCCGCAGTTCTGACCCATCGGGTAGACGCACCGTCATCTCTAGTCCCGGAAATCTTTCCACGCCTTCAAGTCCGTCTATGAAGGCCTCAGATACAAACCAGTGCGTAGCACCCGTGTTGAAGAGGGTATGTGCGGGCTTACCGCTAATCATAACTATGCCTGAGGTTTGTTTAAGTTAAAATGAATTGTTATTCTATGGTTCCAGGTACTATATAATAGAAAGCTCAAGAATTTTAACAGTAATCTTAAGTACCTATGATAACCTCTTCGTGGTTCCTCTGCTCTGTGAGGTCCAAAGCGTATATCTGCTCCTGATTGCATCCCCTGTCGTGATATCCCCGGCCTCGGCCTCGTCCTCGGCCTCTGCCTCGACCCTGCTGTACTGGGGCCACTGGAGGTGGAGGAGTAGTAGGATGGAATCGATGCGGACACTCCGATCTAATGTTCCCAGGCTGGCGACATCCGTAACAAACTACCTGTCGGTGGCCATGGTCATCCTGTCTCCTCGTATCATGCAACTATAGAGGTGGGGGGGTGGCTAATGCTAGAGGAGGCCCCTGCTCCTGCAAGAAGTTGGGACGACGACGTCCCCCACCCTTCTTTTATCCGATAGTCCTGCCTCTCTGAGAGTTCCTGCAGCTCTCTCCTGATGTCGACCCATCATACGGTCTCTTTCCTTTGCCTTGCACCATCAGCTGGTCATCCTCCAGCTTCTTTGCCATCTCAATGATATGTCTTGAGGTGCCATGAGAAATGAATAGCAAGGCCTGCCTCAAATCGTCCCTGAGGCCCCGGTAGAACCTCTTGGCATACCTCCTATCATCAGTATCCTGTATCCCTGCGAACCTGGCCAGATGAGAGAACTCTCTCTGATACTCGATCACCGATCTAGTCCCCTGCCTGAGGTTTAGAAACCTCTCTTCCAGCACATCTCTATCTGTAGTGGATACGAAATGATCCAGAAATACGTCGCTGAACTCCTCCCAGGATATGTCTGTCAGCTCCCAGTCAGCAAATGTAGACTCTCGTAAAGATTTCCACCATCTCTTCGCATGATCCTCTAGTGTAGAGGTGGCTAGAGGTACTGCCTCGCCGACCGGGAAGCTGATGCCTGCCAAAATCTTATGTATGGACTCCATCCATTCATCCATCTTTACCGCATCCTCTATCCCATGGTACATCGGTGGGGACAGGCTCTTGAAGGCACTTAGCCAGCTCGACCCCGGATTTGGATGCGGAGCCGGGACTTGCTGGGATTTGAAGGCATCCAGACTCGCCGTCAAAATCTGACCCATCTCCGTCTGTAGGAATGGAGTGGCAACTGGAGGGGGAGGAGCCACATTTTGCGGCGCGGCAACATGTGGAGGTTGCATAAAGGTAAGGTTAAAACAGAACTGGCCTAACTCATTGTACTTAGTGAACTGTTTTATGTGACTTTTACACATGGGCACACCACTACTTCCGCTGCATAGTTTGTCCGCAAACTAATGCTCGGGCGGGGGTGGTCCTGTGTTGTGGACATCTTTCTCATATGATTGTTTGTCAAGTGATACCAGTTTGTAAGACCCCCCTCCCCCTTACCAAGGAGGGCTACGGGGTCTTATGCCCAAAACCGTCGTCTTACGGTGACACTAACGTACGAGTTAGTTGACACTGCAACACGCCGATTCTACCGGCTAATATGATCATTTAACCTGTAGGCCAATATGAGAAGTAGAAGTATAGCAGTATGTTAAATCCATTAGTCCACAAGTCACAGAGTACATATCATATATATAAATGGAGAGTACAGAAACATAGTCCATAATGAGTACAAAAAGAAAGAGTAATAAGGGCTTATGCCAAGTACATCATGTCAACTCTCTCTCTCTCAAATCAAAGCGCAAGCTAATCTCATACATCAACACTCATCCCACCTGAGGACGCGCAGTAGTAGTAGCCTGCGGTAGCGGTATCTGCTCCTCAAGTCCAGTCTCCTCATCGTGTTGGTGCTCCATCTCCATGAGCTCCTAAAAATAGTATGGTCACCGACCATTAGTCAAAAAGACTAAGTCGTTTCCTCCACACCTCGCCCCGCAACTCCTAGGCACCGAGCGGAAGGACGAAGCGGAGGACAACAAGGGGTAGCAAAAGTGGAAGCAGGTGACAAGAACTAACTAGCACTTGTAATAGATATTATTATTCTACTCTAGCAGTTCTAAGTATGTAGTACAAGTATGTAAAGTGTAGTACTAGTAAAGGAAGTAAAGAACAGAAAGTAAGAGCATGGAAATAAAGCTATGCTACCACTATACTACCAACACAAAGGTACCCTAACTTATATAAATGCCCATATAAATATATAAGTTAGGATTTTCAGGAAATTTAACTTATCATATAAAAGAGCCTATACTAATTTATATGATAAGGATCTATGAAGCGTATGACCTAATATGAATGAATGTTATGATGCAATTTTATGCACAGGCAAGTGCAACTCACACACAACGACTCTGTGATCACAGACCTTTAGTTCCCACTTTTTGAGAGCTAGCATCACTCTCTGGTACCACCGCTGTGGCTACGGCAGCAGCGGAGCGGGCGTCTCCACTTCTAGGCCGATATGCACACTACCGAACCTTAGACCCCTCTCATACGCCTCTCTACACGTCCAAGGTGCACTCTAGATTCTCGCATATGTACTTTGCTGAAAACCCGTCAGTCTTGTTGGTTCGGGTATGCGTTATCGGGGGTCGTCCTCCAGACCACAGTGTAATAGAACCAACTGGCCCCTATAACCCTCACACCCTCTTGGTGCACCGTACTGCCATCATTGTGACGAACGGCCAGTACCGCATGCCCCGCCACTAAATTTATGCACATGCAAGTATTTTATCCCGAGCCTTCAGCTCGCAGGACCAACCTGTCCTGAATCCCTCAAACCCTACACAGGTGAGAACGCACAATAGTGCCTTTTTTCCAAAACCCACAAACCAAACACGTGTGAGAACGCACAATAGTTCCTTTGTTCCAAAACCCTCAAACCCTACACGGGTGAGAACGCACAATAGTGCCTTTGTTCCAAAACCCTCAAACCCATCACGGGTGAGAATGAACCATAATGTCCTAACCTATTAGACTACTCTTGTCTACGGATTGTTATATTTAGTGATTTAAGGTTAATCCCAGGACTGCCTAGGGTATACCCGGTGAAGGGCTCTCGGAGGCACTAGGAACTACGATGGGATTATGCCCAAAGTTCCCTTTCTCAAGGATAATTACTTTTATTGGTGTCTACCCATGATTTATACCCCAACTCTCGTTTTACTTTAGAACGACCCTAAAGACTTAAGGCGTTATTAGGAGCGCGGCGGTCTTCCGTCGGTAACCGTTATTGTTGTTGTCACGGTACTTGCACTCTTCCACACATGGTTAAGGAATCCTCTAGGAGACCAAACAGGGTTAATTCCTCCACTAAGATCCTCACTTTACTAGTTATTCAGATTCCTCCCCTGGTGGCCCTACTAGTACGAACATCTGTGCTAGACCCTTACCCATGCCCCGATACCACCCACAAATGTGACCTTCTAATTGCTCTGACCATATGCCTCAAATTATTTATCCTAGGATGGTATGGACCTACATGATGAATAGGATGAATTACCATAATTTTCTAATTACTTACACCATTAAATTAATTTCTTTAAATGAGATTTCTAGTCGATTTGCACATGAAGTATTGTCAATATTAAACTTACTGTCCTAGGGATTCTTCCAGGTATATAACATGACAATTAATTGGGCCTACCAAAATTTCATGCCTTTTCAATTCAGATTCATAATTAATTTCTATTTAATACTAAATCCACAAATTTAGCATTTTCCAAAGGTAGTACACAAAATATTATTTAAAAAATTCTACTTAAATCACAGAGCCTTGATAATAATAAAATTATACCATGTCGAGATTTTCATTCACATCTAGGTTGAAATGGTCTATTCATCATCAATTTGAGTTATTTACCAAAATGCCATTATGGGGCCTAAGTACATTAGTTTTCACTCCAACAATTCTGAAATAATTACACAAGTTATAAAACATACAAATACAGTAATATAAAATTTCTCAGATTTTTCAAAGGAATATATCCTTCATTTCTACACAAACTTCCATAATGGTAAAATGTTCATTTTGTTCCTTAACCTAGTTAAACTTCATCCAACAGGGCTATAAATTATTTCTAGTGTTTATTATGTCACTCCTTAGTCATCAACAGAAATGTAGCATTTTATGATAAAGTTAAGTCTATTTTAAATTTATTTCCTAAAAAGGGCCAAATTTCCAAAAATTCAAAATAATGGGATTTTTGTTCCCATAAATTCAACCATTACCATGAGAGGTGTATTACACCTTCATGTATCTCCATAATGAAAAGCATGATTTTTAAATGTTCCAAATTGGCTGAATACACATTATTTCATTTTAGGCTAAATGCACACTAAGCCTAATACAAGCCAACACATGCAAGTGGGCTAACCAATCATGTATTTGTCCAAACTTACTGAACTTTAATACAACCACCTATAATGTCCCAAAGGACATGCCACCAAAATTTGTGGCCATTTGGAGTCCCACAACTCCAAATATTGCATTTATTTCATTTTGGGTATTTTAAATAAAACTATGGGAAACGTTTTCCCAAAAATTCTCAATTTTTAGCAGGGGATAACTAAGCCATAGGCATACATACACCCAAAATATTGGGCCATTGGGATGAAGGGTTTGTCTTGGGCATGATTTTGAAATTCTGCCTTAGCTAAGGACTAATCTTAGAAAAATCGTCCTACAGGTCAGAGCACTACACCAAATCTCAAGTTAATTGTGGCCAATTAAAGTTAAGACAAACAGATACAATTTTTATGTTGGGCATCAGATCTAAAAATGATTCTAAGAGGCCTAAATTTAGCTTGAAAATGACTGAAATTATGTGACAAATATTTAATTATACTATAGTTTTCAATTTGATTTAATTCAATCGGGCCAGACAAATCTTGACGCAAGATGGATGACATCTGGTCATCTCCTTCCTCTAGCCGACGACCCAGATTGCTTCCCGCTGGATTATATTCAAACCACAATCCTTGGCCATCCGGCCACCTCCCTGGCCGGCCACCACCACCACCACCTCTGTTGAGGTGGTGGCCATCGATTGGCGGCGACTTGGCCGCCGGAGGAGGTGGTTTCCGACGAACCAAACACTTCAATTTCTAGGGAATTTTCTTGATTTACTCTCATGGTATCGGGCACAATTGAGCCTGATGTCTCTCCTAAAGGATCTAGAAATCTAGTACGGGTAGAGAGGCGACGAAACGGACCTGAATGGCAGCACGACGGCGAGGTTGGCGGCTGTTGGCCATGGTTGTACAACTCCGGCGATCTCCTTCTCAAAATCCCGATTCTCCACCGTTTGCTTCGATCCAGTAGTCGATTTCCACTCCTCTCCTCTCTCTGAAGCTAATGGTGGGGGTGATTTGGGTTGAGAGGGGGTGTATGGAAAGATAATCCCAGGGGGGTGGGTGGGTTGGGTTGAACTTTGGTTGCTCCACCCATGGTGCCAAGTGGTCACCATGCTCCAAATTCCTCTGGAATTATCTGAGGAGGCCAGCCAGCAAACTTAGGCTGCTGAATAATAGCTGAATGAGTGGCCATGTGGCCATCCTTCCTGTTGGATACCTAGTTGATTTGGGCTAGGTTCACTGACTTAGGATGTGACCCCTCTTATATAGCCAGGGTCAATTTGTGTCCTAGAGTCTAGGTTAAGTCCTTATGCTCAACTCCAGATGGACCAGCTTTCATCAAGACACTCAGAGACTCCATACTCACAAGTTTTTCAAGACTAAGTAAAGTGAGTTCGACGTTCGTCGAACTCAGCTTGACGAAAGGAATTCTACGCTCGACGATCGTGAGACAATTCGTAGTGCTGAGCTCGACGATCTAAGTTCTCTGTTCGACGAAAATTCAGTTTCTGCATCAAGCCAAAGTCAGAAGGACTTCAAATTTTCTAAGTCCAGCTTCAAGCTTCGGTCGATGAATTATATTCTAGGCTCGATGAACTTGGACCTCAAGTTCACAGCTTCTCAGGTCGACGAAGTCAGCTTCTCAGGTCGACAAATGGTACTCTCTACTCGACGATTTCTGGACTCAGAGAATCTGTGTCGACACTTAGGGTTTGTGTCGACACCAGTCAACTTGTGTCGACACCAGGATTTCAGTCAACACTAACTTGTGTCGACACCTGGATTTCAGTCGACACCAGCTTTTGTCGACACCAGAGGATTTGTGTAGACACCAAGATCAATCTTTCTACACCAGCTTATGTCGACACAGCATTTTAGCAGATGCAGAATATTTTGTCCAAGTCCAGAACTTTTCTCAGGTCGACGATTCTGTTTCTCAGCTCGACAAATGAAGAATGTCTGTCAGATGTATGAAGATTGTCTGGTCGACGAACTATATCAAGCTCAGCTCGATGAACTCAAGCTCATCTCGACGAACTCAAGCTCAGCTCGACAAACTCAAGCTCAGCTCGATGAACTCAAGATCAGCTCGACGAACACAAGTTCAGCTCGAAGAAATGTGTTCTTCGTTCATCGAATCCAGACTAGATTTTCTTCGAGGTTCCCGTCCCGTTTCTTGGCGCTGATTCCTGAATATTTAATGCCAGATCTTCTCAGAATGTTACCGTTAGAACGCGTATTGACTATAGACGTTTACATGCCATTTTTCCATGGGACAGTTAGGAAAGTCATTAATGGCTGATTCTTTCCAAGGCCGACTGTAATTACTGCTCGACAATTCAAAAAGGTTGAACATCCCTTAGTTAGTCATAGACACAGAGACAGACACAAAAAGAAAAGACAGAATCAAGCAGAGTTCAAAAAAATTACAGTACAGAAGATACTCAAAAGCTGTAGAAGAACAATTATTTTTTAAAAATCTAAAGTTCTTGACTGCAATCAGCTTTGACCAGAGAACTCTCTCAAGAAGAAGAAGAACAACTAAATTCAATCAAGAGTCTTCTTCTTTCTATTCACAGGATAATTTCAAAGGACAACAATAAATCAATCTGTCAAAAAAGTTCCCGAAGCAGTTCTGGTCCAAGCATTCTAGGTCATTGAAGGCCTATCACCCTGAAGTAGTGCTCCAGCATTCCTGACCAATTCAAGATCTCAGGGGGAGCAAAAGCTGCTACATCAATCCACAAGTCTTCTCTCTAACTGTAGACAGAGAAGACACTATAACCCTCTCTCTCATTCCTATACAGGGTTTTAAATCCCTTCAAAATTATTCTGGTTGCAAGTCTCCTTCCAAAAGACTTGAGGGTTTGGTTTTGGGGGACCTGATCAAAACCCATTGGTGCCCAGGACACCTGATCAACTCATCCTGCAGTGGATTCCTACCTAGGGTGGTAGAAGAGTGGATGTACCCAGATTGATTGGGGAACCACTATAGCTCCTTGTGTCTTCTAGTTGCTTGTTTTTTTTTTGGCTGTGGTTTGTGATTGATCTGTGTTTAGTTAGTTGTTGTGTTTGCTTTATTTTATTTGCTTCTCTGTTCACTTAGAAATACAACAACAGTTGTAAAACATTTTTAGCAAGCACCATACTCTATTCACCAACCCCTCTAGAGTATATCAGATCTAACATGCACTTTCAATTGGTATCTGATGCTTAAGATCACGGTAGTGAACCGGTCGCACATGTAATATAAAATGGGGGTTTTCCGAAGTATCGATCTCACAAGGAACACAGTAAGGTGGAGTTAATTTCAAGGAGGACTTGAGATTGGAGTCCTTAAGTCGGCGGTAACGATAGGGGTTTTGATGTTTGCGGAAACAGAAAATAAAAGGCTAACAACTACTCCTATGCAACGCCACTATGCGATGCTTCGCCAGGCGGGATGGATGACTAGTCAGGCCGCTATGCACCGAATCACTAGGCGGATGGACGAGAAGGCTAGCGGATGAGGTGGTTAGAACGGCGGAATGAGGGTCGTGAGCATCTCTTCGCAATGCACGCCACTAGCAATTGCTAGTGCGGCAAGGGTGGATGGTGGTGGATGGAATATGTGCGCACCTCAAGTAAATATAACGAAAATATACAATCACATAGACATGATTACACATAAACGTATATTACACTAAGCATAGCTTCATCAAATACAAAGAGTTCAAATAAACTATCAACAACAAGAGAAGAAAAGTGTGGGAAATCGACCGAATCTGAAGCCTTACTGAGGATTCACGGTTGGAATCGTCGGGTTGTCAATCCGTGTCCAAGCTCTGTCCGCAACTGTGTCCGGGGTAGAGAAGTGTTGTCACCACCTTCCAATGTCCCGACTTCTTCGTGTCACAATCCGGTGGAGGATGGAACAACTTCCCCTAGCTTGATGGAGAAAGTTAGGTCAAGCCCTTCTTGTAGCTCAAGGATGAAGGAGGAAGCCGAGAGGAAGCTCCGGCTTGGATTTGGCGGTGAAAGCTTGCCCGGAGCACCTCCCTAGTGTGGAGATTGAAGGAGGAAAACAGAATCCCTCCTCGGAGACGAAAATGGCGGAGGAAAAATGAGCGATCCCAAATTAGGGCGGAACCTGCGAATTTATATATTGTAGAAATTATAATGCACACGACCAGTGGCGCACGACCAGTGGTCGTGCGCACTATGTCCAGTGGTAGTGCGTTTTCCCCAGCCAGAATTTGGAAGAAAATGGAATCAATGCACACGATCAGTGGCGCACGACCAGTGTTCGTGCGCACTGTGTCCAGTGATAGTGCGCATACCCCAGGCAGATTCTGGAAATCAGGGAACATTGCGCACGAGCAGTGGCGCACAACCAGTGGTCGTGCGCACTATATCTGATGAGCGTGCGCAGTATTCCTGCTTCCAAATGTCCCCGGAACATGCCCACAACCCCTAAACCCAGCAATGATATGTGCAGACATTCCAGGCAATCACAAAAAGAGAGTATAAACATTAAAAGTACAAAAAATACACAACCACGGGCCTAATTGTGCACTTTCTATGGAAATAAAGACAAGATGAAATATGAACGATATAGAACTTAAAGTGAAGTGCAAATGCGTGAAAACTAGCCCAGATGAGACCGAAAAACCCTATATAAATCGGACTCATCACACCCCCAGACTTAACTGTTTGCACGTCCCGAGCAAACAAAATCTAAGCAGATAGGGAAAATTACTAGCTCACAAAGAAATTGAAAAACAAAGTACCATGCGAAGTCGCATGCTCGCGTGAGTAAAAATACAATAGAGAAAATTTCTAAGTATGCAGAATAGTTTATATTTTTCACAATGCGTATCAAAATTTTATTACTACTCAAAAATAGAATCACGGTGAATCAACTGGTCACGCATAGGAAGAAAGTAGGCAGGCCACTAAGGTGAGCTTTGCCAAAGATCGGGGCTCAGGATCACCTCCAAAGGAATCCACCAATGTCGGGGACCATACGCTTGCCCGTTCACACTCTCTTCACGGCACTAGTTAGACTCAAGCGCAAATCCTTAGGTCTTCAGGAGAATCACGAGGCTTGGGTTACGGTGAGGTAAACAAAGATAAACAGAAAGTCTATGCACCTAACCCAAATGAGATAGCCTAAAAAGAATCCAACCGCTAACGATAATATATGCAGGTACACCACACCTCCAGACTTAACTTTTAACAAATGGGTGTGTGCACCGCCTACTCCAAATATAATCACATTTCCAAAAAGATTTTCAATTTAAACGTTTTCTTTTCACTTTTTTTTTCTTTACAAATATTTTTCTTCTTTTTTTTTTCTTTTTCTTCATTTTAATTTCACAATTCAGCAGAAATAGACTTGGGAGCACTTCCACATTTTCACAAATAATAACACCACATCACATCCCAACATGAAAATATAAAACAGTAAACTCGACTTGGGTGTGCGACTAGGATAGGCTATGGGGCTTTGGTGAATGAAGGTGGAGCTGAATCAAAAGAAGGGTAGGCACAACGGGGCTAGCGAGGATATGACGTTAGGAGAGGTACAAAGCTCAACCGGGCCAAAATGATTGCCTACATCACGATTACGCTTGACTAACCATGCACCTATGCTTCGAGAGTAGCTTGGGGCAAGTTCTTAGCCACCGAGAAAGATAATCCTTCCTCCCGACTCGAGCAAAATGTGGCTAGTGGCGGCTACACACATCCCTACACTACCATTTGATTCATACCGGATTCACCAACTTTTGAGTTGAATAAAAAGTCTTTAAGCAAATAGAAAAATATAAAACTATAAGAATACAAAAAAAATTAAATCTACTCGAATTTCTACACGAGACGAGAGCAGTTGACTAGAAACACAACAAGGTCAACATTTTACTCTGTCTCACAATCCTATGTCAGCACCATAATTTTCCCAAATCTAACAAAAAAATGAGTTTAACTCGCAGCACGCAAAAAGCTAAGCACGCGCTCATGTGGGTGCAGTGGTGTGTGATGCAATGAAATAATCAAAATATAACAATAAAAGCTTCTAGTATGCACAAGAAATGTGTGCGTGCAAAAGGTAACAAATACTGGCTCCCCCTAGACTTAAACTAAACTACACATCATATGATAGAGAAATTAAAATCATAAAGAGCTAAGGGAAGAGGTTACCCAATGCTCAGCCAGTGAGCATACCAGAAGACGCGTGGAAACCTGAAGCAGGTCCGCCATACGAAGAATCACAACCCCACCAATGCAATTTTCCATGACTACCTGCAGCGGTGAGCTTCGCAAAAACAAAACAAAATAAACAAAAAGAAATGCTAAAACTAAAATAGACATGAAAAATAAAATGTAGAAAAGGAAAGATAAGTACTGGGGTTATTGTCATCCCAGCACGACTTATTAAATTCTAAACAGTTCTAGCTAATGGGCCTATGAAATAAAAAGTGCACAGGTAACTGACCTAATATCCGTTTCGGTAACGGGTACCGATACGGTGATAGAGCAGTTACCCCTCTACCTAAATAGTAATACCTGCCAAACACAGGTAGAGGAAATAAGAAATAAGAAGAGGAGGAGCACTGGTCCTCACTCATCTTATCACAAAAGAAATCCTTGCCTAGCAAGGTATCGTCTACAGGGAGTCTGCAGGAGGTGAAAGCGATGAATGGAGCTTCCTTAACAGAGGAGGAATCAACCTCCTCGCAAAAGAGGATGCTATCATCCATGACTCGAGCTGAAAGCACCAATTCCTCCTGAAGAACCTGCGAAGACTCAACCCGCACAGGCTCAGATACAAAAATGGGATCAAGAAATAAAGGAGATGAATAACTAAAAGAATCAAAAATAGGGGGAGTGGTCCCGGTCTCACTCCCTGTAGGATCCCGATATAGATCATCGATGGAGTCATATGAGTAATGGCGAGGGGAATCCGCGAGCTCGAGGTCCTCGGTGGTGGTTTGGACCTCCTCATCCATCAAGGAAGTGGAAACTTCCTCAACAAAGAGGTTATCCTCATCAACACACCTCGGTGCGTCCAAATGTTCCAAGACGTAATACTGTCCATTAATGAAAATAATATCCTCGTCAAACATGGGCACATCCTCAGGCTTAGAATCACAATCCGGCCGAACATCATCAACCGACTCACTAAAAATAGGGATAGATAATTCTTGCAAAGAAGGCGGAGGAACAACAGCATTAGAGAAAATATGTGCAGGTTCCTCCGGGGGTGAATCAACAACAGGGGAAGAGTGCATGGGGGAGAGACGGTGCCACAATGTCATCACACCGATCAGTAGAAAGTCTGATGGGTATATCCGCAGCAGTCCCCCATAGACAAGGTGGTGCTGCGAACATATCATCAGAATCAGAAGGGGCAGCCGATTGAGAGGTGGATGGAATGAATCGGATACCCGATTAATCATCCTCCTCCAACTGGCACTGAAATTCTGCGCAATCTTTCAATACGTGGTCGGTGCTACGACAACACAAACATCATTTTCCATTACTCCTCGGTACAGGTGGGACTGGAGAGGAATAAGAAAAAGATGAAGGGGTAGAAGAGGAGTGACCATAAGACCTGGGTTAGGTGTATGAAGTACCATAAGAAGACGGTGCTCCATACACAGAACCACGAGAATTATGCTCCCATTCTTCAGTGGGGCACTCATCACTACCATGCTTATTATCCCCGCACAATCGGCAACGGATATTCATATAAGAATACATGGTGCAACAAGAATAATTCACCAACAAAAAGTTTCTAAGCAACAATTAACTACACAGCACAAATAAAAGAATAGGAAAACATGTTATAGCAAAATTAAAACTAGAATAGGAACAAATAAAAACAAACACAAATGCTAAAAACTAAAATAAAGAAGAAAGTGATATGAACAAATGAAAAAGGGCTTCTATCTCTTATCTTCCTCCACAAAAACTCACATGACTGTGTTCCCCGGCAACGGCGCCAAAAAATGATGCTTAAGATCACGGCAATGAACCGGCCGCACAAGTAACATAAAATGGGGGTTTTCCCAAGTATCGATCTCACAAGGAACACAGTAACATGGAGTTAATTTCAAGGAGGACTTGAGATTGAAGTCCTTAAGTCGGCGGTAACGATGGGGGTTTTGATGTTTGCGGAAATAGAAAATAAAAGTCTAACAACTACTCCTATGCAACGCCGCTATGCGATGCTTCCCCAGGCGGGATGGAAGACTAGTCGGGCCGCTATGCACCGAATCACTAGGCGGATGGACGAGAAGGCTAGCGGATGAGGTGGTTAGAACGGCGGAATGAGGGTCGTGAGCACCTCTTCGCAACGCACGCCACTAGCAATTGCTAGTGCGGCAAGGGTGAATGGTGGTGGATGGAATATGGTTGCACCTCAAGTAAATATAATGAAAATATACAATCACATAGACATGATTACACATAAACGTATATTACACTAAGCATAGCTTCATCAAATACAAAGAGTTCAACTAAACTATCAACAACAAGAGAAGAAAAGTGTGCGAAATCGACCGAATCTGAAGCCTTGCTGAGGATTCATGGTTGGAATCGTCGGGATGTCAATCCGCGTCCAAGCTCGGTCCGCAACTGCGTCCGGGGTAGAGAAGGGCTGTCACCACCTTCCAATGGCCCGTCCTCTTCGTGTCATAATTCGGTGGAGGATGGCACAACTTTCCCTAGCTTGATGGAGAAATCTAGGTCAAGCTCTTCTTGAAGCTCAAGGATGAAGGAGGAGGCCGAGAGGAAGCTCCGGCTTGGATTTGGCGGTGAAATCTTGCCCGGAGCACCTCCCTAGTGTGGAGATTGAAGGAGGATGGCGGAATCCCTCCTCGGAGATGAAAACGGGGGAGGAAAAATGAGCGATCCCGAATTAGGGCGGAACATGCAAATTTATAGATTGCAGAAATTATAATGCACACGACCAGTGGCGCGCGACCAGTGGTCGTGCGTACTATGTCCAGTGGTAGTGCGTTTTCCCCAGCCAGAATTTGGAAGAAAATGGAATCAATTCACACGATCAGTGGCGCATGACCAGTGGTCGTGCGCACTGTGTACAGTGATAGTGCGCATACCCCAGGCATATTCTGGAAATCAGGGAACATTGCGCACGAGCAGTGGCGCATGACCAGTGGTAGTGTGCACTATATCTGATGAGCGTGCACAGTATTCCTGCTTCCAAATGTCCCCGGAACATGCACACAACCCCTAAACCCAGCACTGATATATGCAGACATTCCATGCAATCACAAAAAGAGAGTATAAACATTAAAAGTACAAAAAATACACAACCACGGGCCTAAGTGTGCACTTCCTATGGAAATAAAGACAAGATGAAATATGAATGATATAAAACTAAAAGTGAAGTGCAAATGCGTGAAAAGTAGCCCAAATGAGTCCGAAAAACCCTATATATATCGGACTCATCAGTATCAAAGCGAGGTTGGTTAAAATATCACACCTTAGTGGTTGCACAGGCTAACACCTGAACCCAAAGATCCCTCTAGTTAGATCTGTCTGTCTTAAATTTGTTATTAGAATTATTCCTTCACAGAGCATGGCCCAAAATAAAGATTATTCTAGCACCAGACCTCCAGTGTGCAATCTATCTAAGTTTGCACTTTGGAAGGCAAGGATTAGACTGTACATGAACTCTATTGATAAGGACATTTCCAATTCTATTTTGACAGTGTGTCCAAGACCTCCAGAGAATACAAGTACAAGTGTTGTTCCACCTCTTTCAGGAACAGATGCAGAAATAAAGAAATGGAAATTGGCTGATGCAAAGGCTATGAATATTCTAGCCCAGACTATGTCTGATGAAATATTCCAAAAGGTAGCTGAATACAACTCAGCAAAGGACATCTGGGACAAGTTATCTGAGATAGTCTCAGGATCTACTGATGAGAGAAAAAATAGAAGATCTCATCTCATAACCCAGTATGAGAATTTCAAGAAAGGAGAAGCTGAGTCAGTAGCAGACATGTATAATAAACTCAGTCTCATAGTCAATGAGTTGAAAACTTTGGATAAGGAGATCTCATTGACTGAGCTCAATGATAAAATTCTAATGTTCTTCCCAAGCACTTGGGACTCAAGGATCTGGCTAATCAAGGATGTCAGAAGCCTAAATGAGAGCACAACTGAAGCTCTCTTGGGCAAGCTCAAGTCTTATGAGATGCTCATCAAGAATATAGAAGAAGAGCAGAAGGCTGCTTCACCAGCAGTCAGAAAAGAGAAGTCAATAGCTTTCAAAGCCATTGAAGATCAGCCTGAAGACAAAGTCACAGGCAATGAGGAGCTGCTAAGCCTACTGGCCAAAAGATTCTACAAAATAGCTAGGAAAGATTTTAGGAAAAAGTCTTCCAGAGGGCATGACAAGCCAAGGTATGACAAATCAAATAACAAAGAGATTTTTTGTTTTGGATACAGGAAAACAGGCCACATGGTGTCTGACTGTCCAGAAAATCAGTATAAGGACAAAAAGGACAAGAAGGAGAGAAGAAAAGATAAATACTTCAGGAAGAACAGCAATGACAAACCCTCCTCCAGCAAGAACAAACACACCAGGAAGCGGTTTGTAGCTGAATCTTGGAGTGAGACAGAAGAAGAATCTGAAGCTTCATCCAGCTCAAGTGATGATGAAGATGATGCTGAAGAAAAATAATTCTGCATGATGGCTATCAATGCCTCATAACAAAATTCTGACGTAGAAGAGTCAGAATCTGAATCAGGGACTCAATCTGAAGAGGACCAGGTAATAAACTCATTAGATTTCAATTCAGAGGACTTTAAATGTGAGTTTAAGGCACTTTGTTTGGATCTATTAAAATCTGAAAAAGAAATTATTTCTCTCAGAAATCAACTATCTGAACAAAGCACCTTAAAATCAGATAACCTCAAACTCTCTGAGGAGTTGGAATGTTGTAGGGTGCAGATAGCCTCACTGAAAAGTGAACTATCACAGGCCAAGAAGTTTGAAGAATCCCTCAATGGGAGAAGTATCAAACTAATGGACATCACAAACACAGTGAACTCAAGATTCAATAGTACACTGGGCTTGGGTGCTTCATCTAGCCAACCTGTAGTATTATCAACCCCAATCAAGTTTATCTCTGATAAAGGCAAGGGAGTTATAGAGGTAGTTTGGAAGAATTCTGATCTACCTAAGAAAACCAAAGTTCAACAGAATTCATTGAACAGAGCTCGACGATCGCCGAATGGAGCTCAACGATCTCAGGCTAAATCGTCGAACTCAAGTCGACGAACTCTGAACCCTGAACACTGACATGGTCGATATTCGAGCGGAGCTCGACGATCTGACCCAAGATCGTCGACCTCAGCTCAGAGATCATCGAACAGAGCTCAGAGTTTTGAAAACTCTTTCAAAGGCAATTCAAAGTTCAATCCTAAAGGTTCTACATCTCAATGGTTTAACCCTTATACTGAATGGATAATACCTCCTAGGAGATATCATCCTGAAGGTTATAAGAGTCCACCAGAGATATCTTTTTTTTTCTGAATTCAAAGGTTATCAACCTAGGCCCAAGGTAAAATGGGTCAAAAACAAATAAATTACTTTATATGCAGTTGAAGACCTATCCAACATCAAACCAGCAATGGTATCTAGATAGTGGGTGCTCGAAAAACATGACAGGAAACAAGGACAATTTTACATCCTTCAAAGCCAAGCTTGGACCCAAAGTAATATTTGGTGATTCAAACTTTGGACTAACAAAAGGATATGGTGCAGTTCAGATTGGCATAGTCACATTCAAGAAAGTAGCCTATGTGGAAGTACTGAAGCACAACTTGATCAGCATCAGTCAACTATGTGATGAAGGCTACCAAGTGACTTTCAGCAAATCCTTATGCAAGATCAAATCAGAGGACAACACAACTATGTTGACAGGTAAAAGGAAAGGTAACATCTATCTTGTAGATTTCCTTTCAACTAAGGTAGATATTTGCCTGTTTAATTCTATTTGTAGACCTAATGAACTATGGCATAAGAGACTAGGACATATAAACCTTAGATCCATTGCTAGGCTATCCAAGGACAACCTTGTTAGAGGACTACCTTCTGGCCCCTACAAGAAGGAAGAACTCTATAGGGCTTGTCAATTAGGCAAGCAAACCAAAAATAGTTTCAAGTCACTTAATAAGAGTGATTCACCTAGGATTTTGTATCTGTTACACATGGATCTCTTTGGACCCATTACAGTATAAAGCTTAGGAGTGAAATCTTATACTTTAGTGGTTGTAGATGACTTCTCTAGATTCACATGGGTTTTCTTTCTGAGGAAGAAGTCTGATAACTTTAAGTGTTTGACAGAGTTCCTCAAATGCATACAGATTGAGTTCAACACTCACATTGCCCTGATCAGAAGTGATCATGGGACAGAGTTTGATTCTCTTCTTATGCAAGAGTTTTGTCAGAGTGAAGGGATCAGACACACTTTCTCAGCTCTTAGAACTCCTCAACAAAATGGGGTAGCTGAAAGGAAAATAGAACCTTTATTGAATCTGCTACTACATTGTTGTCAGATGCTCATCTTCCTCTATGCTTTTGGGCAGAGGCAGTGAACACATCAAACTATGTGTTGAATAGAAGTTTAATACATAAACTGAAGGGCAAGACTCCCTATGAATTACTCAAAGTGAAGAAACCTAAAGTAGATTGTTTTAAAATCTTTGGTTGTATTTGTTACATTCACAATAATGACAAGAGATACATAGTAAAATTTCAAGCTAAAGCTGATGAAGGAGTGTTTCTGGGATACTCCATGATTAGTAAAGCTTATAGGGTATATAATAAATCAACTCTTAAAATTGAAGAATCTGTTCATGTATCTTTTGATGAGACTAACATGTCATATAAGGAGAATGAAATTTCTACCATTAGCTCTTTGCAGGTTCCACCACTGTGAGTGTCTATGGATGGACTGGACCTTACCCAAGAGGTATCAAACCATCCCACTCCATAGGATGCTGAAGATAGTGATGAGGAAAGTCAAGAGGAAGTGGCTGAATTTCCCCCAATAGCTAGTATCATTCCCCAAGATGAATTAAATACCGAAGCTGTTGTTCAACCAACTCCACCAACTGATCTTGTCACACTTAGAGATCACCCCAGATCTCAAGTAATTGGAGACATCTCAGTAGGTGTACAGACAAGGCATCAACTCAACCAAGACTTGATGCATGCATGTTTTCTCTCTCAAATTGAACCTCTCACCATACATGAGGCAGAGCAAGATCCCCACTGGATCATTTCAATGCAAAAGGAACTCAATCAGTTTGAGAGATGTAGAGTTTGGGATTTGGTTCCAAGACCCCATAACTACCCAGTTATTGGAACCAAATGGGTCTACAGAAACAAGTTGGATGCTCAAGGCAACATAGTGAGGAACAAGGCTAGGCTTTTTGCTCAAGGCTACAGACAAGAGGAAGGAATAGACTATGACCAAACCTTTGCCCCTGTTGCAAGGTTAGAGGCCATTAGGATATTCCTTGCCTATGCAGCTTACAAGAGATTCAAGGTCTACCATATGGATGTCAAAAGTGCATTTCTAAATGGAGTGCTTCAAGAAGAGGTTTATGTAGAACAACCTCCAGGTTTTATCTCTTCAACTCAACCCGCTTTTGTTATTAAATTGCATAAAGCTCTCTATGGTCTAAAGCAAGCTCCAAGAGCTTGGTATAAGACCCTAGCAAGCTTTCTCTTAGAGCATGAATTTATAAGAGGAACCATAGATAAAACACTTTTCATTAGACATCATAAGTACCAAATACTGTTAGTACAAATATATGTGGATGACATTATTTTTGGGTCTACTGACCCCAAATTGTGCAAGAGGTTTGCTGACCTCATGCATTCAAAATTTGAGATGAGTAGCATGGGTGAGCTTTCCTACTTCCTTGGTCTCCAAGTGAAGCAGCTCCCAGATGGTATCTTCCTCTCCCAAGCTAAGTATGCTAAAGAGCTTATCAAAAAGTTTGGGATGGGTGATACTTCAGGGATGAAAACCCCTATAGCTACAAATACTGTTGTGGATTCTGATGCAGCAGGAAAACCTGTAGATCAGAAAAATTATAGGGCAATTGTTGGAGCCCTATTATACCTAACAGCTAGCAGACCTGACATAATGTTTGCCACATGCCTTTGTGCTAGGTTCCAAGTGAACCCTAAAGAATCTCACCTTATTTTCCTAAAAAGAATTTTGAGATATATAAAGAGTTACCCTAATCTAGGACTCTGGTATCCAGCAGAGTCAGAGTTTGAGTTAACTGGATACTCAGGTGCTGACTATGCTGGATGTAGAGTGGACAGGAAAAGTACCTCTGAAACATGCCAGTTCCTTGGTATGAGACTTATCTCCTGGTTTTGTAAAAAGCAGACATCTATTTCTACATCAACTGCAGAAGCAGAATATATGGCTGCTGGTAGTTGCAGTTCACAAATGCTATGGATACAAAACCAACTCTTAGATTATGGTGTGAACTTAAATAATTCAACTTTATTTTGTGATAATACTAGTGCTATTGCAATAGCACAGAATCCAGTTCACCATTCTAGGACCAAGCATATTGAAATAAAACATCATTTCATTAGAGATAATGTGGCCAAAAAGAAAATTAACTTGATCCACATTCCTACTGATCTACAAAGAGCAGATATTTTCACCAAGCCTTTGGATGAGAAAACCCATCTGTTCTTTATAAATCAACTGGGAATGACTGATGGAGAAGAGTTAACCTAGTTTATGTCTGCATTCGACGAATTTTCCAGAGTTTGTCGAACGGAGTTCGACGAATTAGGGAAAGTTTGAGAGAGTCTCGTCGAACGGAGATCGATGAATTCTCTGTATGGGGAAACAACTTTCGTTGACCAACGATTGACGAACTTTGCTTCAAGAAGACATTTCGTCGAACGGAGATCGACGAACTGTTTTCGACTCTTGTGGATGAGATCGACGAATTATCTATCTATAATTTATTTCGTCAAGCTCAGTTCAAAGAATTTTTTTCTTTTTCGTGGAACGGAGTTTGTCGATTCATATTCTGAAAATCTTATATCTAGGTTTTTCTTCAACCACCGTCCCACGCTTTCAGTTCCCTTGCTCTTGATTGTCGTTTCTCTCTGTGTTTTTCTTGCAGGACATCAATGGCGATTCCCTCAGGTGCTTTGGTTGCAATGAAGTTTGACAGCGTTTTCGACATGGACTTTGAGTCGTTTCAACACTCTGACCCAATCTTCCTTTACATCCTAGAACTACTGCAAGAACTTATTTTAAAGGACTTCATGACCAGGCACATCAAACTTCATGGAACAGATATACGGGAATGGGTATATACATCTAATGTTTCTGACAAAGATACTTTGACCGACAATATAGGGAACACTATTGTTTCCCTCTCTCCCGCAGTTCTCTCTGAAATTTTTGGCTTAGTGAAAGGAGAAGACAATATGGAAATGGATTCTGAGGAATTCAGTGATATGCTGAAATTAATGGGTTTCTTTGGGAACAACCCTAATAAGTTGTTGAAAAATAAATTATCTGCCGCCTATCAATTTTTGGCAGATATTACGGGAAAGATTCTGATGGCCAAGCACTCTGCTCACGACCATATCACCCATCACCAATTTCTGATAATGTGTGCAGTAGTGCATAAGCGACAAGTTGATTGGAGTAAAGTGTTCTTTGAATTGATCAAAAAGAAGAACAGTAAAAAGGAAGTATGCTTTGGTAGAATATTGGGTATATTTCTCAAAGAGAAGGCTGCTGAATGTATGGTCTCCCCGACCATCTTCATAAACGCCAGCAAGGGCCTCACTTGCGCTCTGTTTGGCAGGTGCGAGAGGACCATATCTAAGCCCTCAGAGGCTTCCTCCTCCTCCCTCCAAACTTCTGAGAGCACAAGGGCTGTAAAGGCCGCTCCCCACTCTGTTGAAGAGGTTCCTCCATTTCAACCATCTATTCCAGCACCTCTTCCTCCAGAGAAGCCTCCTCGTGTACCTACCCCTCCTTCTTCTCCACCACTTGACCTGACAAACATTCCATCTCCACCTCCATCTTCCCCCTTGCAAGTTGATCATCAACCCACTCCTCCAGATTCCCCTCAAGACATTCATATTCCTACACCTCCTCAGTCTCCTCTTCCCCCACACTTATCCACCATTTCATCTTACATTCTACCATCAGATGCAATCATGCAAGATGCCCCCACTCCATCTGTTATTCCTCCTCCCATTCCATCCCCTTCCCTATTTGATCCATCCACCCTCATTCATGTGCTCACACCTCTCATTAAATATTTGATCCAAGAGGCTATTACACCTCTTGTGACCTCCATTAATTCCTTATCTACCCAGATCTCTCTTCTTTCTGCTGCCCCCTCTTGATCTAGGGGCCTGGCTCCAGGTCTTCCTGAACCTAGGTAGTGGGAGATGCTCTGTGATGAAGTTGTAGAAGATACAGATACTGCAGCAGCAGCAGCAGTCACAGCAGTTCCCTCTCCAGCAGATTCAGATTCAGATGAAGATACCACAATTTTGACATACTTTGATGCTGAGATGTCTGAGTTAAATCAATTTATGGATACTTACATTAATCTGGATGAGTCAGTTGCTCAAATAACTCCTGTTGGTGATTTATATTTAAATCCCACAGTGAATTTATCAGTTTTGTTGAGAAGTTTTGATACTGTACATATGAATTTCCCTTCAGCAGATTTCTCTAAGCCTTATTTGGCTATGATACCTTATACCTCTCCAGCCAGTCCCGCAGTTGCCAAGCAACTCTGTGACAATTTTGCTCTCTCAGCTTCAGCCTCCTTCTCAGCTTCCAGCCCAGAGGTCATTCCAGAAGATACTCCAGTGTCAGTTTCAGCACCAGACTTTATTATTGATGACTCTCCAATGCCTACTCTAGATGAGCTTATTCAGGTAGTAGATGATGACTCTCCAATGCAGACATTGAAGAAGAGAATAAGGCAGTAGCTGATAGCTCTGTCTCCTTTGTTTCTGAATCTTATACAGATAATTATTCTTTTGTTGCTGATACTCCTATTCCTGAACCTTCTGCCCCTCCTCCAACAAAGGCTGTTATTTCTGATAAAGCTTTAAATGCTTTGGATTCATTGTATGATACCCCTCAGGATTCAGAATCTGATGATGATGAAATTGATTCTGATGAGGATGCAGCTAGTAGAAAAAAGAGATTGTTGGCAAAGATGAGAAAGAATGCTCCTCCTCCCAAGCCAAATCCCACTGCAGACACTCCATACTATATTCTGCACAATGTGACTCCATATAAGGGAATACCAGCATGGATGTGGCTCTCCAAAAACCAGCAGAAAGATAGAAAGAGAAGCAGGAGATACTCCCCTCCTCCAGTGCACAGATACAGGAAGGATCCTCCTCCTCCTCCTCCAACAGCTGGTGCCAGTGGCTCTAGCTCCCAGAGATCTGCCCCAATGCAAACTTATCAAAGAGAATCAGGGAGATCTTCTGGAAGCAGCCAGCAGAGGCCATCCTCCTCAGGTAGTCAACAACATAAGCAGCAGCAACAACAAAGTTCTAAAGTACAAAAAGTTGAAAGCCCAAAGAAGCCAGACTCCCCTATAATTCCATTTGAAGATCCAGAAATTGCAAATATAGCAAGAATGGCTAGATACCAAGAGCTGATTGGTCTATCTTTGATAAATAAAGCCAAAGCAGAAGGAAAAGATATTTATGGTCTTTCAACCATGTCAAAGTATAGAAAGGAAGAGCTGAAAAGATTTGACAAAGGTAACAAATTGTTTAATGTTGATGATTATATGAAACTTCATCTAGAAGCAGTTGTCCCCAGGGCTACTTCACTGAAAATTATTGGGGTAGCTGATATGACCATGACAGTGGCTCAAGCTCAAAATCCTAACAGAGAAATCATTTTCAAGAAGCCAGGAGAAAAGATAGCAGAAGACAAACCTCAGCAAAAGAAGCCAAAGAAGTAATTTTTCTTGTTGATTCTTTTCTGTCTGCAATTTGTTTTTAAACTGTGCTATCTGTTAAGCAAAGCTGTGTATATATATCTGTTGCATGTGGTATAATTCTCTGCCAGATATATTTCTTTTCTTGCTTTGTTTTTCTGTTTTGAGTCTTTGTTAGTGACCACACCCAAATAGGGGGAGATTGTTGGATCCCTAGATGATTTGGGCTAGGTTGATTGACTTAGGATGTGACCCCTCTTGTATAGCCAGGGTTAATTTGTGTCCTACAGTCTAGGTTAAGTCCTTATGCTCAACTCCAGATGGACCAGCTTTCATCAAGACCCTCAGAGATTTCAGACTCACAAGTTTTTCTAGACTAAGTAAAGTGAGTTCGACGTTCGTCGAACTGAGCTCGACGAAAGGAATTCTGCGCTCGACGATCGTGAGACAATTCGTAGTGCTGAGCTCGACGATCTAAGTTCTCTGTTCGACGAAAATTCAGTTTCTGCATCAAGCCAAAGTCAGAAGTACTTCAAATTTTTCTAAGTCCAGCTTCAAGCTTCGGTCGACGAATTATATTCTGGGCTCGACGAACTTGGACCTCAAGTTCACAGCTTCTCAGGTCGACGAATTCAGCTTCTCAGGCCAATAAATGATACTCTCAACTCTACAAGTTCTGGACTCTGAGAATCTGTGTCGACACTTAGGGCTTGTGTCGACACAAGTCAACTTGTGTCGACACCAGGATTTCAGTCGACACTAACTTGTGTCGACACCAGGATTTCAGTTGACATCAGCTTCTGTGGACACCAGAGGATTTGTGTCGACACCAAGATCAATCTGTCGACACCAGCTTATGTCGACACAGCATTTCAGCAGATGCAGGATATTTTGTCTAAGTCCAGAACTTTTCTCAGGTCGACGATGCTATTTCTCAGCTCGACGAATGAAGAATGTCTGTCAGATGTATGAAGATTGTCTGGTCGACGAACTCTATCAAGCTCAGCTCGACGAACTTAAGCTCAGCTCGACGAACTCAAGCTCAGCTCGACGAACACAAGTTCAGCTCGACGAAATGTGTTCTTCGTTCGTCGAATCCAGATTAGGTTTTCTTCGAGGTTCCCGTCCCATTTATTGGCGCTGATTCCTGAATATTTAATGCCAGATCTTCTCGGAATGTTACCGTTAGAACGCGCATTAACTATAGACGATTACATATCGTTTTTCCATGGGACAGTTAGGAAAGTCATTAATGGCTGATTCTTTCCAAGGCCGACTGTAATTACTGCTCGACAATTCAAAAAGGTTGAACATCCCTTAGTCAGTCATAGACACAGAGACAGACACAAAAAGAAAAGACAGAATCAAGCAGAGTTCAAAAAAATTACAATACAGAAGATACTCAAAAGCTGTAGAAGAACAATCATTTTTTAAAAATCTAAAGTTCTTGACTGCAATCAGCCTTGACCAAAGAACTCTCTCAAGAAGAAGAAGAAGAACAACTAAATTCAATCAAGAGTCTTCTTCTTTCTATTCACATGATAATTTCAAAGGACAACAATAAATCAATCTGTCAAAGAAGTTCCTGAAGTAGTTCTGGTCCAAGCATTCTAGGTCATTGAAGGACAATCACCCTGAAGCAGTGCTCCAGCATTCCTGACCAATTCAAGATCTCAGGGGGAGCAAAAGTTGCTACATCAATCCACAAGTCGTCTCTCTGACTATAGACAGAGAAGACTTTATCACCCTCTCTCTCATTCTTGTACAGTGTTTTAAATCCCTTCAAAATTATTCTGGTTGCAAGTCTCCTTCCAAAAGACTTTAGGGTTTGGATTTTGGGGACCTGATCAAAACCCATTGGTGCCGAGGACACCTGATCAACTCATCCTGCATTGGATTCCTACCTAGGGTGGTAAAAGAGTGGATGTACCCAGATTGATTGGGGAACCACTATAGCTCCTTGTGTCTTCTGGTTGCTTGTTTTTCTTTTATTTTCTGGCTGTGGTTTGTGATTGCTCTATGTTTAGTTAGTTGCTGTGTTTGCTTTATTTTATTTGGTTCCCTGTTTACTTAGGAATACAACAACAGTTGTAAAACGTTTTTAGCAAGCACCGTACTCTATTCACCCCCCCTCTAGATTATATCAGATCTAACATGCACTTTCACTTCCTCTTCATTCCCCCTTCTCTCTCCTCTTCCTCTCCAAATTCCTTTTCTACCCTTTTGCATGTACTCTCTCTCCTAATTTTTGGGGTTAGGAGTTGTCTTTGACCAGTTGGGTTGGCCTTAGGCTGAGTTGGATGGGCTTAGCCCAATGGAAATGGGTTTGGGTTCATTTCTTCCTTCTTTAGGCCTCATGTTGACCAATTTGACATTTTGAGTTGAGTTCATCAACATGATGAGTGGGCTGACCCCACTTATTGGTCATGAGTCTACTGGCACCACCCAACTTGGGTTGGGCCAAGGGGGTGCCCCACATAGGCTAAATGGGCCTATAGGTATAGGTTTGACCAAATTAGGGCCATGGTTGACTTTGGTCAACTAGGGTCAAAGGGTTGACCTAATGGCATGCCCTAGGGTCCACTTAGATTATTTTAGGGTTAGGGCAATGTGGTGGGGTCATGGTGTGGTTAGGGTTCCTATTTAGGCTAGTTTGACCTAGTTTGACTTTGGCCCCTTAGTGGGCCCCACATGGCTACAATCCACTACCTAGGGTCAAGCCTAGCTAAATCCCATATCAACCACCCCATGCCTAACCCAATCTAAGTGAAGTGGCCTAGAAGTAACATGTGACGTTACACACGACCCTGGACACGGGCGTGTTGCAGGCCAAGTTCAGCCCAGGCTTTGCATTTCAGCTACGGATCGTGGCGGTTCATTTTCTTGTTTTGGGATCCGACGGCTGGGGGTTGTTCCTACCGGGATATACCAGGGAATAGGGTTTCAAATCCCTCACTTCTTTCACTTAAGTCTCTTTCTAAAGTCTAGAGTGAAGGGAGAGCAAGGAAGAAGAAAGGAGGCTAAATCCGGTTGCCGGCGGAGCTTCGGAGCTCCAAATTGTGAGCCGGCTGTGGATCTACGAAGGCAAGGATATTGCGGTGCTTTTCACCCGCATAGATTTCCATGGAGCCAAGGAAAAGCGGTAGGGTAACGATTCTCTACTTGAGCATGTGAAGCTCTCATTTCCTTTGCATAGGAAGCCCACTGTTGCGAGTTTGCAGTGAGTTTAGGGGTTCCTTCTAGTAGACATGAATAGTCCCCGTTGTGTACATGTAGAGTCCGTATTCGATAACGGACATAGGCATGATGTGTGAAGCCTACCCGGATAAGTTGGTTTACATCGTTGATGTTGCATTGCATAAATGGCCTGAGAAGACTCCGTGCGAATGTTTGTTTTTCGGGTTTCCTACGAGGTAGGTTGCAACAAGGAGACTTGGGGATTAACCCTAAGGTGCACCCGGAAAACTGGGCAGATGCGTGGTTCTGTCAAACATTGTGGCCTGGGAGCCAACTTGAATACAACTGGGTTATGTGTTGTGTGTAAACAATTGGGGACTCGGGGAGCTAACCCGTGCATTGGCTTGAATTGACGTTGCAGTGTCAGCAACGGGTTAAGCGGAACCATGCCCAGTCTATGTCGTTTGGTACAAGCGACCTAAAGCTACGTGGGACTTACCGTTGGCATAGATAGGATGTCTTAGATTGTCTATGGCTTAAATTGACGTGACATCTGTTGAATTCTGTGAAGTGAAAGTGGGTGAATGGAAGGCTTGGGAAACCTATCCGCGCGGACTACGCGGACAGGGTTGGCGGACTGCTAGGTCGGCAGGGATGTTGCAGGCGGTTTGCTCTGTGGCGGCCTGGGCAGTCTGTTCGCGCGGACTACGCAGACAGCAGCGGCGGTCTGACAGGCCAGTGTATGCTCAACAGGCGGTTGACTTCCAGGAAGTAACCGGGCGGATAGGAATGTTATCTGCGGAGTCCGGCATGAAGCGGACTGAAGAACTGGAGCTCGGTAGACCGGTTTGGCAGTTGCCTTGGTCTTGCTCTAGTGAAGCGGCAAGTGGAAGCCGCGGAGACCGCCGGTCAGCGCAGACAGAAACTGGAGGTCGCCCGGTATGGCGGGCTAGATCCAGTGTCCGCCAGTAAGTGCGGACTGGCCCTTGTGGCCAGCGGATTGGACTTGGTGGGAATTGAACCAAGTCCAGGATGGCTCAGTCCGGGGAGATCGCGCAGTGGAGCGCGGGCTGGTTTCTCAGTCCGCCAAGCGTAGTAGAAGTGCAGTTGCCTTGTTTGCTAGCTTGGGGAAATGCGGACTGGAGAATTGCTAGTGCAGGAGCGTGCGGACTAGAGCCGGAGTCCGCTGAGTCCGGTTTAGCCTTGTGACGAGGTTATGGACTCAGGAGTTGCGGACTGGAGTCTGCTATTAGCGGACTGGATTGGCGTGTCCGCTAAGTCCGGAGGTGCCTTGGCAATGAGGAAATGGACTAGGGATATGCGGACGGTAGCCGGGTGTCCGCTGAGTCCGGCATGTGCCTTGATGGCGAGGCTGCGGGCTCGGGTTTTGCGGGCTGATGCCTTGTCCGCAGAATGGCGGACACGGCTGTTGTGGAGTCCGGCTGTCGTGGTCCTGGCTTGGCCTCTGGCGGCAAGGCGGGCTGGATATTGGAGTCCAGCCTTGGAGAAGCTGGGGCGGACTGGCTATCTGCACAGGAGCGGCGAACTGGAATGTGTGTCCGCGGGCTGGCAGACACACTTGTTCTAGCTGCGGGTTGTGGCGGTGATCCTATCGGCTAGGACGGTGACCATACTCATCATCATGCCTATAAATAGGACTCATGTCACATCAGGAAAAAGGGGAACCTAGACCGAAGTAAGTGAACAGTAATTGAGCTCGCGTAAGTTGCTGCGGTCTGGACCTTGTGTCCGCGCGGATTGAGAGTTGACTCGGTTGTGCTGTGCAGGTTGTTCGGATAGCGCTGGAAAGCCAGGACTTGGCTCTGATTGCGGTCAGGGACAGTGCGGACTCTGCGGTTAAGCAACAGGCGGTAAACAACAGGTCGCGGATAGTGACCAGGCGGTCTTCTCATTGGTGACTTGGTTCGGTGTTCAGGAAGTCGCCTGCTTCAGGCGGACTGTTCCATTTGGTGACGCAGCTTGTGCGGTCTGGCGGCGTGCAGACCGGCGGTGAAGAGCTAAGCATTGGAATAAAGGGGTGAGTCCGCGCGGCTTGGGTTGCAGTCTGGCGACCTGGCGGACTGAGCGGACTCCACAGCAGTAGGTCGGCGGCTTGTTGATTGAGTCCGCGCGGCTTGTTTTTTGTTCTTGTCTTTGTAACTGTCTCTTCTCTCCCGGTGTTGGGTTTTGGTGAAGCATGTCTCGCCATGTATGTCTCGTCTTGTAAAGAAGTTTGCTCTTGATCAATAAAGAAGCTTGTGCTGCATGTGTTGCTGGTTGTTACTGCTTTGTTGAGATAACCCCTGCTAACTCCACGATCCAGGAAAACTTTCAACACAATAAGTGGGCGTATTCTCCTTCGGTTTGTTGAGTTTTCAACAGGGTATCCAAGGGGGCGTCTGCAGTGTGTTGAATTTTAACAACATCGGCCGGAAGGACCTAAATGCTCACGAGATTTGGCCGTCCTTATGGCGGTGGTAAGACCGAGATGTCTATGGCTTAAACTGACATGACATTGACCGGTTCAACAATAATGTGACCTGAGTGCACGGGGTGTGTGTTCGTGAGTGCCTATGCCTGTGTTGTTGTGTGATTACACTATACTGCTGGATTATGCTAACAATGTGCAGGGAAGGAGCATCGCCGCCCCGAGTTGGGGGCGGGATCGTTATAATTTGATCAGCATAGCTGACCATTGCCTTTGTTTGCCACCGTGTGGTGGATTGTTGCTTGCAGGTGCTGCAGTGTCGAGTGCTAAATAGTGGGCCAAAGCCCAAGTTGCTAAGCTGGACCTCGAAGGCCTAATTTTGAGTGTTTTTTGTTATTCATGTATGGTCGGCCTGCGTGCCGAGATTTGGAAAACATTGATATTCATGCAAACTATTGTAATGCCTTAAGGCCAGTACTTGTGTATTTGTACGTTAATTACTGTTGGCTTTGTAGTGGACATTCATGCTAGTAGCAGGGTTCTTTTATTTGCAAATATTATAATTGCTTCCGCTAGAATGACTCTGTGTAGGACGTTGGATATCTGTTGGATGGTTTCTATTGAGTAACCACCCAGTCTGTCTGTGGTATATGGCGTCGGGCCCCGGCCGGACCTACTACTATATACTATGCGACGGATAGGGGGTGTTACAATTTGGTATCAGACTACTGGTTTTGGTCAGGCTTAAACTGAATTCATGGACGAATTCTTTTTAAGTGGTGGTGAGCACATGTTTGTGCGTAATCGTTATAACATCAAAAGAACCCATGAATGTCCACTTAGGAATGAAAATACACGTGTTTGCGGAACCTGTGTGTTCCTATAATTGTTTTTTGCAGTTTTGTTTGGTCGTTTAACGGTGTTTTGTACAACTATAGGTGACCAGAAGCGTTGCTGGGCTGTCAAAACGTAGAGTTTCTAAGGCTAGTAGTGCACCAAATGATGCTCCTTTAACACCTCCATCGGCTGAGACCATACGATTGTTGGTCGAAGCAGTGTTTGCCATGATCAATGCACAGCTTGCAAGGCAGATGCAACAGCCCGCTCCTACGATTTAGCAGGTACTTCTTCAAGAGGCTGAGCCGAGAAGAGTGGAGCAGGTAGTAGTGGAGCCTTTGGTGCCGAGGCGAGCAATGGAAGTGTAGGTCAAGCACGTTATGAGCTTTAATCCTCCTATATTCTCGGTGTTGGGAACCCCATCGTAAGTTGAAGACTGGCTCTCCCGAGTGAAGAGAGTCCTGACAGCTACTGAAACGGAGGAGTGGCAGATGACCACTATAACTATGTTACTTCTGGATGGTGATGCTAGGTTGTAGTGGGAAGGTTTGGAACTCCATCACTTGAGTGGGAGGCAACTCACGGACATCCCAATGGAAGAGTTTTCGGGACTGGACTTGGCAAGGTACCTTCCTTCGACGCAGAGGATAGCTTTGGAGAATGAGTTCCAAAGGTTGGTGTAAGGAGAGAATAAAGTGGATGAGTATCTCCACGAGTTTACACGGTTGGGTCAATATGTTAGATCCACATTCATGGATGAGGAGCGTAAGACGGCCTGTTTCTATGAAGTTCTGAGAGATGACTTGAGGCTACAACTCTCGGGGTCAATGACGAAGGGCTTCTTGACCCTAGTCAACACGTCCCGGTCTTTGGAGAAGGACTTGAAGAATGTACAAGCAAAGAAAAGCTTTGGTGATAAGAAGTCTGAGTTCAAGGTGCCGACTACCTCAAAGTCTGGGTACCGTAAGTTCTTTAAGAAGGCTAGGACTTCGGGTCTAGCTCCTTCTTCCGATGGTTCTGGGGCGACTATCGGTCGGACCCCGGGTGCATGTTTTGGTTATCCTCAGTGGCGTTCCTCGGTCATATAGTCAGTGGAGAGGGCATTGCAGTGGATCCGGCGAAGATTGTTGCGATACAAGAGTGCCCTGTGCTTTCTACGGTAGCGGAGGTCCGGAGTTTTCTAGGGCTTGCCGGCTATTACCGACGCTTCGTGGAGAACTTCTCGCAGATAACGTTACCTCTCACTACTTTGACGAGGAAGGAGCAGAAGTTCGTTTGGATGTCGGAGTGCGCACGTGCTTTTGAGGAGTTGAAGTGTCGGTTGACCACGGCTCCTGTGCTGAGTTCACCGAGTGGGACCGAAGGCTTTGAAATCTACAGCGATGCTTCGGGCAGTGGTTTAGGTTGCATGATACTGCTGCATGGAAGCGTTATAGCATATGGCTCGAGACAACTGAAAGTGCACGAGAGGAATTATCCGGTCCATAACTTGGAGTTAGCGGCAGTGATTTTTTCCTTGAAGCTGTGGAGGCACTACTTGTATGGGATAAGGGTCGATATCTATACCGACCATAAGAGCCTGAAATATTTCTTTGATCAAAAAGATCTGAACATGCTGCAGCGTAGATGGATGGAGTTCCCGGGGCACTATACATTCAAGATCCACTACGTGCCTGGTATAGGTAATGCAATTGCGGATGCATTGAGTCGTCGGGGCCCAGCTCAAGCCAATTGGCTGTCGGTCCATGACGAGCGGTGTGTTCGAGAGTTGGAGGCGTTGGAGATCTCTTGCATAGACAAGCAGTCGAGTGCTGAAGCGCTATTGAATAAGACGGAAGTTCAGTATGACTTGGCTGATCGGATTCGGCAGGCTTTCGATGTGGATAGCAGCATGAAGCAGCTCATGGTTGAGGATCGGGATGGGTCAAATTCCCAATATGAGGTTGTAGATGGATTGCTTTGGAAAGACGGTCGTCTGTGCATCCCGAATGTGGGCACTTTGCGGGTGGAATTGTTATACGACGCGCATCATTCCAAGTACATGATTCACCCGGGGAGCACGAAGATGTACCGCGATGTGAAGAAATTGTTCTGGTAGCCAAGACTAAAGAAGCATGTGTCACTGCACGTGGCGAAGTGTCAGACATGTGCCTTGGTGAATGCAGAATGCCAAAAGCCGGGAGGATTCTTGAAGTCCTTGCCTATTCCGGAGTGGAAGTTTGACGACATTACTATGGACTTTGTGCACGAGCTGCCGAGGTCGCAAAAGGGTAACTACGCCATTTGGGTGGTCGTAGATCGTCTAACGAAGGTGTCGCACTTCATTCCGCATAGGAAGGATGATCCGGTTGAGAAATTGGCAAAGTTGTATGTAGACAATATTGTGTGGCTTCATGTTATGCACCGCAACATCGTAAGTGACTGAGATGGGCTGTTCATGTCCAATGATTGGAGGCTGGTGCAGCAGATGTTGCGAACAAAGCTGAGTTTTAGCACAGCCTTTCATCCGCAAACTGATGGCAGACCGAGAGGGTCAATAGGGCGATGGAAGACATGCTTTGCATGTGCGTCCTGGATTTTGGAAAATAGTGGTAAGACCACCTATACTTGGTGGAGTTCGCGTACAACAATAGCTACCATGCAAGCTTACAAATGGCGCACTTCGAGGCCCTTTATGGTAGAAGATGTCGCACACCATTGTCTTGGTTGGAAACGCGTGAGTCAAAGTTATACAAGCGATAAGAGGTAGAAGACACTACTTCATTGGTGCGAACCATTCGGGAGAAGTTTCAAATCACTCAGGACCACCAGGCTAAGTACTATAATGCGAAGCACAGGAATGTGGAGTTCACTGTTGGCGACTGGGTGTACTTCAAGATCAAGTCGTTCAGAGGTGTCTCACGGGTGCGGCGCTTAAAGAAGCTAAGCCTGAGGCACCTTGGACCGTTTGAGGTTCTGGAGCGGATTGGCGAATCAGCGTATCGTTTGAAGCTGTCAGTGAAGCTTAGTGGTCTAAACGTTGTATTCCATATTTCGATACTACGGAAGGTGGTGCAAGAGCCTTCGCATGTGATCACGATGTATCAAGTGCCGGTCGATAATGGGTTGAGGACGAAAGTCAAGCCCGTTCGTATTGAGGACTCAGAAGTCAAGCGGCTACGCAATAAAGAGATCAGGATGGTCAAGGTCCGTTGGGACAATTGCGGTCGGGAAGAGCTCTCTTGGGAGCAAGAGCAGACCATGCTTGAGGAGTACCCGGAGTTGTTTCACTCAGGTACCGTTTAAGTTTTATGTTTCTTTCCTTTATGTAATTTTGAGGATGAAATTCTTTTAAGAGGGAGAGAGTTGTAATGCCCCGAAACTCAAAAGAGTGACGGGAGGCGTTTTGAGCCAAGTATGGAATTTGGCAGGGGGCACACGGCCTGGGACACGGGTGTGTCCCAGGGAGTGTCGTGTTTGGGTCGACGATTTGGCCGAGAGGTCGACGAATTTTGGAGTCGACGAACGTCGAGCAGCGAACACAGCCTGAGACACGGTCTAGTATCAGGGAGTGTTGAGCTCGTGTCGATGATCTGCTCGGGAAGTCGACATTTTCGCTCGACAAAGTGTCGAGACAGGGAACACGACATAGGACACGGGCGTGTCCAAGTCCGTGTCAGGTGGTCGATGAACTGTGCTCGACGAAGTATCGAGACAGTGAATATGGCCTGGAGTCCAAGAGTGTTAGGGTATGACACGGGCGTGTCGAACAGGACACGGGCGTGTACAAGACCCGTGTGAGTCTCGGGTTTGTGTTGGTCCTGTGATGATGGAGGAACACGCCTGGGAACACGGGCGTGTACTAGATGAGACGGGCGTGTCAGGCCAAACACGGGCGTGTCAGGCCAAACACGGGCGTGTCGGGTGCCCATGTGTTTTTGGAGACTTGTCTATTTTGACGGCGAATGGGGGACACGCCCCTGGACACGGGCGCGTCGCAGGCCGTGTTCGGCCCAGGTTTTGCATTTCAGCTATGGATTGTGGCCATTCGTTTCCTTATTTTGGGATTCGATGGCTGGGGGTTATTCCTACTAGGATATACCCGAGAATAGGGTTTCAAATCCCTCACTTCTTTTAATTATCTCTCTTTCTAAAGTCTAGAGAGAGGGGAGAGCACGAAAGAAGAAAGGAGGCTAAATCCGGTTACCGGCGGAGCTTCGGAGCTTTAAATCGCGAGCCGACTTCGGATCTACGGAGGCAAGGAGATTACTGTGCTTTTCATCCGCATAGATTTCTATGGAGCCAAGGAAAAGCGCTAGGGTAATGATTCTCTACTTGAGAATGTGAAGCTCTCGTTTCCTTTACATAGGAAGCCCTCTCTCGTGAGTTTGCGGTGAGTTGAGGTGTTCCTTCGGGTAGACATGAATAGTCCCCATTGTGTACATGTAGAGTTCGTATTCGAGAACGGACATAGACATGATGTGTGAAGCCTACCCGGACAAGTTGGTCTGGATTGGTGATGTTGCATTGCATAAATGGCCGGAGAAGACTCCGTGCGAATGTTTGTTTTTCGGGTTTTCTATGAGATAGATTGCAACAGGGAGCCTTGGGGATTAACCTCAAGGTGCACCCGAAAAACTGGGCAGATGAGTGATTCTGCCAAACATGGTGGCCTGGGAGCCAACTTGAACAAAACTGGGATATGTGTTGTGTGTAAACGATTTGGGACTCGGGGAGCTAACCCGCACATATGGCTTGAATTGACGTTGCGGTGTGAGCAATGGGAAGCGGAACCATGCCCATTCTATGTCGTTCGATACAAGCGACCTAAAAGTACGTGGGACTTGCCGCTGGCATAGATAGTAGGTCTCAGGTTGTCTATTGCATAAATTGACGTGACATCGACCGGAAGGACCTAAATCCTCACGAGATTTTGCCATCCTTGTGGCGGTGGTGAGACCGAGATGTCTCTGGCTTAAACTGACGTGACATTGACCAGTTCATCGAGAATGTGCCCTGAGTGAACGGGGTGTGTTGTCGTGAGTGCCTATGCTTGTGTTGTTGTGTGATTACACTATACTGCTGGATTATGCTAACAAAGTGCAGGGAAAGAGCATCGTCGCCCCGAGTTGTGGGCGGGATTGTTATAATTTGGTCAGCATAGCTGACCGTTGCCTTTGTTTGCCACCGTAAGGTGGATTGTTGCTTGTAGGTGCTGCGGAGCCGAGTTCTAAATAGCGCGCCAAAGCCCAAGTTGCTTAGCCGGCCCTCGAAGGACTAATTTTGAGTGTTTTCTGTTATTCATGTATGGCCGGCAAGCGTACTGAGGTATGGAAAACATTGATATTCAAGCAAACTATTGTAAGGCCTTATGGCCAGTATTTGTGTATTTGTACGTTCAATCCTGTTGGCTTTGTAGTGGACATTCATGCCAGTAGCAGGGTTCTTTTATTTGCAACTATAATAATTGCTTCCACTAGAATGACTCTGTGTAGCACATTGGATATCTGTTGGATTGTTTCCATTGAGTAACCACCCGGTCTGTCTGTGGTATATGGAGTCGGGCCCCGGGCGGACCTACTGCTATATGCTATGTGACGGATAGGGGGTGTTACACCCCATGGCCTTCCAAAGCCATGAATGCTCCTCTTTCTCTCTCCTCCCTTTGGGGAAGTCTTTCAATTTCTCTCTCCTAGTCACACCCTCCAGAAATTGAGTGGCATTTTTGGTAATTTACCTTTGTTCGTAGCTAATGTGTCACCATAAATGGGCCTAGCCGAATTGGATTTAAGGGGGGTTTTACATTTCTCCCCGTTTTGGGCTTAATTAACCCAAGTTAATTAAGCTCAACCCTAGGTCAAGGTAGGTGATGTGTCTGAAACAATTGGGAGTTCATGGGTGCCTTGATACCACCCAAGTCCATTAGTGAGTTGGTGTAACCAACTTGGGTCAAATTAGGTCAATTTGACCCAACTAGGGTTAGGGTTGACCTTGGTCAGCTTTACCACCTTGGTTGACCCCAATGAGAGGTTAGTGCTCTAAAGGACTCCTCATAAGATTGGAAGTGTGATGGTGGCGTCAAATAGTCAAGTTGGAACCCAAAAGCCAAACCCTAGGCTAGGTAACCAGAAATTCTTATTTGCAGACCACGGTGATTTCATCTATTGGCCTAGGTACTCATTGTCCTCCTGGTCTTCTTAGGGATTTTTCATGACCTAGTCATGACAAAACTTCCTAGGGGTCTGGTTGGTTGTGGAATGTTACTGTTCGTCCTTCCTCGCGGGCTAGCAGCTAGAGGAAGTTCCTTTTGGTCCTAGTGGACTATTTATCAAAGTGGATGGAGGTCAAGGCATTAGCGAAGGTAACATCACAAGTAATTTGCAACTTTGTATCGGGGGAGATAATTTGCCACCATAGATTGCCCTGGCCATAGTCACAAAAAACGGGCCTCAATTTGTGATGGAGGAGTTCGTTAGTTTCTGCGGGCAATTGGGCATTGATCTCAAGTTCACATCCATCCATCACCCTATGAGCAATGGGCAAGTGGAGTCCGCGAACAATATCATTTTCAACCAATTGGAGAAGAAGGTGAAAAATCTGAAGGGAAGCTGGGTGGAACATCTCTCCTTAGTGTTGTGGGACTTGAGAATAACCTCGAACACAGTTACCGGGGAAACACATCTAAAGCTATCACACGGGTCAGAGGTTGTGCTTCCTGTAGAAATTGAGTTGAGGTCCTCGCATATTGTTGTTGTGGGGGATGACGATGAGGAATGGAGAGTGGAAAATAAGGAATAACAATGATTGTCTCTTTATCTGGTAGATGAGCTTCGTGACCTTGCAGCCCTTCATTAGGATGAGGTCAAGCATTAAATGACAAGGTACTTTGATAAGAACATCACGATCAAACATTTTGTTGAAGGAGACTTAGTCCTCAAAAAGGTTGATGTCACATGAAGAGGGGGGGGGGTCATTGGAAAACTCAACCCTAAATAGGAAGGGCCCTTTGTAATCCTTGAGGCGCTTGCCTAAGGTGGTTATCGACTCCAAAATGTCAAAGGGGCCCCATTAACAACACTTGGAGCGGTGACGGACTGAAGCGCTTTTATCCATAAGCTGAATGAAACTAAGGATCCACTTCTTACCAGATGTCTTTTCACTCTATCATCACCGCTCCTCATGTCGAAACTAGAATACCCTCAATGGGACCCCGCTTATTAGGCTCTCACTAGCCGGCAGGGCAGGCAGGTCGCTCGGGTAGGAGGTTGAGATGGAATCAAATCTGATCCAGAATACCCTGAATGGGACCGCTTTGACCGGGCTCTCACTAGCTGGCATGGTAGGCTGGTCGCTCGTGTATTAGGTTAAGATGTAATCGAGTCCAAACAAGAATATCCTCGATAGATCCCTGCTGACCGGGCTCTCACTAGCCGACAGGACAGTTAGGTCGCACAAGCAGGAGGTTTAGATGAAATCAAGTCCGAACCAAAATACCCTCGATGGGACCCCATTGACCAGTCTCTCACTAGCGGACAGGGTAGGCAGGTCACTCGGGTAGGAGGTTGAGTTAGAGTCAAGTCTGAACCATAATACCCTTGATGGGACCGCAGACCAGGCTCACACTAGCCTATAGGCCAAACAGGTCGCATGGTTAGGAGGTTTAGATTGAATGAAGTATGAACTAAAATACCCTCGATAGGATCCTACTGACCGGGCTCTGACTAACTGGCAGGGAAGGCAAGTCCCTCGGGTAGAAGGTTAAGATGGAATCGAGTCTGAACTAGAATACCCTCGATGGGACCCCACTAATCGGGCTCTCACTAGCTGGTAGGTCAGATAGGTCACTCGCGTAGGGGCTTGAGATAGAATCAAATCTGAACTATAATACTCTCGATGGGATCATGCCGATTGGGCTCTCACTAGTAGGCATGATAGCCAGGTAACTTAGGTAAGAGGTTAAGATAAAGTCAAGTCAAAACCAGAATACCATCGATGAAACCTTATTGACTGGGATCTTAATAGCCAGTAGAGAAGGCTGGTCAGTTGGGTAACATGGCCGAGCCCTAAGGAAAATGAAGTCAGGTTAACGTCACCTAAGTTTTGACAAGCTAGAGAATGCTTGGCCCCTCAAGAAAGAGGTAAAAAGAGAAGATGGGAAAAGCATGTTGGTCTCTATTTCTTCTCGCCGCTAGCACAACCCCTCTCGTTATGAGCACTACCATTCTCACACAAACACGAAGTAAAAGATTCAGCTGAATGGGACTTAGATCTCGCGATAGCCATGAGGTCTGGTTTATGCGAGCTATGGGAGAGGAGGAGGGCATCTCGACGAGTTGGGCAAACATAAAGGAAATCCCTTAATCATGAATTAACGAGGAAAGCGATTTGGCAAAAAGTGTAGAGATAAATGTGTAAAAAGATGAGCATAATGCGAAGAAGATATGATTTTTAATAATCACAAAATACATGTTTGTTCAGTGCACTATTACAATGTCGAAAAAGAGAAATTAAATCCCTTAACTCACGGGCGGGTCCTTGGATGACCATTCCTTCTCGCATTATTAGGGGAATAGCATCGTCCCAATGATTCCGGACTCACCGCTTGCAGGTAGAAATCTGGGATGATGTCCCTTGTAACTAACTCCATCCAATCATCCCACACATCATCAAGGTTGCGTAGTATGTTCAGATTCGACTCTGTGGTCTGCACAATTTGTAAGACCCCCTTTCCCTTTCTAATGAGGGAACCTAGTATTATGCCCAGAAATGCCGCCATACGGTGACACCAGAACACGAGCTAGTCGAAACCGCACGACACTAATCCTACCGGCTAGTACAATCATTCAACCTGTAGGACACGTGAGAAAAGAAGTACAACAAGCAGTAAATAAAAACTAGAAAGAACATAAGTCACAACATTAACATCATAATATATAGAGATGAAAGTACATCTGTCCATAATGAGTACAGAAAAGTGAGTTAGGGATTATGCCTAGTACATGCCAAAATGGAATCAAATCTCTATCACACTACAACACTATGCAGAAGCCGTAACTGAAAAACTCATCATCACCTGACGCTGTGCTGCGGTTGTAGTACGTGATATCTGCTCCTCAGGTCCTGCTACTTCGTCCTGCTGGTAATTTTGGTGCTCCGCTCCTCGAGCACATGAAATGATACGGTCAAAACTGAACGTTAGTCATAAATACTAAGCCATTTTGTCCTTGCCTTACCCCCGCAACTCCTAGGCACCGAGCGGGATGATGAAAGCTGAGGACAACAAAGCAGTACAAAATGGAAGCAGGTGACAGTGGAACTATTCTATCATGATCATGTTTCTAAGAGTTATATCATTATAGTAATAGTTCTTATAGCACAAGTAAAGTAAGTATAGCAGTAATGAAAAGAAGTGCAATAGGTAAAGTAGAATTGAAAGAAAGTGTTGTAAGTAAAGTAAAGAAATTGTGCATAAAGTAAACTATCTACCGCTACACTAACATCACAGGAGTACCTTAACTTATATGAATACCCATACAAACTTATAAGTTAAGGTTTCATAAATATAACTTATCACATAAAAGATCACATACTAATTTATATGATAAGGATCTGCAACGTGTATGCCCTAAATATGTATGCTATGATATAATGAGATATGCGGGTTATGATTCATACAGGTGCAACTCACACACACGACTCTTTGATCACAGACCTTTAGTTTTCACTTTTTGGAGTTAGCTCAACTCTCTGGTACCATCATTCTGACTACAACAGTAGTGGAACCGGCGTCTCCACTTTCTTGGTAGGTGATGCAGTATGGAAACCGGGTGGTGTGTTTACTTGTCTCTGGTGGTTTGTAGATCGGGCGGTTTGATTGCTTGTCTCTCGCAGTTTGTAGACCGGGCGTTCTGGCGGTTTCACTCTAGCTGCTTGATAGCCGGGCTGCCTGGCGGTTTCTCTCCAGCTACTTGATAACCAGGTGGTCTAGCTTCTTTCTAGCCTCTAACGGCTTGTTATTATGGTCGGGCAGTTAGCCTTCCAATCTAACCGCGCGACCTGTGCGATCTAATTTTGTCTAGCCGCTATTCATATTAAATGTATTTAGTCCCACATTGCTTATTTTTAATCTCTCTCTTCTCCTCCATTCTATAAAAGGGATGTCATACCATTATAATAGATATGATTTTTGGAAATAAAAATTTTATTATTGTTCAATTTTCGATTTCTCTTTTTTTCTATTCACACATGGTATTAGAGAACTCGATCTTTTCCACCAGATTCTATGAGGTTCTTTTGTCCATGCGGTTTTCCCTTTCTTCTTCTAGCCTGTTCACGCAACTTCCTTTTCTTCCACGAGCTTTGTCTGTCTGCTCGATTTATCTCTACCCATGCGCCCTCTCTTTCCGCGCGACCTGTTCGCACGATTTACCTTTCTCTATTCTCTGCTCGTACTTGTTTTCACGACCACCCCATCTCCCTGCGACCTGATTGCTTGTTCGCACGGTCTCATTGACTGTTCGTGAGGCCTCTCTTTGTCTGTTCATGCAGCCTCTTTGCCAGTTCGCGTGACCTCTATTTGTCTGTTCGCGCGGCCTCCTTACCAGTTTGGGAGGATTTTTTTTGTCCGCTCTCCTTTTCTCTATGGCTCTCTCTGATTCCTCTACTACTTCTAATCCACCCGCGGCCCACCATCCTCTTCCTACTGCTTCAGGGAATCTTGGGACCGTATCCAAACTTCTCGGTTCCACCTACCCAGAATTGAGTGTTTCATTCACCTTTCTACTTCGCTCACAATGCAAATGCCATTATCTCACCAATGACCCTCCACCTCCCGAGTCCGATCTCTTCATTGAATGGGATGCTAGCGATGCTCTTATTCGCACTTGGCTGGCAAACAGCCTTTTTGATGAGGTCCTTCCTGTCATTCTCCATGATGAAATGATGAAGGAGGATTGGCTTCATCTTACCGCTCTTTACTCCAAGTTTGCTCGGATGTCTCACATCTATACTCTCTATGCAGACATCTTTGCCCGCCTCTCCAAGTCTCCTTCTATTGCCTATCATCAAGTTCAGGCTCTTGGAGCCGAAATTCTTCAGAACCGTCCATTCTCTGCAGATTTGGCTGAGCAACACTAGCACTTCTAGGACCTTCAGGTTGTGTGATATCTTCAACATCTTTCGGAGTCCTATGATGTGATCCGTCAATAAATCCTTGGAGTGGGGGATTCTCCCACCCTGGATGCCACTACTACCTGCATCACCACTATTACATCTCTGCTTCAGCGTCCGTTGCTATCCTCCCCACCGCTTCCCAACACATATGCTCATCATACACAGCGTGGTGGCTCTGGTGTCCGTAGCCATCAATCCGGCGGACGTGGACCTTCCCGCTTTTTCTGCTCTCACTGTGGTCGCACTATCTATATGTTTGATCATTGCTGGATGAATCATCTGCATCTTTACCCATTTGGTGATACTTCCACCTCCTCTTCAAAGCAATCTATCTATATGGTCAAATCTCCAGGTAGTGCTCTGTGGTGAGTCAAGGTAAATGGTTGATTGACTATAGTGCTACTAATCATATGACCAACAATCTATAGTGTTTTTTTCTCCTAGAAAAACATGATTGGTTGCCCCCAATCTTCATTACAGATGACTCTCCCTCACCGGTCAATGGGACGGGAGTTTTTCAAGTCACTCCATCTCTTTGCCTGGTGGACACCCTCTAAGTGCCCCAGTTTAAAGGCAATTTGTTGTATGTTACCTCTCTTTGCAAGCAACTAAACTGCTCTGTCACATTCACCCATACTTCTTGTTCTTTTCAGTATTCGAGCTCCCAAAGGATGATTGCTGCTGGGACTAAGAGCGGGGCCTCTACTTCCTCGACAATATATCTTCTGTCTGTTTTTTCTTCTTCTTCTATGGATCTTATATAATGAATCTTCCCTTGGTCATCCTCCTCCATGGCTTCTTCATCAGCTTCAGCCCCACCTACCTCAGTACAGTCCTCCTCTCAATTATGATGCCTGCAAGCTTGGCAAGCATCAGAGCTACTCCTTCCCACCATTGCAAGGTCGTGTCTCTTCCCATAAGTTTGACCTCGTTCACTCCTATGTCTGGGGTCCTGCTCCTACCCTCACCATAGGTAGGGTACTTCATAATTTTGTAACTTTTATTGAAGATTTCTCTCGCTGTACGTCGGTGTATGTCTTAAAAGATCGCACGAAATTATTCTCTGTATGGACATCTTTTTTACTTTATGATTAAGAATAATTTTAATGTCTCTATTAAAATCTTTCGCCCTAATAATACCAAAGAATATCTTAGTCTTATTTTGTCTACCTTTTGTATGCAAAATGAGATTATTCATCAAAGTAGCTGTGTTTATACCTCGCAGTAAAATGGATTGGCAGAACGCAAAAACTATCACCTTCTTGATTTCGCTCGCACTCTGATGACCCAAATGCAGGTTCCTCGTTCATATTGGGGCTATGTCGTTCTCATCTCCTGCTATCTCATCAATCGCATTCCCATTATGTTTCTCCATGGTCAAACCCCATTCTCCATTCTCTATCCAGGCAAGGATGCATATCTTTGGGTGCATGGCTTTTGTGCACGCTCCATCCGCGACCCACGACAAACTCTCCCCATGTTCCACCAAATGTGTCTTTCCAGTTTACTCTAACACTCAGAATGGTTATCGTTGTTTTGAACCCATTCTTCGCAAGCAGTTCGTCCCCGTGTATTTAACCTTATTCAAAAATGCATCCTATTTCTCTCGCAGCTTCTCCTCTCTTTCTGATATTCCTGCTTCTCCTACCATCCTCTCCGTCCTATCTACACCTACCGAGATTTCTCCTCCTCCGTTTTGTCCACCTGTCTCCTCCTCCTCTCTCTCCACCTTCGCTATCTTTCTCTTCTCTGCAGCCGCCTCTCTACTCTTAGGCCAGCTCTCTCCATCGCGGATGAACCGGATACTGAGGAACACACTGACCTAGATCTTTGCATTACTCTTCGCAAAGGGATGCAGACATGTACCTGACACTCGCTTGCTATTGTTGTTTCTTATGCTCGTCTTAATCCTTCTCACATGACTTTTGTATTGGCGATCTATTCCACTTGCACTCTCCGAACCTACCAGGAAGCCCTTGCTATTCCTCACTAGAAGGCTACCATGGATAAGGAAATTGCCACCCTCACTAAGTGGGGTACATGAACCTTGGTTCCTCCTCCCTTGGGCACTGATGTTGTTGGCTGTCGTTAGGTCTTTGTTGTGAAGTTCCATCCGGATGGTATTGTGGATCGCTACAAGGAACGCCTTGTCGTAAATGGCTTCACTCAAAATTATGGTGTGGAATATTTTGATACCTTATCTCTTGTTGCTCGTCTCAGCACTATTCGGACACTCCTCACTGTGGCTGTCGATAGGGATTGGATGATTTCTCAACTGGATGTCAAAAATGCATTTCTCTATAGTAATGTTCAGGAGGATGTCTATATGGAGCAACCTCCTGAGTATGTTGCTCAGGGCGAGACACAAGTATGCAAGCTGAAGAAGGCCATCTATGGCCTAAAGCAGAGCACCCGGGGGTGGTTTGATATGATTAGCAACATTGTGGCGGGTGTGGGTTTTACAAGAAGTTCTGTCGATCACTCATTATTCATTCGCAAAACCTCCCTTAGTCTGGAAGTTTTTACCGAGTATGTGGATGATATTCTTCTCACTGGATATGACCAAGTTCGGGTAGCCTTAACAAAGAAAAATCTCCGTCAACACCTAGTCACGAAGGATATGGGCTCCCCAAAATTCTTTCTGGGAATAGAAATCTCTCTAAATCCCAACTCCTTGATCCTCTCCTGACGTAAGTATTTTCTTGATCATCTAAAAGAGATAGGGTTTACTGGGGCTAAACCTACCTGATGCTCCATGGATACTAGAGAAGATAAAACCTGGACAGATAACTCGCCTCCTCTAACAGATGTTACGAGGTACAGGTGTCTGGTCATCAAACTCATTTTTGTTACGGTAACTAGACCCGACATCTCCTAAAATGTAGGAAGGGTTAGCCAGTTCATGCAAGCTCCTAGGGTGTGACATCTACAGTATGCCCGAAGGATATTTGAACATATTAATGCGTCTCTAGGTAAAGGACAATTGTTTCAGAAGAATGGTCATTTAAAGGTTGAAACGTACTCGGATTCTAGCTATGATGATGATAAAGGAGATGGCAAGTAAACATCGGGATTTTGCACATTTGTGGGGGAAAACCTTGTGAGCTGGAAGAGCGAGAAACAGTAGGTCATCTCCAGGTCTAGTGTCGAAGCTGAATATCAGAGTATGGCATCAACCACTTGTGAGTTAAAGTAGGTAAGGGCTCACATGATGGACTTAAGAGAAATCTACAATCATCCTCTATCGATGTTCTACGACAACAAGACCGCTATATATATCTTGAAATTTTCGGTATTTCATGAGAGAACAAAGCACATTGAAGTTGACTATCATTTCATTAGAGAAGAGATCTTGAAGAAACAGATTTGAACTCTGTTCGTTACTTCAGACAACGAGCTGGCAGATATCTTCACCAAGCTTGGATCCAGTTCCTTTTTTCACATTTGCGACAAGCTGGGCATGATTGATATATATGGTCTAGCTTGACGGGGAGTCTTGCAGTATGGAAATTGGGCGGTCTGGCTGCATTTCTCTGGCAGTTTGTATATCGGGTAGTCTGGCGACTTGTCTCTGGTGGTTTGTAGACCGGACAGTCTGGCGATTTCACTGTGGCGGCTTGATAGTCGGGCGGTCTGGCAGCTTCTCTCGAGCGACGTGGTAACCAGGAAGTCTAGCTTCTGTCTAGCCTCTAGTGACTTGTTATTTTGGTTGCACGGTTAGCCTTCTAATCCAACTGTGCTACCTGTGCGGTCTAATTTTGTATAACCGATAATCACCATAAATATATTTAGTCCCATATTGCTTTTTTGTAATCTCTCTCTTCTCCTCCTTTCTGTAATATGGAGGTCATACATTTGTAATATATATGATTTTTGGAAATAAAAATTATGTTATTATCCAATTTTCGATTTCTCTTTTTTCTATTTGCATAACAGGTATACACACTACCAGGACTAGACCCTTTATACGCCTCTGTATACATCTGTGGTGCACTTTGTAGTCTCTACGCACTAATTTGCTGGCTTCCCCTACCAATTTTTTTTTAGTCGGGTGTACGTTATCGGTGATTCTCCTTCAGACCATAGTATAAAATAACCTACTGGCCCCTCAAACCCTCACACTTCACCAGAGTCACCGTACTGCCATCAGTGTGACGACTTTCCAGTGCCGCATGACACACCACTAATATGTTCTATGCACATGCAAATTATTTCAAACCTGAGCCTCCAGCTCGCAGGACCAACCAGTCTAGAAGTTAATCTCCTGAGCCTCCAGCTTGCAGGACTAAACCCATCTTGTATCCCTCCAACCCTACATAGGTGAGTTTATCGCATCGTTTCCCTTAACCTACTAGACTACTCTTGTCTAATTCTTGTTATACATAGCAGTTTAGGGTTAATCCTTGGACTGGCCCGGGTATGCCCGATGAAGGGTTCTCGAGGGAACTAGGAACTATGATGGGATGAAGCCCAAAGCTCCCTTTTTCAAGAACACTTACTTTTATTACTATCTACCATTTTTAATAACTGAATCTCGTTATCACTCTTGGTAAAGCTAATGACATAAGGTAATGATCGGGAGAGCGATGATCATTCGTTGGACCCCGTTATAGTTGTTCTCCTTATGAATTGCACTCTGTAACATCCCTAAAATAATTAGACTCCTAAGAGTGGTTTTGTCATGACTAGGTCATGACAAAACCATAGGAAGCTCAAGAAGATCAGGCCAACTAGGCCATAAAGGTAGAAATAACCTTGGTCTACAAATAACACAATTCAAATACCAATCCTAGGGTTTTACTTTTGGGTTTTAACATGACTCCATGACCACACCATAGCACTCCTAACCGTTTGGGAGGTACATTGGGTCACAAAGGACCCATTGGAGGCAGCCTAAGTTGTCAAGTTGACCTAAGTCAACCCTAACTCTAAATAGGTCAAACTAGCTCACAAAAGTCAATTGACCTTCCCTTAGCCAATTTGACCCTATCTAAACCTCCCTAGCCCTAAGGGGGTTCATTGGGTCACCAAGGACCTATTGGGGTCAACCAAAGAAGTCAAGTTTAACAAAGTGAACTTAAACCCTAAAATGGTAAAAGAAGCCTAATAAGGGTCAAGTGGCCAACAAGGTGCCAAATCAACCCTACCCAAGTCTCCCTAGACCTGAAGGGAGGTTAATGGGTCACTAGGGACCCATTGGTGCCAAACCAAAAAGTCAAATTGACCAAAGACAACACAATCCTAAAATGGGTCAAATGAACTCAAGTTGACCTAAGCAAGCCCAACCCACTTGGGCTAAGCCTAATTGGACTGGCCCATTAGCTTTAGGAGGCTAATATTTACACAAAATGCCACTCAAATTTTGTAGTGGTTGACTAGGAGATATAAACAAAGTCTCCCTTTAATGGAGGAGAGAGTAAAAGAGGAATAGAGGCCATTCATGATCAAGGGAAGCCAATGGCCTCTCCGTTCAATCCTAGTGGTTGGATTCACCTCCTCTAGTCAGTTAGGATAACTCCAGGGGTCTTTCCCGGCCATAATAGTGTCTAGCTGAGGTGAATTTCAGGAGGTTGATTCCCCTCCCCCACGACCATTAATGGCCATTGAAGTTTGACCCCTCCCTCCCCCCATTTATTCCTTTTAAAAACTTTTTACACCCAGAGCATTCATTTCCACACTTCCCTTGAATATTTCGAGCCCTCTGGCACAGTGGTTGTAGAGCACCGTGTAATGCCTCCTTCTATTGGATGATATATAATAGAAGGTCGGGCCGGGGCCCCATACTATATACCACAAACGGATGGTGTTTTTACAGGTTAACATCAAAGACTAGTACATGCATCCTAACTCAAAGCATTCTAGCGGAAGCATTAAGGGTTAAAATTGAACTCACTGACCATGAATGTCTACTATAGATATAAACAACCACATTTATATATATCCAAGGAATTTCTACAAAATACATAAAATGTTTGGCCTTAAGGCCTTACAGTTAATCTTCATATGTGTGGATTACATACATCGGCACGCAGGCCAACCACACAAGAAAACAGTAAACTTTTCTTTATTTGGTATTGAAGGGCCAACACAACAGCAGCAGCAAGAGCTTCAGCCCATTATTTTCTGCTCGACTCTCCAGCACCTGTATGGGGACAATCCACCACAATGTTGGTAAACAAAGTAACGGTCAGCATTCAGCTGACCAATTTATAACGACCCTACCCCTTTCCTGGGGCAGTGGTATTCCTTCCCTGCAGGCATAGAATTTTCACAAGCAGATAAATCACAAGACGTACCCTCACGTACAATCGGTATATCACAAATGTCGACCACACGGTCCGACGCTCTATGCACTTAGTGCACATTATCGGTGTACTGGAAAACCAGGGTCCCACCAGTATTCTCAGGTCCCAGACCAAACGGTAAATCTTGAGCATTTATGCTCCACGGCCCACGGCCAGAGACTTTAGTCTTCATGGCGAACAACCCAAGACTCACGTTATGTGATCCTAACAAAGCCAATAACTTAGGCACTCAAGTTAGACAACCATAATGCAGATACAGTTTAGCCCTTGCCCGTTGCTCAAATCGCCAGTTCAATGTCTAGACTGATTTGGGTCGGCATCCCCTTCTCAATTCGGCTCACTGGCCTTTAAGAGCACATAGTTCATAATAGCGACATTGTTCCCGAAGGATTAGCTTTCACAATTATAGGTTAGCTAGGAGCTATCGCTAGTGACAACCACTATCGTCTGGCATTAGCGGCAGAACTCTGTTTCTGTATCCAGCCCAAACCATATCTGGACCAACTATCTAGAAAACCCTGCAGCCACCTATAGTGCCAAAAACACTGGACTTTCATAGCATACAACACATGCACTTCGAGGGTATTTTTCTGGAATTCCACTCCAGTACTTCCAGCTACTCCACTTCATAGGCACAACCCACCGACTCCACACAATACTCATTTATAAGCGTAATCTTCTCCAATGCGCAAAATAAAACATCACCAATACAGACCAACTTTTTCAGATGGGCTTCACACAGTATGTCTATTCCGTACTACACATTTCCGGATCTATATGCAAGAATTCTTGGGGATTTCAAGAATTAACCCAACGAAAATCCCTCAACATTCTACCTTTTGGTGGGGGGAATCCATGCACATGCCAAATTATTGACTTCAAATGTCCAAGGAGGAAGATTGTGTAACGCCCCGAAACTCAAAAGAGAGACGGGAGGCGTTTTGCGCCAAGTTTGGAATTTGCCATGGGTGACACGGCCTGAGACACGGGCGTGTCATAGGCCATGTCCTTGGTGGGTTGAGGTGTGTTTGACACAGTCTGCTATGTTGGATCCCTAGTTTGATTTGGGCTAGGTTCACTAACTTAGGATCTTGTGAACCATAATCCATAGTCAGGGTCATAGTCGTGTCCTAGAGTCTAGACAAAGTCCTTAGAGTCGACATCACATTGACCAGCTATCAACAAGACTGCGAGAGACTCAAGACTTAGATGATTTCAAGACTCTGTAAAGTGAGTTCTACGTTCATCGAACTCAGGTCGACGATAGTCGTGCTCAGCTCGATGATCTCAGAGAAAATTCTCTGAGCTGAGGTTGACGAACTTGGTACTCAGGTCAACAAAAACTTGGACACTACAACAACACTTCAAGTTCAGAAAACATCAAGAAATTCTAAGTCCTTAGTATCAGACTTTGGTCGACGAACTTAGTTCTCAGCTCGACAAACTCTATTCTTTGGTCGACGAATGTTTGGACTGCTACAGCATTCTGCCAAGACTATGTTCTTTAGTCTCAGCTCGACGAACTCAGTTCTCTGCCCGACAAATTCTGGAATTATCTACTTCAACAACTTGGAACCAGAAGACTTGTGTCGGCACTCAGAGTATATATCGACACCAACTGAGTCGACACTAGAAGAACTTGTTTCGACACCCAGATCATCAGTCGACACTGTGGAAAGGTTATGTCGACACCACATAGAAGACTTGTGTCGACACACAGAATATATGACAACTCCATAATAGTTACTGAACTCCAGTTGACGAACACATTTACCAGCTCGACGAACTTCAGACACAGAATAGGCAAAGTTCAGAAGAGACAACAGTTCAGTTTCCAGCTCGATGATCATGGAACTCAGCTCAACGAACAGAAGCTGTCTGGTCGACGAACACAACATCTCAGCTCGACGAACTGTGGACTCAGTTCGACAATTTCTGTCAACTGTTCAACGATTCCAGACTAAGTCATTTCTAGCCCTGTCCCCATGATTACTGCAATAATTCCTGAGTAATCAATGCTCTAACATTCTCTGAATATAACTGTTAGAGGAGAATTGATTAGGATATTCTCCAGGATTATTGCTTGCCATTTTTCCATGGGACATTTGCGGAAATTATTCAATGTTGCTTATTATCTAGGACGTCAACATTGAATGTAGAAGGAATTCAAAATTCGAAAGACCAATTTCCTCAGGAAATATAAAAAGAGATTTTTTCTCTCTTTCCTGATAGTACAATAGATAGATAAAAGAAAGTTTAAAAAAATATCCAGAGAGAAGATTACTGAATCAGACAAGAAAAACTCAACCCGTATGCTTTCAGTCTGACTCACGATCTCTTATACTGAAGAAGAAGAACAATCATTCAAATATCAAGAGTGTTCATTCTTCAAATTCTCCAGGACACTTCACAGGACAATAAATCTTCCATCTGTCAAAGAAGTTCCTGAAGATCTCTCTGATCAAAGCTGAAAGCTTGAAGGCCTATCACCCTGTGCAAACCTCTATTTCTCCTGAACACTTCTGCATCTCAGGGGGAGCTTTGACAACATCACTGAATCCACATAGTCTTCTCATTGTGATTGAGAAAAGAAGACTTGCATCACACTCTCATCCCCACCTCTGTAAAGGGTTGTCATCTCCCTTCAAAAGTGATTCCTATTTACAAATCACCTGATTAAAAGACTTGAGGATTTGGTTTTTGAGCACCTGATCAAAAGCTCATTGGTGTCAGGAACCTAATCAAAAACTAGAGTGGATTCCTACCAGGGTGGTAGAAGAGTGGATACCTAGGTTGGGGAACCACTATAAAATTTCTTGTGTCGTCTGGTTTCCCCTTTTCTTTTTGTTCTTGCAGTGCTTGTGTTTTTAGGACTAATGTTTGATCATTTACTTTAGTTTAATTCTGCACATTTCAATTACAGCAGAAGCTGTAACAGTTTTATAAGGACCTATAAATACTCTATTCACCCCCTCCCTATGGAGTATATTAGATCTAACACATCACTTTCAATTGGTATCAGAGCAGGTTCCTTTAGTTGTACAAGCTAAACTTTGAACCAAAGATTCTTTGTTAGATCTAAACATTAATTCATTTTCATTTAGATTATAAACACATCCATGACACAAAATAAGGATTATGCAAGCACCAGACCTCCAGTTTGCAACCTTAATAGGTTTTCAATCTAGAAGGCAAGAATCAAGTGGTACATGAACTCTATTGATGAAGACATCTACAACTCTATTTTGACAGGTCCACCACAGACATCTACACCTACAACATCTTCCAGCAACAATGCAGTCCCACCACCTTAGTGGACTGAAGCCTAGAAGAAAGCAAAGATTGCTGATGCCAAAGCCATGAACATATTGGCTCAGACTATGTCAGATGACATCTTTCAGAAGGTGGGTGAGTGCACCTCTGCAAAAGCAATCTGGGATTCACTTAATCAAACGGTTGCTGGCTCAACAGATGAGAGGAAAGATGGAAGATCAAACCTCATCACATAATATGAAAACTTCAGGAATGATGAGGCAGAAATAGTTGAAGTGATGTACAATAGGCTTAGCTCAATCATCAGTGAGCTAAGGACCTTAGACAAAGAAATCAACTTGACTAAATTGAATGACAAGATCCTATTGTGCTTCCTAAGCTCATGGGACACCACGATCTGTCCAATCAAAGAGGCCAGAAGCTTGAATGAGATTTCAACTGAATCTCTCCTGGGAAATCTCAAATCTTATGAGCAGTAAATAAGTCCAGAGAAGCAGTAGAACACAGGACTCATCCTCTAGCAAAGAAAGTACAATCCATTGCATTCAAGGCTGTTGGAGAAACTGAAGCCCAATAGTCAATGAAGATCTAATGAGTCTCTTTGCCAAGAGATTCTTCAAACTGGCAAGGAAAGCCTTGAGAAGGAAGTCCTCCAGAAATTACAGCCAGCCAAGGTATGATAAAACCTCCACTAAAGAGGTAGTGTGTTATGGGTGCAGGAAAGCAGGACATTTCATGTCTGAATGTCCTGAAAATCAAAAGAAGGAAAGAAGAAAAGAGAAGGAATCAAGAAGCAAGCATTACAGCAAGCCCTATTCCAGCAAGCATAAAAAGAAGGACAAAGGATTTGTGGCTGAAACATGGAGTGACACAGAAGATGAATCCACATCTTCCAGCTCTAGTGAAGAAGAAGAGGAGGCCAAGGCAAAGGAGGTTTGCCTCATGGCAATTGATACAATCAGTAGCAGATCAGATACAGATGAATCTGATAATGAAGAAAACCTATCGGGTGAAGATCAGGTAATATCATCTTATGAATTTGAAACTGATTAATTTAAATTTGAATTTAAAAACCTATGCTTACATTTGATAAGCTCTGAGAAGAAAATCAAATTTCTCAGAGATAAATTGAATGATCTAGAAAAAATCACTTCTGAAAATGCAAGTCTATCTAGTGAACTGAAATCTGCAAATGAACAAATTACTCTTCTGAAATCAGAACTTAGCAAAGCTAAAATATTTGAAGAATCATTAAATGACAGAAGTTTGAAATTGCTAGATATAACCAGCACAGTAAATGCTAGAACTAACAACTGCAGATTAGGATTAAGAGTCACATCCAGTGAACCAACCCTAATCCAAAGGAATCATCTTTCAAGACATGAAAATTTTATCTCTGATAAAGGAAAGAAAAACACTGAACAAGTTGTAAGACCCCATTTTTTTGCAACAACCACCGGGGTCTTAGGCCCAGAACCGCCGCTTTGTGGTGACACCTTCGCACCCGGGAAGGTCATTACTACAAAACGCCGATCCTGCCGGCCAAATTGATCACCATCGACAGAATGTATAATGAATGAAAGTGTAAGCATCCAAGTCCACAATAGAAAGAGGAAATCACATGACAAATAAATAGTCCACATCGCGAGAAAGTGAATACGAGCTTAAGCCCGGTACATGATAACCTCACTACAATCCACACTTAAAAGTAAAACTACTAATACTCGGCTCCACTCACAGATCCGGATGCCTATCCACCCGAGCTACACCGGCCCATCTCCATCTGCACCGTAACCTGCTGGTGTTGCGTCTCTTGGGGCTGTTCCCTATCTCCTATCCGGAGCACCTAAAATTTGGGGGTCAAATGACCGTCAGTAAAACTAGACTCAGTCAATAATACCCCACCCCTCTACCCGTGGCTCCTAGGAACAGGGCGGAAAGGAGTGAAAAGGAGGACAAAAAGTAGGGCGTAATCAAGAAGGTGACATATACCCTAAGGAATAAAATAATAAAGTATGGCAAAGGTATCACAATAATTAAACTTGAGTAAACAAGTGTGTAACAAAAGTAAATAGTAAGGAGTAGCAAGTATGTAAAAGCAGTAAGAAGAGTAAGTAAGAGCAATGAGAAATATAACCGTTGATTTATAGGGATTACCCCTATAGACCAAGGGGTCGTTTTGTGGGGCCTATCGTATAGAACGTCCCATACCATTTTATACGATAGGTGTCAGGGGTTAAATGCAATGATTATGCTATGACATACAAGTATGCTATGGTATGCACATGCAAGTGCAACTCACACACACGACTCTATACGCACAAACCTTTAGTTCCCCTTTTTGCAGTTAGCTAAACTCTCAGGAGCCTCTCGTCGTGGCCAACGGAGAAAGTGGGTTGGGCCTCTCCACTCCTAGACTGGTAATCACACTACCCAGCCTAGACCCACTCGTACGTTTTCGTACTATTCTTAGCAAACCAGCTAGTATCCCCGAGTCAACGTACCGACGACGGTGTGATCGATCGTCCAATACCGAGGACCCACCACTGTTATGCACATGCAACCATGATAGTTGTATCTAATTATAGTACCGAGCCTCCAGCTCTTTAGACTACCAAGCCTACTAGTTCACCATATTCTCGAGGCCACGGCTCCCTGGACTAATCAAGTCTCCTTTTTTTCCAAGTCCCCGAGTATCCAGCTCCCCGGACTTCCAAATCAATACCGAGTCCATTTAACTCTACCAGTAAGCCCTTAGGCCATGGGCCTACGCTATCCTTTCACTTCCAATTCATCTCCCTATGTGTACAAGTGTGAGTGTAAGGTGAAACTATTATTAGGGTTACTCTTGCCCATATTATTCCTAAGGTTTACGTTAGCCCAGGACTGCCCAAGGTATTCCCCGTGAAGTGCTTTCGAAGGCACTAGGAACTATGATGGGATTACGACCAAAGCTCCCTTTCACAAGGCACTTAATATTATTAATTTCTACCCTTGATCAAACCTCTCTTTTATTTCAGTGTGACTACCCTAAGTGTGTTTGAGCTCACCGAGTTAACCTATTTCTGACCTATCTACTATGTGCAAACCATGCTAAGCTACATAGTGCTCCCATTAGGGTGTACCCTAATTACTCTTCCAATAGATCCCTAACAATTACTAGGAGTCAACCATGACCTACTAAGACTAAATCCAGAGTCTCATAATCTTCCTAATTATGAGGGCATTTAATTTAATTAACCCTAGACTCCAAATGCCCTACTTTGAACATAAAGTGCTCTCTAAGTTCAGAAACAAATCACCACAAAATTATGATAAATACTAAGTGACATTTAAACAGTAAATCCAAGGTTTGAGAATTTTCAGAGGTGATTAGACCTACCTTTCATAATTTAGAACTTAAGGTTAATAATACCATCTAATGATGAAAACTCCAACTATATTGTTCTAAAAATTATAATAAAACTCCAGTAGGACTATCATGGCCTAAAAACAACCTAGAAGTAGTCTCATAATTTTTACAGTGAATAGTAGCCCCTAATTTAATTTATAACCATTAATTCCATAATCATTGGTTAATGAAACAAGTACTGTACAAACTCATCTAATAATTATAAGAAAATTCCAGATGTTTGATAATGATCTAATATCAATAGTAACCATGTTTTACAATTTTTCTCACACATGAAGGGCTCTAAATCTAATTAAATGTAAACTTCCAAATTTACAGACTTGTTAAGTAAGTACTAGATTTATCTATCTAAAAATCATGGAAAAATTACAGGACAATAATAATGGTCAGAAACACTATCGAACCTAATTTCATAATTTTCTTGACAATATTGGGGCTCTGTTCCTATTTTTGATCAGAAACCACAAATCATAATTTTATGAAGAAAGTACTTGAAACATTCATCTAAAAATTTTAACAAAAATACAGAGGGCTCTATCATGATATAAAATGTCCTATTCCAAGGTTTCACAATTTTGCAATAAATAGAAACTTCACAATCAACATAGTAATCTTTAAGGGCACATTTAGGGTTGAAAAGGAAGTACTGATTTTATTAGCCCAAAATTCCACCAAAATTAATTTAGGAATATTTCTACCAGAGAACTACCCTACCCAAATTTCAATTGATTTTAAAGTGATTTGATAGCCTAATACTCCCGATTAGTTTTGGTGCCCTAAACTAGGGTTAGGGTTTTGAGGGGGTTTAAGGCGTCCAAATTACCTAAAATTTTAACCAGAGGACTATACTAACCCAATGATCCTCTCCACCAATTTCAAGTCATTCCCAGGTCGTTTGTCCCCATGACCTTCAAACCCTAAGAATCCTCATTAAGTTAATTACCTTAGGGTTGTAGGGCTACGCTACTTTTAACCACCCCAAATTCCATTAGAGGGTGTGTCATACCATGGAGAGTCAGTGGACAAAATATCAGCCTCTGTTGAGGTGATTTGACCACTCAAAACCCAAAGGGGGTGCTTTGATCTAATTAACCCTACAAGGGTCAACCTGCGGTTTGATAAAACCTACTCAAAACATCTCCAAAGGAGATGAAATTTTTATCAGAGCCCTAACATGCTTTATAAGACCACTCACCAAAATTTGGGGGGATTTTGAGGTGTTTTGACACCTAACTAATTTATACATGGTTAATTAAATATTTCTAAAAACTATAGAAAAATATTTTCCAAAATTCTGATTTTTAGACAGTCTAGCGGGTAGGCTATGAGGAGCCTATGTTCGAAATGTCAAAGCATTTGGATGAGTGGTTTGGTGTGAGCACTAATTCTAATGTTTGGTCATGCTTATGTATAGGTTGCACCCAAATGAGTGCTGTGGTCACACCAGGACTCCAAATTGATAAAATTATTTTAAATTACACTAGACATCAAGGGCTACATTTTTCATGTTTGACACTTTTACAGTAGAGGCCTCTAAGTATTTTTAATAATTAAAACCATCTACTGCTAATAATCTCCAGGAAATAAATTAATATCATGAAATTACTTTATCAAAAACGGATGGCATCCGCTCATCCTCAACCTCCAGCCAAGGGCAGAGATTGGACCGATCTGAAGCCTCTTCCAGACGACTTTCGGGCCACCCCGACCACCTCCCTGGCCTACCACCACCTCCACCACCTTCGTTGAGGTGGTGGCTAGCGTTTGGTGGCGACCATGCCGCAGGAGGTGGCGGTTTCCGGCGAACTCAACACCTCCATTTTTCCATGAAAAATATGAAATACAAGCTCCTAATCAGGCTCAATTAAGCTCGATTTCTCTACCTAAACAAGTCTAGATCGAGCACGCATAGAGAGGAGAAGGATTGGACCTTGCCGGCGGCCTGAAGTCGGGAAGATCGCCGAGAAGCCATTTCTGAAAGTTGCGTCGCTCGGCTTCTGCAACTGCAAGGTGGGGAGGCTCGGTTTCTTTGGGTAAGGATTGAGAAAGCCTCCTCTCAACTCACTGGTCGTGTTTAAAGCTTCAGATGGGGAGAGGAGGGGCTAGATCATTAATGTCCTTCAAAGCCATTAATGGCTAGGCTCGGCCATGGAGGCGGGGGGGGGGGGGGGGGGGAGGGGGTGGCTGAACCAAGTCTGACGGCCAGGGGAAACGGCTGGAATCTTCTCCCCTTCCCTGGGAAATTGAATTCAGCCATTAAATGTGGCTTTTGGCGAACCGTTTCCCTCCCACTCCTTCCTCATTTCTCTCTCCTCCATTATTGTGCAAATTAAGGCCACTATGACACGCGGTACACGCCCGTGTCGGCCAAGACACGCCCGTGACGCAGGGCGTGTAACCCACTTGACACCCAGTTGAGAGAAAATCGTTGACCCCTCGACACAGCGGAACATGCCCTGTGACACGCCCATGTCACAGGCCATGTACCCCATGCTCGACGATCGACACACGATCGGCACTCGATGATCGGCACTCGACGATCGACGATCGACACTCGACCTTTCGACATAGCGGGACACGCCCTGTGACACGCCCGTGTCACATGCCGTGTACCCCATGATCGACGATCGACACTCGATGATAGACGATCGATACTCAACCTTTCGACATAGCAGGACACGCTCTGTGACACGCCCGTGTCACAGGCCATGTACCCCGTGCTCAACGATCGACACTTGACGATCGATGATCGACACTCGACGATCGATGCTCGATAGTTCGTTGAACCGAGGGGACACGCCGCCTACCATGCCCGTATTATAAGGCGTGACCACTCAAAAACTTCGTCGACCAAAATTGTCGACCAAAATTCGTCGACCAAGTGCCCAAATCTTCAACCCGAGCGGGACACGCCCTCGGACACGCCCGTGTCCCAGGCCGTGTCACCCAAATTTTGCTACTCCCAGAATTTGGGCTATTACACTCACCATCTCTCTTAGTCACCAAGTTGACTTGGTCAATCTGAAGGACTATTTGCTGCCCTTCCACGCACATTATTCCCTAAAGAAGCCACATGAGGAGGCTTATGCTTGGGTTAGCCTATTTGGCTAGGTTGACCAGAAATAGGGTTGGGTTAACCTTGGTCTCTTTGGGATTCCTTAGGTTTTGTCATGACCTGGTCATGACAAAACCATTCATAGGGGTCTAGTTGTTTGAGGGATGTTACAAATCCCAATAAATAACAAAAACATTTCGTCCTCGAAATTCTAGTTAGGCCTACGGGGTTTCAAGTATGCAAGAAAAATTGTAACATCCCGAAAGGCTGAGAGTAATACCTTACTGAAGAGTTCCGGGTACCGCTGCTGCATCAAGTCCTAGGGATCCCAAGTGTGCTCCTCCTAGCCGTGATTTCTCCAAAGAACCTTGACCAGTGGGACCTTCTTGCGGGGTAAGACCGGTATACCCGTGTCATCAATCCAGACCAGCTCCATGTGCATTGATCGGTCAGATGCTACTGGCCTATTCATGGTGTCTATCTGCTGCTCTGGACGTAATAGGGCCCTTTTGAGGGAGGAGATATGGAAAACATCGTGCAGGCATTCCAGCTCTGGTGGCAGCTCTAGCCTGTATGCTAAGGGGCCGATCTGCTCTAGGATCCTGTAGGGCCCCATGTATCTCGGGCTGAGCTTCTTCCTCCGCCCGCGAACTCGAGATACTCCGTGCATCTACCGTATCTTCAAAAACACTCTGTCTCCTACCCGAAACCCGACCTGTCAATGCCGCATATCGTAATATTTGGCCTGTCTGCTCTGTGCTTCCAACATCCGGTCCCGTATCAGTCTCACTTGGGCCTCGGTGTCCTCCACAAATTTCGAGCCCAGGACCTTTGGGTCCTCATCCTGTATCCATGACAGGGGAGTCCTGCACCTCCGTCCATATAGATCCTCATAGGGGGCCATACCTATACTGGCCTGATGACTGTTATTGTATGAGAACTCTGCCAATGGCAGCATCTTCTCCCATGGCTCTCCTCGGTCTAGAATGCACAGATGTAGTAGGTATTCCAATATCCGATTTGTGCGCTCTATCTGCCCGTCCGTCTGAGGGTGGAAGGCTGTGCTAAAGGTCAGTCGGGTGCCCAAGTATGCCTGAACTGACCGCCACTCCCTGGATGTAAAGCACACATCATGATCTGACACTATTGACCTGGGCACGCCATGGTAGCGAAAGAACTGCTCCACAAACTTCCGCACCAGTACTCCGACTGAATCGTCCTTCCTAATAGGTATAAATCGAGCCACCTTCGTCAACCGATCAACAATCACCCAGATCGAGTTATTCCCTGTCCGAGACTGGGGATGCCCGTGTATGAAGTCCATGGCTACATCATCAAACTTCCACTTCAGCACCGGGAGTGGATGAAACAATCCTGTGGGGTTCCTGCACTCTGCATTCACTAGCTGACATGTCTCACAATGGCTCACTAAGTAAGTGACATCCTTCTTCATGCCCGGCCAGAATATAGTCTTCTTCAAATCAGCCGTCATCTTTGTGATCCCCGGGTACACAGAGTGCCGGCTACAGTGCGCCTTCGTCATAATATCCTCCCGGATCTGGCCTCCCTCAGGTATATACACCCGTCCTCTGAAGCACACCAGGCCGTCCCTCAGTGTGTAATCTCATGTAGTCCCTGCCTCTATGGTTTGGAAGATGGGCTCTAACTTGGCGTCCTCCCTCTGTCCTTCTCTGACTCGGTCACTGATGTCATCGGTGATACCCATCGCGACCAAGTACTCCTCATAGAGCTCAGGGTCATCAGATGACATAAGAGTAATGTGCATGTCCTCTAGTCTCTGCAGCAGCTCCAAAGACATCAGTTGAGGTTCTTCTCCCGTTGTGGAAGCTATCCTACTCAGTACATCCGCTACCACGTTCGACTTCCCAGGGTGGTAGTGCATGTCGTACTGATAGTCAGATAGAAACTCCACCCACCGCCTCTGCCTGATGTTCAGTTCCTTCTGCGTGTCCACATACTTAAGGTTCTTATTATCTGAGTATATATTACAATGGACTCCGTAGAGGTAGTGTCGTCATATCTTCAATGTGAATACAACTGCTCCAATCTCCAGATCGTGCACTGGATAGTTCTTCTCATGGGTCTTTAGCTGGCGGTAGGAATATGCTATGACGTGTCCATTCTGCATCAGCACCGGTCCCATCCCCTGATATGATGCATCGGTATACACCTGGAATCCTTCCTTGCCAGATGGAAGGGCCAGAATAGGGGCTGAGATGTGTTGGTTCTTCAACTCCTGGAAGGCTACCTCACACTGTGGCGTCCATACAAAGGACACGTCCTTCTTTGTCAACGAAGTGAGTGGAAGGGCGATCCGAGAAAACCCCTCCACAAATTTTTGGTAATAAGCTGCAAGCACCAGGAATCTCCGCACGTCCGTGGCCGTCTTTAGTGGTGGTCAATACCTGACTGCCTGTACCTTTGCAGGCTCCACCGCTAACCCAGCTGTGCTGATAATGTGGCCCAGCAAAGCCACATCCTTCAACCAGAACTGACAATTGCTGAACTTTGCATAGAGGCGATGCTCCCGCAATCTCTCCAAAGTCAGTTCCAGGTGTCGTGCATGGTCCTCCTCCATCCAAAAGTAGATAAGAATGTTGTCTATGAATATTATGACAAACACATCGAAATAAGTGTCGAAGACCTAGTTCATGAGGCTCATAAATGCCGATGGAGCATTCATGAGCCCGAAGGGCATCACGATGAACTCATACAATCCATATCTGCTACTGAAGGCCGTCTTCGGAATATCCTCCTCCTGGATCCGCAGATGGTAGTAGCCTGACCTCAAGTCCAGCTTCAAGAAATAATGGGCTCCCTCCAGCTGATCGAACAACTCGTCTATCCTTGGGAGCGGATAGGTATTTCGGACAGTCAGCCTGTTTATTGCTCGATAGTCGATGCACAAGCGAAGAGTGTCATCCTTATTCTTCACGAACAGGACCAGAGCTCGCCATGGCGAGGAACTCAGTCTGACGAATCCTGCTTCCACCAACTCATACAACTGTGTCCGAAATTCTACCAGCTCCCCTGGGGCCATCCGATAAGGGGCCTTGGATACCGGCATAGCCCCTAGAACCAACTGAATCTGAAAGTCCTTCTCCCTCTGTGGAGGCAGTCCTGGCAGCTTCTCTGGAAATACATCGGAGTAGTCACAAACCACCGAAATGCTAACAATTAGGTCCATCTACTCAGTCATCTCGAACAACACCTGATATACCTCGTCTCCCTGTAGGTGGGCCTTGACGGCCTGAATAGATGAGAGGAGGCGGCAGGAAACCGGAGTAGTACCTTCGAATGTCGCATAAGTGTCGTCGTGTCTCAGCACGACCCTCCTCGCCGTGCAGTCAATCTGGGCATGGTTCCAGACAAGCCATGTCATGCCCAAGACAAGGTCGAAGTCCGGCATTCTCAGGATCATCGTCGGGGCGTCGAGTGTTAACCCGTCTATGGTAACCGTCAGGAGGCACTTCTCTGTGGACTGGATCTCCATCCCATTGGGGAGACTCACCCTCCTGGCATCTCCCGTATAATATCGAATCTAGCCCAGTTCCTTGATGAAATCCTTCGACACAAAGTTGTGTGATGCCCCCGTGTCGAACAGGGTACGGGCAGGTTTGCCGCACATCATCACTATTCCTAAATTAGTTAAAGGAAAAAATAGCTTAGGTCTAAAGTTTTCCAACATAGGTTGTGTAATTATTCTACCAATACTAAAAATTAATCTCATACATGCAATAACCCTGTTCGGGTTCCGAGGCTGCGCTAAGTCCAGAGCGTAGACCTGCTCCCCATCCTGCCTGTGTTCACCGCCCTGAAATTTACGTTCGCGATCACGTCCATGACATCCCATCTAGTGAGCTGGTGGGCCACCCTGTGCAGCAGGTATGGCGCTATTCCTCGTCGGGCAATTAATCCAAATGTGCCCTGTCTGATGGCAGTGATAGCACCACTATGGTGTGGGTGGTCCCTGCCTTATCCTGGGCACCTCCCTCATCTGTAGCGGTTGCGGGGCCAACACTGCCTCCTCCCTTGGTTCATGTCTTTCCTCCTGGCGGGGTTGATCCCCGTTCCTTCTCTCTCCCATTACCCAGCCCCTCTGCGGGTGCCTTCTCCCTCCTAGCACTACATCATTTTCATGTATTTTCCTGACCTGGACTACAAGCTGGTCCGCCTCCAGCTTCTTAGCCATCTCCAAGATCCTGGCCATGGTTCCATCAGACACGAACAAGAGGGCCTACCTCAGGTCATCATGGAGACCCTTGTAGAACCTCTTGGCATAAACCATGTCATCCAGCTTGTAATAATCCAAAAATCGGGCCAAATGAGTAAGCTCCCGGTGATATTCCAGAACTGTCTTGTTCCCTTGCTTCAATTGTAAGAATCTATCATCCAATTCATCCCTTGCGGACTGCGGCACAAAATGCTCTAGTAGTGCCGCCCTAAAATCCTCCCAAGTAATGTCCACGATCTCCACTCTCGTATAAGTGGTGTCCATCACGGACTTCCACCACCTCTTCGCATGCGACTCCAGACAAGAAACCACCAACGATACTGCCAGGGCCACCGGGCACTATATTCCCACCAACATCTCGTTCATAATGTCTAGCCACTACTCCGGGCGCACTGCCCTCTCTATCCCCAAGTAGGATGGTGGAGCAAGGCCCCAGAATGCACTCAACCAGTTCGCTCCGGGGTTCGGCTGAGGAGCTAGAGCCTGCTGTGCCATAAAGGCCTCCAAGATGGCCGTCAAATTTGTCCCAGCTCCGTCTGCTGCAACGGGGTCGGAGCCGGCGGGGGTGGAATCACATTCTGGGCTAGAGGTGTCCCCTACGGCAGGGGAGGAATCGTCGCACCCTACAAAAGATGGTCTTAAGTTTAGTAAATTGACCTAAAACTCTTTATTAATGGTGAGCATTGCACGTGATTCCTCCCATGAGCACACCATTGCTTCCGCTGCTAGTTTGTCCTCAAACTTAGCCCACACGGTGGGTCCCATATTTTGTGGACTACATTCTGTCGGATTGAAGTTTCCCTCTGATACCACTTGTAAGACCCCATTTTTTTACAACCACCGGGGTCTTAGGCCCAGAACCGCCGCTTTGCGGTGACACCTTCGCACCGGGGAAGGTCATCACTACAAAATGCCGATCCTGCCGACCAAATCGATCACCATCGACAGAATGTATAATAAATGAAAGTGTAAGCATCCAAGTCCACAATAGAAAGAGGAAATCACATGACAAATAAATAGTCCACATCGCGAGAAAGTGAATACGGGCTTAAGCCCGGTACATGATAACCTCACTACAATCCACTCTTAAAAGTAAAACTACTAATACTCGGCTCCACTCACAGATCTGGATGCCTGTCCACCCGAGCTACACCGGCCCGTCTCCATCTGCATCGTAACCTGCTGGTGTTGCGTCTCCTGAGGCTGTTCCCTGTCTCCTATCCGGAGCACCTAAAATTTGGGGGTCAAACGACCGTCAGTAAAACTAGACTCAGTCAACAATACCCCACCCCTCTACCCGTGGCTCCTAGGAACCGGGCGGAAAGGAGTGAAAAGGAGGACCAAAAGCAGGGGGTAATCAAGCAGGTGACATATACCCTAAGGAATAAAATAATAAAGTATGACAGAGGTATCACAATAATTAAACTTGAGTAAACAAGTATGTAACAAAAGTAAACAGTAAGGAGTAGCAAGTATATAAAAGCAGTAAGAAGAGTATGTAAGAGCAATGAGAAATATAACCGTTGATTTATAGGGATTACCCCTATAGACCAAGGGGTCGTTTTGTGGGGCCTATCGTATAAAACGTCCCATACCATTTTATACGTTAGGTGTCAGGGGTTAAATGCAATGATTATGCTATGACATACAAGTATGCTATGGTATGCACATGCAAGTGCAACTCACACACACGACTCTATGCGCATAGACCTTTAGTTCCCCTTTTTGGAGTTAGCTAAACTCTCAGGAGCCTCTCGTCGTGGCCAACGGAGACAGTGGGTTGGGCCTCTCCACTCTTAGACTGGTAATCACACTACCCAGCCTAGCCCCTCTCGTACGTTTTCGTACTATTCCTAGCAAACCAGCTAGTCTACCCGAGTCAACGTACCAACGACGGTGTGATCGATCGTCCAATACCGAGGACCCACCACTGTTATGCACATGCAACCATGATAGTTGTATCTAATTATAGTACCGAGCCTCTAGCTCTTTAGACTACCAAACCTACTAGTTCACCATATTCCCGAGCCTACGGCACCCTGGAATAATCAAGTCTCCTTTTTTTCCAAGTCCCCGAGCATCCAGCTTCCCGGAATTCCAAATCAATACTGAGTCCATTTAACTCTACTAGTAAGCCCGTAGGCCACGGGCCTGCGCTATCCTTTCACTACCAATTCATCTCCCTACGTGTACAAGTGTGAGTGTAAGGCGAAACTATTTTTAGGGTTACACTTGGCCATATTATTCCTAAGGTTTACAATAGCCGAGGACTGCCCAAGGTATTCCCCGTGAAGGGCTCTCGAAGGCACTAGGAACTATGATGGGATTATGCCCAAGGCTCCCTTTCGCAAGACACTTAATATTATTGATTTCTACCCTTGATCAAACCTCTCTTTTATTTCAGTGTGACTACCATAAGTATGTTTGAGCTCACCGAGCTAACATATTTCTGTCCTATCCACTATATGCAAACCATGCTAAGCTACATAGTGCTCCCATTAGGGGGTACCCTAATTACTCTTCCAATAGATCCCTAACAATTACTGGGAGTCAACCATGACCTATTAAGACTAAATCCAGAGTCTCATAATCTTCCTAACTATGAGGGCATTTAATTTAATTAACACTATACTCCAAATGCCCTACTTTGAACATGAAGTGCTCTCTATGGTCAATAACAAATCACCACAAAATTATGATAAATACTAAGTGACATTTAAACATTAAATCCAAGGTTGGAGAATTTTCAGAGGTGATCAGACCTACCTTTCATAATTTAGAACTTAAGGTTAACAATACCATCTATTGATGAAAAGGCCAGCTTTATTGTTCTAAAAATTATAATAAAACTCCAGTAGGACTATCATGGCCTAAAAACACCCTATAAGTAGTCTCATAATTTTTACAGTGAATAGTAGCCCCTAATATAATTTATAACCATTATTTCCATAATCATTGGTTAATGAAACAAGTACTATAAAAAACTCATCGAATAATTATAAGAAAATTCCAGAGGTCTGATATTGATTTAAAATCAACAGTAACAAGTTTTACAATTTTTCTCACACATGAAGGGCTCTAAATCTAATTAAATGTAAACTTCCAAATTTATTGACTTGTGAAGTAAGTACTGGTTTTATCCATCTAAAAATCATGGAAAGATTATAAGACAATAATAATGGTCAGAAACACTCTTTGACCTAATTTCATAATTTTCTTGACAATATTGGGACTCTGTTCCTATTTTTGATCAGAAACCACAAATCATAATTTTATGAAGCAAGTACTTGAAAAATTCATCTAAAAATTTAAACAAAAATACAGAGGGCTCTATCATGATATAAAATGTCCTATTCTAAGGTTTCACAATTTTGCAATAAACAGAAACTTCACAATCAACGTAGAAATCATTACAATCAACGTAGAAATCTTTACGGTTACATTTAGGGTTGAAAAGGAAGTACTGATTTTATTAGCCCCAAAATTCCACCAAAATTAATTTAGGAATATTTCTACTAGAGAACTACCCTGCCCAAATTTCAATTGATTTTAATGTGATTTGATAGCATAATACTCCAAATTAGTTTTGGTGCCCTAAACTAGAGTTAGGGTTTTGAGGGGGTTTAAGGCTTCCAAATTCCCTAAAATTTTAACCAGAGAACTATAATAACCCGATGATCCTCTCCACCAATTTTCAAATCATTCCAAGGACATTTGGCCCCATGACCTTCAAACCCTAAGAATCCCCATTAAGGGACCTACCCTAGGGTTCTAGGGCTACCCTACTCTTGACCACCCCAAATTCCATTAGAGGGTGTGTCATACCATAGAGAGTCAGTGGACACAATATCAGCCTCTGTTGAGGCGATTTGACCACTCAAAACCCAAAGGGGGTGCTTTGATCTAATTAACCCTATAAGGGTCAACTTGGGGTTTGATAAAACCTACTCAAAACATATCCAAAGGAGATGATATTTTTATCAGAGCACTAACATGCTCTCTAAGACCACCCACCAAAAGTTGGGTAGATTTTGAGATGTTTATGACACCTAACTAATTTATACATGGTTAATTAAATATTTCTAAAAATTACAGAATATTTTTTTCCAAAAATTCTGTTTTTGGTTTTGTCTAATGGGTGGGCTATGAGGAGCCTATGTTCGAAATTTCAAAGCATTTGGATGAGTGGTTTGGTGTGAGCACTAATTCTAATGTCTTGTCATACCTATGTATAGGTTGCACCCAAACGAGTGTTGTGGTCACACCAGGACTGCAAATTGAGTGAAATCAATTTTAGATTACATTAGACATCAAGAGCTACATTTTTCATCTTGGACACTTTTACAGTAGAGGCTTCTAAGTATTTTTAATAATTAAAACCATCTACTGCTAATAATATCCAAGAAATCAATTAATATCATGAAATTACTTGATCAAAAACGGACGGCATCCGCTCATCCTCAACCTCCTGCCAAGGGTCGAGATTTGCCCGATCTGGAGCCTCTTCCAGCCGACTTTCCTGCCACCCCGACCACCTCCCTGGCTGGCCACCACCACCACCACCTCCAATGAGGTGGTGGCTAGCGTTTGGCGGCGACCATGCCGCGGGAGGCGGCGGTTTCCGGCGAACTCAACACCTCAATTGAGCCCGATTTCTCTACATAAACAAGTCTAGATCTAGCACGCATAGAGAGGAGAAGGATTGGACCTTTCCGGCGGGCTGAAGTCGGGAAGATCGCCTGGAAGCCATTTCTAAAAGTTGCGTCGCTCGGCTTCTGCAACTGCAAGGTGGGGAGGCTCGGTTTTTTCGGGTAAGGATTGGGAAAGCCTCCTCTCAACTCACTGGTGGTGTTTAATGCTTCAGATGGGAAGAAGAGGGGCTGGATCATTAATGGCCTTCAAAGCCACTAATGGCTAGGCTCGGCCAAGGAGGAGGGGGGGGGGGGGGGGGGGGGCTGAACCAAGTCTGAAGGCCAGGGGAAAGAGCTGGAAACTTCTCCCCTTTCCTGGGAAAATGAATGCAGCCATTAAATGTGGCTGTTGGCGAACCGTTTCCTTCCCTCTCCATCCTCATTTCTCTCTCCTCCATTATCATGGAAATGGAGGTCACTATGACACGCGTTACACGCCAGTGTCGGCCAAGACACGCCCGTGATGCATGCCGTGTAACCCACTCGACACCGAGTCAAGAGAAAATCATCGACCTCTCAACACAGCGGGACACGACCTGTGACACGCCCGTATCACAGGCCGGGTATGCCAGGCTCGATGATCGACACTCGACGATCGCCGATCGGCACTCGATGATTGACGATCGACACTCGACCTTTCAACACAGCGGGACATGCCCTGTGACACGCTCGTGTCACAGGCCGTGTACCCCATGATCGACGATCGACACTCGATGATCGACGATCGACACTCAACCTTTCGATACAGCAGGACACGCCCTGTAACACACCCATGTCACAAGCCGTGTACCCTATGCTCGACGATCGACACTCGACGATCGACGATCGGCACTCGACGATCGATGCTCGACAGTTCATCGAACCAAGGGGACACGCCCCCTGCCACGCCCGTGTTATAGGGCATGACCACTCAAAAACTTCGTCGACCAAAATTCGTCGACCAAGTGCCCAACTCTTCAACCCGAGCGAGACACACCCGTGTCCCCAGCCGTGTCACACAAATTTTGCTAATCCCAGAATTTGGGCTGTTACACTCACCCACTCTCCTAGTCACCAAGTTGACTTGGTCAATCAGAAGGACTATTTGCAGCCCTTCCACGGACATTATTCCCTAAAGAAGCCACATGAGGAGGCTTGAGATTGGGTTAGCCTATTTGGGCTAGGTTGACCAGAAATAGGGTTGGGTTGACCTTGGTTTCTTTGGGATTCATTGGGTTTTGTCATGACCTGGTCATGCCAAAACCATTCCTAGGGGTCTAGTTGTTTGAGGGATGTTACAAAAGTAAATAAGGTTAATAAAATTATAGGACAAATTGAAGCCAAGGACAAAATTAAAAACCAGAAGAATGATAAAAATAATAATGTTCAGCAGTTATCGTCGAACTCAGATCGACGATATAGGAACAGATCGTCGAACTCAGAACGCCGATCTCTGAACGCAAACTTCATTAATAATCATTCGTCTAACTACGATCGATGAACTTTGTATTGTTCGTCGAGTAGAGTTCGATGAACATGGGGCACAGAAAAGGAATATGTTCATTCTCTGGGCCGAGATCGACGATCTCAACCCAATTCGTCGAACTCTGCTCGACGAACTTACAGAAATTCGTCGAACCCAGAAAGACTTAACCAAAATTTTAACTATAACTGCAACATAAATAATTCTAGAAAATCTTTTAATCCTCTAGCTGATTGGGTTATACCACCTATAAGATATCACCCTCTAGGTTATAAATCCCAACCATAATTTTCAGTTATTTCCAGCTTTTCATATCAACAAAACAAATGACCCAAGGTATCCTGGGTCAAGAATATTTAACTGTTTTCATTGCAGGAGAAGAGCTATCCAGGAGTGAATAGCCATGGTACCAGGACAGTGGATACCTAGGATTAATGTCGCTGCCCCTCCGCCACTACTTGATGACGATCCAGTTGCCGAGGCTCTACAACATAAAGAACTTCGGAGCCGTGATGACGCTAACGGAAAACGCCGCTACAACCTCCGCCCGCGGCGTGCTACCCTCACTTGAAGACTATTTTAATTAATTTGTCATGCTTTATTATTTTATGTGCGAATATAAAATTATTCCAATCTTGGTTAATAATTTTATATTCATTTGTGACTTGTAATCTTTAATTATTTTCTGCAAACATTTTGGTGTGTATGTAACCGCCCGGATGGATGAGATTTCATCTCCATCATGGACGGTTGGATCTCTTTTGTAACTCTTATTTAAAGGAGGCTATTATGTGGATGTAACCGCCCGGATGGATGAGATTTCATCTCCATCATGGACGGTTGGATCTCTTTTGTAACTCCTATTTAAAGGAGGCTATTATGATGAGTTATGGGATGAAAAGAAAACCTAAAAAAAACCCCCCTTTGAAGAATTCGGCCACCATGGAGAGACTCCATTAGCCGCCCCCCCCCCCCCCCTTTGGTGTGAAGCCAAGCCTTGCCTCCTCCATCCCCATTCGGTGCGACTCCGGCGTGGCTTCCTTTTGGTGCGACTCCAAGGAAGAAGGTTGCAGCCCATTCGGTGTGAAGCTGGTGGATCCGTGGAGAGAGTGATTCTCCCACCTTATCTTGTGTGATTGTTGTTCTTGGTTGGGTAACTTCTTCCCCTTAGAGATTCTTGCTTTAGATTTTGTGGAGGTTTTTGCAAACCGTTTCTTCCTTGATTTTTAAATACGTCACTTGCAAATTCCGATTTCGATTTCGTTGTTATTGAACCTCTTGTGATCCGGATTGGGTAGATCCGTTGCGAGAGCGAGACTTGGCCTAGCCTTGACTTGCCCTCCAAGATTGACACATTTTGGTGTTAACAAGGGAGTTAATCACAAGTCGAACTCGATCGCCTATTGAAGTTTTCCGCCGCTCCGAAAATAAATTATTGCTGTGTTGAAACGGCTCAAGTTGGTACAATAGATGCTTGTGTAGGTGCGGTGAGTTGTGTGCTTGTTGGAGAGGTAGGTCCTAAGGACGTTGTATCGAGTCCGGCAATTTTCTCTTTCGGATTGGGGAGCAAACCCGACCCCTTTTCGCTCACTTTTTGGTCGGAGCCCTCTCCTTTGGTTTTATGTCTTGTGATAATATTTTCCGTTAGCGTATTCGGGCACGAATTACGGTCACCCATACATCAATGCTCCAAACACATGACAGGTAGCATGTAACGCCCCCACTCATCACATGGCATATAACGGTGTGTCCGGCCGGGGCCCCATGCCATATTTCATAGACAAGCGGCGGAATTATTTGTGGAAACCAAAATCTACTCGCATCCTATCTGAAAACAATCTATCGCAGCATTTTTAGTTACCATGAACTCAACTCAGAGAATGTCCACTCCTATATAAATTCCACATTTATATATCAACACCAGGAATGTATACAACTCACACACACTGTCGTTAAGGCCTTACAAATTTCTCTTTACACAAATACATTTTCGTACATCGGCACACAGGCCGGCCACACATGAAATCCAACCATGATTCGCATGGCCTTCAATGGCCTTTAGCAGCAATCCTTCCATTCTGTTTGTTTCAATGCACGCAGCACCAGCTGCAATTAGCCATCTAATCCAAACAGAAAACAAAGTAACGGTCAACATTAGCTGACCACTTATAACGACCCTGCCCCCTTACCCGAGGCAATGGTTCCTTTACTGTATGCATAGTTGTACCATAATATCTATCAATCTATCAATCACAGTCATATCACAAATGTCGGTATCCACCGGATGCTCCGTGCACTCAGGGCGCCTTCTTGGTGTACCGGATATACCAGTCATATACTGCCGATCGAGTCTCTTCACTTGTTGGTTGGGCGGTTCAAGCCTAGTCCACCAATCTCACTATTGGCGATATCCCGTCCATACCACTCAGATATACTACCTCACAGCATTCAAAAACAACCTGAGCAGATCGACCCACACCATGTGGTGTGGCAGCAAGGTATATCAAGGGTCCCCTGACAATGCCACCCATCGACCCCTCACCTATATCCGATCGACCCACACTATGTGGTGCAGCAAGTTGGGACCACCTCAATTCCTCCTGAACATTGACACCCATCGATCCTCACTAATATAGATCAACCCACACCATGTTGTGTAACATGCCAGGTTCATTCGACATTTCCCCCAGCCATGCTACCCATTGATCTCTCAAAATAACCAAGAGCTTAACCAAAGCCTCCATACATCCATACGCACCATCAGACAACATTCATTCAACCAATACATAAAGCATATATTTTATATCATCAAATCCACGGAGTCTTCTCCGGTTTACCCATGATCATCACCAATCCATACTACCCGTCTAGATGGGCTTCGCACAGCGCCTATGTCGTATTTCACTGATGTCTAAAAATATTCGCAAGGAGAAAATAACCAAACTAACAATCCAACAAGGCAAGTATACCTATCGAAATGCAGCTAGGGGACACAAGTGTCGTATTAAAATCCGGGAACCGTTAATTAATCTTACTCACACGAAAACCATTATCTTATCGAAGAATGTTTTAGGGTTTAAGAGATTACTAAAATGCGATTGAGGAGAGAAGTATTATGCTAAGAAAGAAAAGCTTGCGGAAAAATAGAGTGTTATTAAAACAATTACAGCGAGGGATTAAGACAATGAAAGAGAAGAGCACTCGATCGAGGATCACCTCGGCTAAAGTTGATTAAGAAATGCAAAAATAAACTTTTACTTAATAAAGCTAAAACCTTGACCGTGGAGGTTCCATAAGCGTAAACACGCTTCTCTCGAAGCCGTGCCTACCTGAGTTTAGGAATTCTCAACCGAACTCTCGTCCGATCGGAGATCAAAAGCTCGCTTTAAGCTGTGAACCCCTCTATTGGATTTCACTCCAATCCAGGAGATTTAACATCTGCCTCTCTCGAGGGGTGCATGCAACTCTCTTTACTCTTGAGTGCTTACTTCAAACTATCAGCCTCTCGGCTTGCCAAGAATGAAAGCTAATGATGGAAAATATACATATTGATGATATATCTCCAAGTAGGGTTTTTAATCAAGAGTAATTCAAGGTATAACTTTAGAAAGAAAAAGTAGAGTTAAAGAATCATAACTTAATCAACTCGAACCTCGGATCATCAAGATCGAGTACAAGGATGATTAGTTACTCATGGTGAAATGGAGAAAAAAAGATGCGTAGAAGAAAATTAGAGATTACAAGTGCATGGAAAGTAAACTACACTATCATTATCATTATGCTACAAAAAGAAGCTAGGAGCTAATACAGGGAAAGCATTAAGCTAGAGATAAGAAGAGCTAAAAATGAAGAGACATGCTTGAAAAAGTTCAAAAATAGAAAGGACAGAACCTCCCCTCTCAATCCAAAAGGCGTCCCTGAACCATTGGAGATGGGCTCTATTTATAGATTTTTTCGGGTCGGGTCACTCCCCCTATCATGCCCGGGTCGGGCATGACCGTGGGGCGTGACACATTCGGTGCGACTTTTTCGGGCTGGAATTTAATTCTGGCGAAGTAGCTGAAGTACAGGCCCAAATGTCACGCCCTGGTAGGGCGTGTACCTGCGGCGTGTTCTTTGTGGCGTGACTTTGTTGAGATTGGATTGAATGCTGGAGGTGACAGGCGTGCTTGTTAAAGTACACGCCCATATGTCATGCCCGGGTCGTGCGTGACCCGGGGGCGTGACACATTCGGTGCGACGGTGGAGCGGGAAAAACGAGCGCGTTGCGGCGATTCCTCGGAACCTGGGGACACGCCTCTAGACCACGCCCGTGTCGGATGTGACACGGGCGTGATAGAGGGCGTGTACACTAAGTTTCCACGGAATGCAGTTTCAGACCAATTGCTTCATTCCTCTAGGTTACACGCCCTAGGTACACGCCCGGGTAGGGCGTGACCTTGGGGCGTGTCACAATAAAATTCGGCTGAAAGCCGTGAAAACCTACAAAAAGCAGAAAAAAATGCATTAGCGACAAAAATATATACAAAGGGGAATCAAAATAAGTACTTTACAAGACATGATTTGCTTTAAAACCCTGAAAATACCCTAATAAAATTGACTGCAAACTGTATTATCAAATTCCCCCAAGCTTAAGTTTTGCTTGTTCCCAAGCAAAGATATAAAAACTAGCTAATCATAAAAAGTTACTAATTCAAAAAAGTTTTAATCATGTTTACATAAGTACTATGCGAAATTCCAGGTAGGGAGAATGTAAAACGTAAATCTAAAACAATTATTTTGGTATGATTTAATTTTTATAAACTTTACTTAATAAAAATAAATCATCCAGAATTTTGGCGAAATTCTTTAAATAGATTTAAGAAAGGCAACGAAAATGAAAAGAACGTATTGAGTTATTACTAGATCCAAGCAATGAATTATAATTATATCAATTAAATAACAAAAATCTAAGTTTAAATCTAAAACTAAAACTGATTTACTTTTCTTCTTTTCTTAGTTGTTAAATAAAATTTAAAAAGGCTTGAATCAAAAGGACTTAATAGGACCGAAACGTTTGGTTTAGGATTATGAATAGGAGTGAATATTCAAATATAAACATGGAGGCTTAAAATCACACCAAACCAAATCAACGAGTTTCAAAAAAAAAATTATTTTAAACAAAATATGTATATATATATATTTTGTCTTTCTTTTTCTTCTTTAATATTATTTTTTTTTCATCATTCATTTTTTTCTTTTTTCAAAACAAAGGCCATAAATTTTTTTTTTCATGTTGAATTGGCCAGAAAAAATCAAACATTGCTTTTGAGTACACTTTTTTTTTTTGACAGTCTCTCCAAAGATAACACAAAATTTCCTATCATGAAAATTTTAGAATGAAACTCAAAAACTTTAGCGTGATTAGATAGGTAGGAATTTTGGCTTTGGTGAAAATGAAATACTATGTGGAGTTATCAAATGAATTTGGAAAAAAAGGCTCAAAAGCGGCTAACTAGTGGTAAAAGATTTTAGGTTGGCAGGAAAGCTCAAACATAAACAAAAATGTCCTAAATCATTTTCACGCTTTTTTAAATTTATTTAAAACATAGAGTTGAAAATTTTCAAAAAACAATTTCGAGATAATAAAAGAAGATTGATGAAATTATCTTGAAAATAAAAATAATATGTGACTTGGATCGTTCATATCTACAATGTTATTCAAAAGTTGTCCTTACAAAAATTATGTAAAGATGAAAAAGAAAATAGTGGATGATGAATTTTAGAGAAAGTAAAGAAAATAAAGAACGGAAAACCATAATAGAAATGCACATTTTAGAGAAATATTTCACCTTAACATGCTACCGTGAATTAGAAACACAGCATGGCCAACATTTTACTTGTGAAATATGATAAAAAAACGATTAGAAAAATTATAATTAACTACGTTGTTTATAAAGAAGTTTGAGAAAAACAAAACATAAACATGGGGTACTTATTGAAATACCAAAATGCAGCTATATATATATTTTTTTGATTTTTTGATTTTTTGGATTTTTGAAGAATATTTACAAAAAAGTAAAAGATATTTACAAAAAACAAAAAGAAGGAGGAAGTCCTCCCCCAAGCTTAAAATCTACATTCTCCTCAATGGAGAAGGAGGTTGGAGAATGAGAGAAAATTAAAGTACAGAAATGAAAGACAAAATTGAAAAACAGGTACTTCCCCGGTTTTATTTTGCAGCGAAGGCTCAGTGATGTCGCTCCCCCATGCTTGTGCTTTGAGTCTTCTAGAAAGGTCTTTTGTTAGACTGTGTGATGGATTTAGCAGCATTGGAGCAGGCGATCGCAGAAGCTTGAGCTTGGCGGAACCATCCGGGGCAAAAATGTGAAATAAAGAAAACAAAAAAAAGATTGGGTTGCCTCCCAAGAGCGCCCTTTGTTTAAAGCGTCGTTTGAGCTCGACGCATTAAAAAAAATATTGCCTGAAAGATTATTTGTCCAAAGTAGCAACTAACTAGACGGCGTCTAGTTAGTTTAAAGTTCGTGTAGAAGAATATTAATACAGTTTGGACTGACATCACCACAGAGATAAAGTTTAAGATGCTGCCCATTCACTTTGAACTCACCATTTTCAGGGTGCGAAACTAAAACCGTGTCATACGGAAAAATTTCTTTTACTGTAAATGGCCCAGACCATCGTGATTTTAGTTTTCCCGAAAATAAACGTAATCGGGAGTTATATAAAAGAACTTGGTCGCCCGGCTTAAAGGTGTTTTGGTACCTAAGATGTTTATCGTGGAAACGCTTCGTCGGGTCTTTATAAAATTTATTATTTTTAAAAGGGTTAGAGCGCCACTCGTCGAGTTCGTTAAGTTAGAATTTTCTAAAATTTCTGACAGAGTGGGGATCGAAGTTAACAAATCTTAAGGTCCAAAAAGCACGGAGTTCTAATTCTACGGCCAAATGACACGATTTTCCATAAACTAATCGATATAGCGTACATCCGAGGGCGGTTTTGTTTGATGTTCGGTAGGCCCATAGAGCATCGTCTAATTTTGCTGACCAGTCTTTTCTAGATATAGAAATAGTCTTTTCTAAAATTCTTTTTATTTCTCTATTTACTACATTGACTTGTCCGTTAGTTTGGGGGTGGTAGGCAGTGGAAAGCTTATGAGTAACGCCATATTTAGTTAGGATTTTTGAAAATTGCTCGTTACAGAAATGGGAACCCCTATCACTAACGATAGCGCGTGACGTACCGAAGCGAGAAAATAATTTTTTTAGGAAATTAACTACGACTCGGGCGTCATTTGTAGGAAGAGCTTGGGCTTCGGCCCAACGCGAAACATAATCAACGACAACTAAAATGTACTTATTCCCGAAGCTATAAGGGAAAGGGCCGACAAAATCAATCCCCCAAAGGTCGAAAACTTTGCACTCTAGGAAATAATTTTGTGGAATTTCATTTTTATTCGGAATATTCCCCGACCATTGGCAACTATCGCACCTACTCACAAAGCATGCGCGTCTTTAAACAGGGTAGGCTAGTAAAAACCCGCACTTAACACTTTGTGAACGGTGCGAGCAGCTTGATAGTGCCCACCTGTCGGTCCTTCATGCAAATGTTTAATAATATTTCACCCTTCTTCATAAGAAACACACATCCTTATCATTTGGTCGACACAAATTCTGAAAAGATGCGGGTCCTCCCAAAAATAGTTCTTCAGCTCAGAAAGGAATTTCTTCTTTTGCTGAGAGAAAAACTCTTTTGGGAGCACACGAGCCACTAGATAGTTGGCAATGCGTGCAAACCAAGGAGAAGTAGATGTGGTAATTATGAACAACTTCTCATCGGGGAAATAGTCATTAAAAGAATTTTCGTCTAATGTTTCTATAAACGGGTTGTCTAGGCGCGAAAGGTGGTCGGAGGCCAAGTTCTCGGCTCCTCGCTTATCACGAATCTCTAAGTCAAACTGCTGGAGGAGTAAGACCCAACGAATCAAGCGCGGCTTGGAATCCGTTTTGGAAAGAAGATATTTGAGGGCCGAGTGGTCCGTAAAAACAATAATTTTTGAAAGAGTAATATAAGGACGAAATTTATCAAAAGCGAATACTACGGCTAGGAGCTCCTTCTCGGTCGTGGTGTAATTTTCTTGTGCAGATGTGAATGTCTTACTAGCGTCATAGATGGGGTGGAAGTTTTTAGATATGCGTTGGCCTAAAACGGCTCCCACCGCATAACTACTCGCATCACACATTATCTCAAATGGAAATTCCCACACTGGAGCTATCATGATTGGGGCATTAACTAATTTTTCTTTTATTAAATTGAAGGCAGCTAGACAGAGGTCAGCTTTTATGTTCGTAGGTGGCGGCAGCATCTCGATAACTTCTATTTTCGCAACGTCTACTTCAATACCTCTTTCAGAAATTTTATGCCCCAAAATTAACCCTTCCCTCACCATAAAATGGCATTTTTCCCAATTTAAGGCGAGGTTAGTTTCTTCGCATCGCTCTAAGACTTTTTCAAGGTTCTCTAAGCAACTATCGTATGAATCACCGAACACGGAGAAATCGTCCATGAAAACTTCCATGATGCTTTCTACGTACTTGTCAAAGATAGCGAGCATACATCGCTGGAATGTAGCTGGCGCATTGCACAATCCAAACGACATTTTTCGATAGGCGAAGGTGCCGAAGGGACAAGTAAACGTACTTTTCTCCTGGTCCTCGGGAGAGATGGGGATTTATAAATACCCCGAGAGACCATCGAGAAAACAATAAAAGCTATGTCCGGAAAGTCGTTCTAAAATCTGATCGATGAATGGCAAGGGGAAGTGATCCTTGCGTGTGGCGTCATTTAGCTTACGGTAATCTATACACATTCGCCAACCGGTCACCGTCCGTGTCGGGATTAATTCATTATTTTCATTACTTATTACCGTTATCCCTCCCTTCTTTGGTACTACCTGGACAGGGCTAACCCACTTACTGTCTGATATAGGATAGATAATTCTGGCGTCTAACAACTTCATAACCTCCCCCTTAACTACTTCTTTCATGTTTGGGTTTATACGGCGCCGAGGTTGGATAGAGTTACGCGAATTATTTTCCATTAATATTTTCTGAGTAGAGAAGGATGGGCTTATGCCCTTGATATCAGAAAGCTGCCAAGCAATGGCTCGGCGATGCTTACGTAAAATTAAAAGGAGTTTATCATTTTGCGAATCCGTAAGATAGGCTGAAACTATGACGGGCAGCTTAGAATCCTTTTCTAAGAAAACATATTTAAGGTGCTCTGGCAGTTCTTTCAGTTCCAGGGTACGGTGGTCTTCATATGACATTTTTGAAATCTGATCTTTTTCAAAAACAATATGTTCATAAAATTTTTCTTTGTATGGTAATTTGAAAGGGGTGGGGCTAGCGGCGGAGGCGGCTTCTCGCAGCGATTCAGTTGGAGGAGTTGAAGAGGAACAAAAATCAGAAAATTCTTTTTCAAAATCAGAGACGTGAGAGGAGGACTCTTCACTTAAATGTAGCGATTCAGTTGGAGCATTATAAGAAATAAAATCAGAAAATTCTTTTTCGAAATCAGAGAGGTGAGAGGAGGACTCTTCACTTACGACATTTACAAAGAAACATGAGTCATCATTGGCTAGGTTGTTTTTCATCGAGGGGGTGATAGAGAAAGTTACTTCGTCGTCGCCTACTCGAAGTAAGAGCTTACAATTGCTTACGTCAATGATAGCTCGGGAGGTGGCAAGGAAGGGCCGGCCAAGGATCAGGGGGACCTCGACGTCTTCTTCAATGTCCAAAATGACAATGTCCACCGGGAAGATGAACTTGTCGACCTTGACTAGGACATCCTCTACTATACCTAACGGGTATTTGACCGATCTATCGGCGAGCTGGATACTCATGCGTGTGGGGTTGAGACTACCAATTCCTAACTTTTTAAATAACGAGAGGGGAATAAGATTAATACTCGCACCTAGGTCGGCTAAAGTGTGTTTTACAAAGAGATCACCAAAGACACACGGGATAGAGAAACTACCCGGGTCACTGATTTTTTTCGGTAATCCGTTTGTCAAAACCGTCGAGCACTCGACATTTAACATGACATGCGAAAGGTTCTCTAACTTCTTCTTGTTGGTCAGGAGGCCCTTAAGGTATTTTGGGTACTTCGGCATCTGGGATATGGCTTCGTGGAAAGGCAGATTTATGTGGATTTGTTTAAACATTTCTAAAAAAACGGGTGTATTGATCGTCCTGTCGTTGTTTATTAAGTTCGGAAGGGTATGGCGGGGATGGATTATTTTTAAAGGTGGGTGGTGGAGTGAGTTCGTTTTCTAAAACATGGGTGATAACTTCTTCGGCAGAAGGTGGAATTTTTAAAACGGGAGCGGAGCTTTGATTTTTTAAAGCGGGAGCGGAGCTTTGATTTTTTAAAGCGGGAGCGGAGCTTTCCTCAGGTTCTTCACTTACCATACTAGGAACTTTCTTCCCACTCCGAAGAGTTATAGTTTTCTCTTGCTCTCTAGGGTTGGGCTCGGTATTGGAAGGAAGAGCCCCTATGGGTCGCTCAGAAATTATTTTAGCGAGCTGTCCTACCTGATTTTCTAAATTTTTAACGCTTCCAGTTAAGGTTCTAATCGTAGCGTCATTAGCATTCATGTATTTTTAAAACATTTCCTCCAAACTTGGAAGTTTTGGAAAACTTTGAGGAGGTGGTGGTCGTGCAGAAAAATCACTTTGCGGTGGCGGGCGCACAACATTTGATGGATTGTTCCACGAAAAATTCGGATGATTTCTTAACGCAGGATTATAACTATTCGGAAAATTAAAACCAGGACGATGAAAATTTGCAGCAGAAAAATTATTAAAAGCAATTCTAGGCATATTATTTACATAATCCAAATGTTCGGGGGGGGAGGAGTTGCAGATTCCCATACCTGAGGGGCGGAGGCAGCAGTCATCTCCGTAATTTTTTTGCTTAATATTTCAACTTGCAGTGCGAGCTGGGAGACGTTGTCCACTTCAAAGAGACCTACAGTTTTGTTTGGGCGGGACCTAGGCACATTCCACTGGTAAGTGTTCATGGCCATGTCCTCAAACAGCTCAAGAGCTGCTTCCGGGGTCTTATGGTTTAAAGTACCGCCAGAAGCAGCGTCTATCATTTGCTTTGTGCTTTGATTTAGCCCATTATAGAACGTCTGCACCTGCAACCATACAGGCAGAGCGTGATGTGGGCATCATCTTAATATTTCTTTAAATCTTTCCCAGGTTCCGTAAAGGGTCTCAGAGTCTATTTTTCCAAAGACAGAAATATCATTCCTAAGTTTTGCAGTTTTAGCAGGCGAAAAATACTTTGCCAAAAATTTTTCAGTTAATTGACTCCAAGTTGTGATGCTATTTTAGGGTAGAGTGTTCAGCCACTGCTTAGCCTTAGTTCTAAGGGAGAAAGGAAATAACCTTAGCCTAATAGCATCATTTGTGACACCATTTATCTTAAAGGTGTCACAAATCTCAAGAAAGCTGGCTATGTGTGCGTTCAGATCTTCATCTTGAAGCCCATCAAATTGCACATACTGTTGCACCATTTGAATTATGGTAGGCTTCAGTTCGAAATTATTATTTGATATTGCAGGGTGAACTATACTAGATTCTGTAGCCTCAAGATTCGGTCGTGCATAATAGGACATAGGCCTTTACACGGCTTCCTCCACGTTGGGTTCTTCCATTCTTAAAGTAGAAAATGACTTGGAATCCTCAACCGACACTTGGGTAGTAGGGCCTTGAAATCGCGATCTTCTCCGAAGAGTACGCTCAATTTCGTGGTCTAGGTCCAAAATAACCGACGGACTCCCGCGGGTCATACATTAGAATAAGAGAAGAGAAGAGAAGAAAGATGAATAAAATAAACTAGAAAAAGAGAGCTAATGATGTTTGTTTTTTTTGAAATAGATTTTTTATGTTTTAACTCCCGAACTTCCCAATGGCTACCCGTTGAAGGGTTCGCAAGGTACTAGACAAGATAGTGGCATTTAGAGCCACTTTGCCCTTTTCGAGAGAGTTGGGTGGTGTAGAAAAATTTGTGATGTGGGTTTCTATTAACAGCGGTACTTAATAATTTTAAGAAGGAGGGTGAGAAAGAGAAGTGATAAAATTAATAGATTCGTGTTTTCAAATTATTAACAGAAGTTGCTTCCCCGGCAACGGCGCCAAAAACTTAATGTCTAAAAATATTCGCAAGGAGAAAATAACCAAACTAACAATCCAACAAGGCAAGTATACCTATCGAAATGCAGCTAGGGGACACAAGTGTCGTATTAAAATCCGGGAACCGTTAATTAATCTTACTCACACGAAAACCATTATCTTATCGAAGAATGTTTTAGGGTTTAAGAGATTACTAAAATGCGATTGAGGAGAGAAGTATTATGCTAAGAAAGAAAAGCTTGCAGAAAATAGAGAGCTATTAAAACGATTACAGTGAGGGATTAAGACAATGAAAGAGAAGAGCACTCGATCGAGGATCACCTCGGCTAAAGTTGATTAAGAAATGCGAAAATAAACTTTTACTTAATAAAGCTAAAACCTTGACCGTGGAGGTTCCATAAGCGTAAACACGCTTCTCTCGAAGCCGTGCCTACCTGAGTTTAGGAATGCTCAACCGAACTCTCGTCCGATCGGAAATCTAAAGCTCGCTTTAAGCTGTGAACCCCTCTATTGGATTTCACTCCAATCTAGGAGATTTAACGTCTGCCTCTCTCGAGGGGTGCGTGCATCTCTCTTTACTCTTGAGTGCTTACTTCAAACTATCAGCCTCTCGGCTTGCCAAGAATGAAAGCTAATGATGGAAAATATACATATTGATGATATATCTCCAAGTAGGGTTTTTAATCAAGAGTAATTCAAGGTATAACTTTAGAAAGAAAAAGTAGAGTTAAAGCATCATAACTTAATCAACTCGAACCTCGGATCATCAAGATCGAGTACAAGGAGGATTAGTTACTCATGGTGAAATGGAGAAAAGAAGATGTGTAGAAGAAAATAATGAAAGCAAAGTAGAAACGAAAAAGAAAACAACACTTCTTTATTAATGGAAACAGGGATCTTACAACTTAAAAACCAGAGATTACAAGTGCATGGAAAGTAAACTACACTATCATTATCATTATGCTACAGAAAGAAGCTAGGAGCTAATACAGGGAAAGCATTAAGCTAGAGATAAGAAGAGCTAAAAATGAAGAGACATGTTGAAAAAGTTCAAAAATACAAAGGACAGAACCTCCCCTCTCAATCTAAAAGGTGTCCCTGAACCCTTGGAGATGGGCTCTATTTATAGATTTTTTCCGGTCGGGTCACACCCCCTGTGATGCCCGGGTCAGGCGTGACCATGGGGCGTGACACATTCAGTGCGACGTTTTCGGGATGGAATTTAATTCTGGCGAAGTAGCTGAAGTACACGCCCAAATATCACGCCCTGGTAGGGAGTGTACCTGCGGCATGTTCTTTACGGCGTGACTTTGTTGAGCTGGGATTGAATTCTGGAGGTGACAGGCGTGCTTGTTGAAGTACACGCCCATATGTCACGCCCGGGTCGGGCATGACCCGGGGGCGTGACACATTCGGTGTGACGGTGGAGCGGGAAAAACGAGCGCGTTGCGGCGATTCCTCGGAAGCTGGGGACATGCCTCTAGACCACGCTCGTGTCGGATGTGACACGGGCGTGACAGAGGGCGTGTGCACTAAGTTTCCACAGAATGCAGTTTCGGACCAATTGCTTCATTCCTCTGGGTTACACGCCCTAGGTACACGCCCGGGTAGGGCGTGACCTTGGGGCATGTCACAGCAAAATTCGGCTAAAAGTCGTGAAAACCTGCAAAAAGCAGAAAAAAACGCATTAGCGACAAAAATATATACAAAGGGGAATCAAAATAAGTACTTTACAAGACATGATTTGCTTTAAAACCCTGAAAATACCCTAATAGAATTGACTGCAAACCGTATTATCACTCACACTTTCGGCTCTACACGCAAACTCAATCACGGAATCGCTTACGCAATCCACCTCTTGGTGGAGGATCACACACACATGCATAAAGAAAGGACTTCGATGTCCAAGAAGGAAATCGTTAACCTCGAAGATCACTTCAGCGCCATGAAGTAGCCGGATGGAAATCACTGACTCGGCTTTGCCTTCATGAATCCGCTCTCAGATCTTTGCTCCGCACTCCGCAGCTCCTCCAGCTGCTGGCTTTTTCCTTCCTTCTCTCATTCCCTTGCTCTCCCATTTCTCTTTCTATCTCTTGAAATGAGATGGAGAAGAAGGAGATGAAGAGGAAGGGCTTCTATCCCCATATCCTCGGCCTTGACCCACCTGAAAACAGCCTAGCCTTTGGATCTAGGATAACGGAATCGAACAGCTCAGAATTGTTCAGAAAATCCTGAATATGGCCTGACACACCCTATGACATGCCCGTGTCACAGGCCGTGTCCCGTAAGCAGCAGTCAACTGACTCAATTCAGCCAACACACGACCGTGTGACACGTCTGTGTCATGGGCCGTGTCCCCTGATACGCCTTCAAACACGCCCGTGTCTGTGGTCGTGTTCATCAGGCTGCACAACCTGAAAATCACCTGAGACTCACACGGCCTGTGACACGCTTGTGTCTCAGGCCGTGTGCCCATGACATGACACTAGGCACTCCCCAGCTTAAATTCGTCGAGCAGAGTTCGTCGACCGCGCTAACATGCCCTATGACATGCCCAAGTCACAGGCCGTGTCCTCTACACTCAACACTCGACACTCGACAATCCCCCAGCACATTTCGTCGAACGGTTAGGTGGGACACGCCCTCTAACACGCCCGTGTCGCCGGGCGTGTTCCCTCCCAAAACTTCATCGACTGAACTTCGTCGACCACTCGACCAACCATGCAACCCAACCACGACACGCCCGTATCCCAGGCCATGTCAACCGACCTGAAACCCAAAACTATTTTTGGGGTGTTACAATCCTCCCCTCCTTCAAAGAAATTTCATCCTCGAAATTTGGCTCACTCCAATCAGCCACAACTAAAGTGATCGAAAAACAAACACATCATTCGAACTATATCACAATCGAACGATCACTTCCATATCACAAGTGTGCATCAACATTTCAACATTTCAACATATAACGTAACATATAACATATACAACATTCTTTACATCCCCGAAAGGATACAAGTGTTACAGGCTGTGTCCAGTAAGCGGCAGTCAATCGAGTCAATTCTGCCACGGGCCATGTCCCCTGACAAGCCTTCAGACACGCCCATGTCTGTGGCCGTGTTCATCAAGCTAAACAACCTCAAAATCACTCGAGACTCACACGGCCTGTGACAACATCGTGAGTGGAAGCGCTATCCGCGAAAAGTTCTCTACGAAACGCCTATAGTAGCCGGCAAGCCCCAGAGAGCTCCGAACTTCCGCCACCGTAGTCAATGTAGGCCACTCCCGTATTGCCACTTTCTTCGCCACATCCACAACTATCCCTTCTCCACTGACAACATGACCAACGAACGCTATCAAGGATAACCAGAATTCACACTTGGAGAAGTTAGCATACAACTGATTCCTCCTCAATGTCTCCAACATAATATGTAGATGCTTGTAATGGTCCTCCTCATACCGCGAGTATACCAAGATATTGTCGATAAATACTATCACGAAGCGATCCAGGTACTCTCTGAACGTCTTGTTCATCAGATCCATAAACACGGATGGCGCATTGGTTAACCCAAACAGCATGACCATGAACTCGTAATGCCCAAACTGCGTACTGAATGCTGTCTTTGGGATGTCGCTTTCCCTTATCCTCAACTGGTAGTAACCGAATTTCAGATCTAACTTCGAATATACCATTGACCCAACCAACTGATCAAATGGATTGTCAATCCTGGGGATTGGATATTTGTTTTTCTCTGTAAGCTTGTTCAATTCCCGGTAGTCAATACAGAGTCGCAAGGTCCATCCTTCTTCTTAACGAAAAGAACTGGTGCGCTCCAAGGCAACGAACTTGGATGCACATAACCTTGCTCCAACAACTCCTGCAGTTGCACTTTCAATTCCGCCATCTCACTTGGCGCTATCCGATACGGAGAGCGTGACACCGGTTTGGCACCCGGTAGCAGCTCAATGGAAAAATCAATCTCCCGATGAGGAGGGGCTCCTGGGAGATCATCTGGGAACACATCAGTATACTCGGACATGACTGGAATACTCTCAAGACTTGGCTTGGGCATTGTAGTCTGCACTAGAGTGACAAACTGCTCTGCCCCATACCGAACTTCCTTGAACACCTGAAGGGCTGACATCAAAATCTTACCCGACCCCTTCATGACCGCAAAAGTAGTCTCCCGATCAGTGTTCAGACTCAACTTAACTTCCTTACTGTTGCAATCAATGCATACACCCTGCACCGAGAGCTAATCCATACCGAAGATTACGTCGTACTCTGCCAACGGCAAAAGCGACGCTCGCAAATCAAACTCCTGGTCTCCAATTTGAATCTTCACTACGCAGATCCTATCAGCGCGCATTGAGCACCCATTGGGAAACAACACATCCAATTGGTCTTTTGCCATCGAAGACGGAACCCCGATGCGCGATATGAATTTTTCAGACAAGGAGGAATGTGATGCTCCCATATCAAACAGGGCTATTGCCGGAAACTCAAAGATCGACAGAAAGCCTAGGCACCAACAAAAGTAAGCTAACAAATACGAAGGTAACAACTATAAAAGTTAAACCACTGTAATTTAACTCATACTTGTCACCACATCCGCTTACTTTATGGCCTCTTACAGGCCAAGGTTGTAGACTCTAGGCTGGGTTGGAGCATGATGGGACGCGGTTGACTCCACCGCCTTCCCTTTCTCCTCATAAGTCGCTCCAGGCTTCCTCTCGGACTTTGAACGTCTGCTCCAACACTCACGAGCAAAATGACCCGTCTTCCCGCAGTTATAACGAGCTCCTGAGACTCGACTTGTAGTTGCCCCCGACGCACCAGACTGAGGGGCTGAGTTCGAAGTCCTCTGTTTCTTGTTCCACCTGCGGAAACTTGACTTGGCATTTGGCACCTTGAACTCAGAGTTCTTTTATCCTGGGTCCCTCTTCTCTTGAACTTTCTTAACGACCTTCTCCAACGAACGGGGCGAATTGACCAAGGATAGGAAGCCTTGCGCCTTAGGCCCAGTAAGTAGTAACTATAGGTCGCCACGTAAACCCTCATAGAATCAGTTGGTCTTCCTATCTTCTTCCATAAACGTAGCACTAGCATAATGACCTAACCGTATGAACTCATGAAGATACTCGTCCACGCTTCTGCCTCCCTTAGTCAACCCAAGAAATTGGTTCTCCATCTCAAGCTTTTGAGCAGAGGGTACAAATCTGGCTAGGAATAATCTTGAAAATTCCTCCATAGGCACATCGGCAAGCTGCCTACCCACTAAGAGATGAAACTCCAATTCATCCCACCACAGCCTCGCTTCACCCACCAAAAGAAAAGTCGCTATGGTGGTCTTCTGCCACTCCTCAATTAACGTGGCTGTCAACACCCTCTTTATCGAAGAGAGCCAGTCCTCAACTTGAGTTGGAGTTCCAACCCCATCGAACCTCGAAGGGTTAAAGCCCATTACATGCTTTAGCTGTTCTCCGTAGCTCTCCTCGGCTCTACTAGATCGACTGCTGCGCGCTCCACCACTCTCGGCTCTACCGCCCTAACTGGTTCTTGCTCATTCGTAGGAGGTGCGCGATGCATTTGCCCTACAGGTTGGGCATTTATCATCGCAAATGCAGCTTCAGCCACCATCCTGATGGTTTTCGCTGAAGGAGGAGTAGTAGGCATGTCTCTCGGTGCACTACTTTTCGCCGATTGCGGACCCTCTGAATGACCAGCACCACTTCTAGCTGCCTATAGTAGCAAACACACACGATTAGACGACAAACAAATTGCTAAAAGCAATCATTGAAACACTCATATTCCACAAAAACAGTGTATTTTTTCATTCTAAGTGGACATTCATGGGTTCTTTTTGATGTTATAACGATGCCGCACACATGTTCTCATCACCAATTAAAAGAATTCGCCCACAAATTCATTTAAGCCTGACCGTAACCAGAAGTCTGATACCAAATTGTAACACCCCACTCCGTCACATGGCATATAACAGAAGGTCCAGCTAGAACCCGACGTAATATACCACAGACAGTGGGAAGGGTTACATAAGAATATTCAAACTATCCAATTAAGACTACTCGTCCTATACAGAGCATTCTAGCATAAGCTTTTAAAGTTGAAAGAACCCAAAACTTGAATCCATTAAACATGAATGTACACAACCACACTACTGGAATGAAAACCAAATACACTGAAAGGGTACATGGCCTCATGACCTTACAATAGTTCACTTAATAAATAGTGTTTTCTATACATCGGCACCCAGGCCGGCCACACATGATAAAAGTAAAGTACAACTATTCGATTTGGCCTTCAAGGGCCAGCACAGCAACATGGGCTCCAGCCCGCTATTTGGTACTCGACTCCGCAGCACCTGCAAGCACAATTCCAGCGCACGGTGGCACACGAAGCAACGGTCAGCCAAAAGCTGACCAAATTATAACGACCCCGCCCCTTACTCGGGATGGCGGTGCTCTTTCGCTGCATAACATTAGTCCAGTAAAACAATAAAGCGCAACTATACTACGCCACAGGTGTAGGCTCGCACGGCCAAACACCCCGTGCACTCAGGGCACATTAACGGTGAATCCTGACACTTCAGCCTCCTCACCACCATCCCAAAGATGGCAACCATGTGAGCATTTAGCCTTTCTGACCACCATCTAAGGCTGCCGACTATTCCAACGGCCAGTCCCCTTTTTGGGTCTCTCGCACCGAACCACATAGCCCAGGTCCGATTCCACTTGCACATTGCTCACGCCGCCTAGTCAATTTAAGTCCTACGCGCGGGCCAAGCTTCTATCGGATCCCAAATTTTCCAAACAATCACATAACCCAGTTATGTTCAAGGTCGGTTCCATGTCCGCCAAGTTTGCAGAATAACGATTCCGCTCAGTTTTCCAGGTGCGCCTTGGAGCTAACCTCCAAGGATCCCTGCTGCAATCTACCGCGTCGAAACCCGAAAACCCAAAGCACAGAGCCTTCTCCGGCAAAACATATCAAATGCAACATCACCGATCCAGACACTACACGTCCGGGTAGATTTCACACACAATGCCTATGCCCGTACTTATGATTCCGGACTCTATACGCAACACAAGGGGGACTATTCACATCAACCCCAAGGAACACCACGCACTATTCACACTCGCGGGAGCAGGATTCCCTTTGTAGAAAGAAAGAGCTTCACATGCTCAAGTAGAGAATCGTTACACTTGTAGTCCGCTTTGGCGCCATGGAAAAGCTACACAATGGAAGTCTTTGCAACGAACTTTCCTCCACAGATCCGCTCTCAGATCTCTAAACGGTGCTCCAATGCTCCGCCGGCGGCCGGAATCCCTTCCTTCTTCCTCCTCTTTCCAACTCCTTGAGAGAGAGAATGGTTGGAGAGAAATGAATGATTAACTCCACTATTCCCGGCCTTAACAGAGCAGGAAACCATCTGGGCCGTTGGATCCTATTTATAGAAAACGAACGGCTCAGATCCGCTTAGAAATCTCCAAACCTGGGCCGAACACGGCTTCGCACACGGCTGTGTCCCCGACCGTGTTCCTCGATCCAGGCACGATCGTCGAACGAAGGAAAGACACACGGGCAAAGACACGCCAGTGTCTCACCTGACAGGCCCGTGTCAGGTCTCTCGACACGCCCGTGTCTGGGGGCGTGCTACCCATAACCGCCACGCCAACAGACACGACCCAACTGAACACGGGTACTGACACGGGTAGGCACACACCCGTGTCAAATGACACGCCCGTGTCATTTAGCCGTGTTCCTGGCTGTGTCCTTCTCGGGATGAAAATCACCAAAAATCACCAACCAGACATGGCCTTGGACACACCCATGTCCTAGGCCGTGTACCCCTATACGGGCACCAAAAATCCCTTTTTACATGACCGACTCAAATACAACTTTAGGGGCGTTACACGTATATCTGGTCGTGTTCCCATGACACGACACTAGACACTCGCCAGCTCAAATTCGTCAAGCTGAGTTCATTGACCGCGCTGACATGCCCTGTGACACGCCCGTGTCATAGGCCGTGTCCTCTACCCTCGACACTCGACAATCGATGAGCACATTTCGTCGAATGGGGAGGGGGGACACGCCCTCTGACATGCCCGTGTCGCCGGGCGTGTTCCTTCCCAAAACTTCGTCGACCGAACTTCGTTGACCACTCGACCAACCATGTAACCCAACCCTGACATGCCCTGGGACACACCCGTGTCCCAGGCAGTGTCAACCGACCTGAAACCCAAAACTATTTTTGGGGTGTTTCATAGCAAGGACAATTTCACCAATTATAAGTCCATGCTTGGGCCAAAGGTGATCTTTGATGATTCAAAAAGTGGCCAGTCTGAAGGATATGGAGCAGTGAAGATTGGAGAAGTTATATTTAAGAAAGTAACATATGTAAGAGGAATCAAACATAACCTCAGCTCAATAAGTCAACTTTGTGATGAAAGTTATCCGGTAACTTTTAACTTTATCTCTTGTATTATTTCATCTAAAGGAAAGAAACCTGTTTTAATTGGAAATAGACAAGGCAACATATACTTAGTTGATTTTCTATCTACCACTTCTGATATCTGTTTACTTAATTTAACTAGTAACCAGAATGATTTATGACATAAAAGACTAGGTCATGTAAATCTGAAAACATTGCTAGGCTATCTAAAGACAACCTTGTTAGAGCTCTACCTCCTGGTCCCTATAAGAAGGAAGGCCTTTGCAGGGCTTGTCAATTAAGAAAGCAAACTAAATCTAGTTTCAAATCCATTAATAAAAGTGATTCACCTAGGATTTTGTATTTGCTACACATGGATCTTTTTGGACTCATAGCTGTACAAAGCCTAGGAGGGAAATCCTACACTTTGGTTATTGTGGATGACTTCTCCAGGTTCACTTCTGTATCCTTTCTGAGATCTAAGTCAGATACCTTCAATGTTCTTACAGATTTTCTCAGGAACATAGAGATTGAGTTCTCTACTCATGTTGTGTTGATCAGAAGTGATCATGACACATAGTTTGAGTGTTCTCTTATGCATGATTTCTGTGAGAAGGAAGGTATCAGGCACTGCTTCTCAGCTCCTAGAACTCCCTAACAAAATGGGGTAGCTGAAAGGAAAAATTGGACACTCATTGAAGCTATATGTACATTACTTGTTGATGCATACATGCCACTAACCTTTTGGGCAGAGGCTATACACACTGCAAACTATGTCCTTAACAGAAGCTTAATTCACAAACTAAAGAACAGGACTCCCTATGAATTACTAAAAGGGAAGAAACCTAAAATAAACTATTTTAAAGTATTTGGTTGTACCTGTTATATACATAATAACAACAATAAATACATTAGAAAGTTTGAGGCTAATGCTGAAGTGGGAATTTTTCTAGGATATTCCCAAGTAAGCAAAGCCTATAGGGTCTTTAATAAATCATCACTGAAAATTGATCAATCAATTCATGTAAGCTTTGTTGATACTAACATGTATTGCAAGGAGAAAGAACTTTCTACCAGTAATTCTTTGCAGGTACCTCACTTGTGTGAGAAGTTGGATGACCTAAACCTTACCTAATGGGTTCAAACTCATCCTTCTCCACAAGTCAATGAATATAGTGAAGAAGAAAGCATTGAAGGGATTGACTCTCCTCCAACATCCAACATAATTCGACAAGAGGAATTGGTTTCAAATGCTGTTGCACAACTAACTCTACCCACTGATCTTGTCACACTTAGGGATCACCCCAGATCTCAAGTGATTGGAGACATATCAGCAGGTGTACAGATAAGACATCAATTCAATCAAGATGTGATGCATGCCTGTTTTCTCTCTCAGATTGAACCTCAATCCATTCATGATGCAGAACAAGATCCCCACTGGATCATTGCAATGCAGGAGGAATTGAATCAGTTTGAGAGATGTAAAGTTTGGGTTTTGGTTCCAAGACCACAAAACTACCCAGTTAATGGAACCAAATGGGTATACAGAAATAAGTTTGATGCCCAAGGAGTTATTGTGAGAAACAAGGCTAGGCTTATTGCTCAAGGCTATAGGCAAGATGAAGGAATAGATTATGATCAAATCTTTGCTCCTGTTGCAAGGTTTGAAGCCATAAGAATATTCCTAGACTATTCAGCCTACAAGAAATTCAAGGTCTACCAAATGGATGTGAAGAGGTCATTCTTGAATGGAGTATTAAAAGAAGAGGTTTATGTTGAACAACCTCCAGGTTTTTTTCTCCAACTCATCCTTTGCATATATTCAAGTTGCATAAAGCCATCTATGGTCTAAAGAAAGCTCCAAGAGCTTGCTATAAGACCCTAGCAAGCTTTTTATTAGAGCATCAATTCATTAGAGGCATAGTAGATAAAACACTTTTCACTAGACATCATAAGGACCAAATCTTGTTAATACTAATATATATGGACACCTTCTGCAATATCATCTACGACTCCACCATTGGACACCTCAACAATTGCTTCTCTCATTGCCCTCCTCACTCCCCTTCACAAAACACTAATAGCAGAGGCCATTATACCTCTTGCTACTTCAATTACTACCCTATTTGCACAGATCACTGCCCTCACTACTGCCCATCTTCACTCAGGGGCATGGCTTCAGGTATTACTGATACCATGCAGGGGGAGATGTCTGATGATGAAGCTGCAGTAGTGCAAGCAATAGTAGATCCAGCAGCAGAGGCAGCCACAGTAGCAGCAGATTATACAGAGTATATTGATACATATGATATTGATTTTATTAATTTTATTGATACTGACATGGAATTGGAAGATTCAGTCTCTGAGAAAATAATTACTGGTGGTGATTTCATCCTTAATCCCACAGTTGATTTAGAGAATTTGTTGAAGAATTTTGAACTTGCAATTTTGAGATGTCTTACAGCAGAACATACTACTAAGCCATACTTGTCTATTGTACCATTTACATCTCTAGTGAGTCCACAAGTTGTAAAGCAACTCAGTGATAGTTTTGATGTTCCTGAGCCCATAGTTATTCCATCTCCTTCAGCAATTTCTTCTGCTCGTAGTTATATCATGGATGACTATCCATTGCCAGATCTGGATGATGTGATCTTAGCTGACATTCAACAAGAGGAAAAGGTAACTACTGAAAGCACTGTCAGAGTTGATGACACTCTATCTTTTTCTATGGCTTCTCCTCTAGCTCCTGTTGATATTCCTGCTCAGCCTGATAAGCCTATCATTTCTGCTAAGGCACTGAAGGCTCTGAATGATTTACATGATAATCCTCAAAGATTCGATGATGAGGATAGTGATGATGATGATGATGATGAATCTGATGATAAACCAAAGAGGAAGATAGTATCCAAGAAAAGAAAAGCTTCTCCTCCTCCTCCTAAGCCTAATCCAAATAATGACACTCATTATTACATTCTTCAAAAGATAACACCATATAAAGGGATGTCAGCTTGGATGTGGCTGTCCAAGAATCAGCAGAAGGAGAGGAAGAAAAGCATAAGATACTCTCCTCCTCCAGTTCAAAGATACAGAAAAGATCCACCTCCTCCAGCTGCTGGTGCTTTAGGTTCCAGTTCTCAAAGATCTGCCCCTATTCAAACATATCAAAGACATCAAGGGAGATCTCATCAAGAAAGCAGCCAGCACAGGAAATATTCTTTAGGAAAGCAACATCAACAGTAGCAATAACATCAACAACAACAGCAACAATCCACTGAAAATCAACCAGCTGAAAGCTCTAAAAGACCATCCTCTCCTCCTGTCCCTTTTGAAGATCCTAAAACAGCTATTAATGCTAGAATGGCCAGATTCCAGGAACTTGTAGGCCTTTCTCTGATTAACAAGGCCAAAGCTGAAGGAAATAATCCTTCTGAATACTCAACCATGTCAAAGTATAGGAAAGAGGAACTTAAGAGATTTTATAAAGCTAACAAGATTTTCAATGTGGATGACTACATGAAGTTGCACCCAGACGCAGTTGTCCTCAGGGCTACATCTCTGAAGATTATAGGGGCTGCTGACATGACCATGACCAGTATGCAAGCTTCAGATCCTAACAGAGAAATAATATTAACAAAGCCAGGAGACAAGAGCAAGGATGCAATGCCAAAGGAAAAGAAGCAGAAGGAGTGATTTTGAACTCTATTTATCTTTCTGCATTATTTATAACTGCTTTATATTGTTTGAACAAAGCTCATGTATATATATATTTGTTGCATGTGTTATTTATCTCTGCCAGATATATGATTTTTCTGCTTTGCTTATTTTTTGTTTAAGTCTGAGTCTGTGGTTAGTAACCTCACCCAAAAAGGGGGAGATTGTTGGATCTCTAGTTTGATTTGGGCTAGGTTCACTTACTTAGGATCTTGTGACCCACAATGTATAGCCAGGGTCATAGTCGTGTCCTAGAGTCAGGCAAAGTCCTTAGAGTCAACATCACATGGACCAGCTATCAACAAGACTGCCAGAGACTTAAGACTTAGAAGATTTCAAGACTCTGTAAAGTGAGTTCGATGTTCGTCGAACTCAGGTCGACGATAGTCATGCTCAGCTCGACGATGTCAGAGAAAATTCTTTGAGCTGAGCTCGATGAACTCGGTACTCAGGTCGACAAGAACTTGGACACTACAATAACACTTCAAGTTCAGAAAACATCAAGATATTCTAAGTCCTTAGTATCAAACATTGGTCGACGAACTTAGTTCTCAGCTCGACGAACTCTATTCTTTGGTCGACGAATCTTTGGACTACTATAGCATTCTATGAAGACTATGTTCTCTAGTCTCAGCTCGATGAACTCAGTTCTCTGCCCGACGAATTCTGGAATTATCTACTTCAACAACTTAGAACCAGAAGACTTGTGTCGACACTCATAGTATATGTCGACACCAACTGAGTCGACACTAGAAGAACTTTTGTCAACACCCAGATCATTAGTCGACACTATGGAAAGGTTATGTCGACACAACACAAAAGACTTGTGTCGACACATAGAATATATGACAACTCCAGAATAGTTGCTGAACTCCAGTCGACGAACACATTTACCAACTCGACAAACTTCAGAAACAGAATAGGAAAAGTTTAAAAGAGACAGTAGTTCAGTTTCCAGCTCGACGATCATGGAACTCAGCTTGACGAATAGAAGCCATTTGGTAGACGAACACAACATCTTAGCTCGACGAACTGTGGACTCAGTTCGATGATTTCTGTCAACTGTTCGACGATTCCAGACTAAGTCATTTCCAGCCCTGTCCCCATGATTACTGCAATAATTCCTCAGTAATCAATGGTCTAACATTCTCTGAATATAGCCATTAGAGGAGCACTGATTAGGATATTCTCCAGGATTATTGCATGCCATTTTTCCACGGGACAGTTGGGGAAATAATTCAATGCTTCTAATTCTCTAGGCTGCCAGCATTGAATGTAGAAGGAATTCAAAATTCGAAAGACCAATTTACTCATGAAATATAAAAATAGATTTTTTTCTCTCTTTCCTAACAGTACAACAGATAGATAAAAAGAAAGTTAAAAAAATATCCAGAGAGAAGATTACTGAATCAGACAAGAAAAACTCAACCCGTCTGCTCTCAGTTTGACACAAGATTTCTGATACTGAAGAATAAGAAGAACAATCATTCAAATATCAAGAGTCTTCAATCTTCAAATTCTCCAGGACACTTCACAGGACAACAAATCTTCCATCTGTCAAAGAAGTTCCTGAAGATCTCTCTGATCAAAGCTGAAAGCTTGAAGGCATATCACCCCGTGCAAAGCTCAAGTTCTCCTGAACTCTTCTATATCTTAGGGGGAGCTTTGACAACATCATTGAATCGACATAGTCTTCTCATTATGATTGACAAAAGAAGACTTTCATCACTCTCTCATCCCCACCTCTATAAAGGATTGTCATCTCCCTTCAAAAGTGATTCCTGTTTACAAGTCACCTGATCAAAAGACTTGAGGATTTGGTTTTTGAGCACCTGATCAAAAGCTCATTGGTGTCAGACACCTCATCAAAAACCTGAGTGGACTCCTACCAGAGTGGTAGAAGAGTGGATGTACCCAGGTTGGGGAACCACTATAAAATTTCTTGTGTCATCTGGTTGCCCCTTTTCTTTTTGTTCTTGTTGTGCTTGTGTTTTTAGGACTGCTGTGTGATTATTTACTTTAGTTAATTCTGCACATTTCAATTACAGCAAAAGCTATAACAGTCTTATAAGGACCTACAAATACTCTATTCACCCCAACCCTCTAGAGTATATTAGATCTAACACATCACTTTCATGTTGTGTCGACATAGGGCCTGCTATGTCGACACAGGGCCTGCTGTGTCGACACAGAGTGTCAATACAGGGTATGTTTTGTCGATACAGAGTGTCAATACAGGGGTCTTGGCTGGGTCTCGGCTAAATGTCCCGGCACAGTTTACGTTTGTCGCGTACGTGTCCTGCTTTGGTTTGTGAACCGTGCGGTGTTCAGCCCAGTTTTTCCATGTCAGACATGGATCGTAGCCGTACATTTCTTTATGTTTGGATCCGACGGCTGGAGGTTATTCCTATTGGGATATACCCGAGTGTAGGTTTTCAAAACCCTCATCTTCTGTTCGCTGGTTCTCTGTCTAAATTTAGAGAGAGGGGAGAGCAACGAGGAAGAAGAAGTCTAGATCTGGTCACTGGCGGAGCTTCGGAGCTCCAAATCGTGAACTGACTTCGGATCTACGGAGCCAAGGAGATGGCGGTGCTTTTCATCTGCATAATTCTCCATGGCGCCAAGGAAGAACGCTAGCGTAACGATTCTCTACATAAGCATGTGAAGTTCTACTTCTTTTGCATAGGAAAGCCAGCTCTCGCGAGTTTGCGGTGAGTTTGAGGCGTTCCTTCGGGTAGACATGAATAGTCCCTGTTGTGTACATATAGAGTCTGTAATCGAGAATGGATATAGGCATGATGTGTGAAGCCTACCCGGATAAGTTGGTCTGGATCAGTGATGTTGCATTTCATGAATGGCGGGAGAAGACTCCGTGCGAATGTTTGTTTTTCGGGTTTTCTATGTGGTAAATTGCAACAGGGAGCCTTGGGGATTAACCCTAATGTGCACCCAGAAAATTGGGCAGATGCGTAATTCTGCCAACTTGTTGGCCTGGGCGCCAACTTGAACATAACCACGTTATGTGAAGTGTGTAAGGGAAACGAGACTCAGGAGAAGTTTGACCCGCGCATATGGCTTAAATTGTCGTTGCTATGTGAGCACGGGTTAGATAGAGCCGTACCCGTTCTATGTCGTTCGGTCTGAGCCGTTGGCATAGATGAGGGTCTTCGGCGGTCTATGGCTTAAATTGACGTGACCCATGCCAGGAAGACAAAATGCGCATAGTTTGGTCGTCAAAGTGGCAGTGGTGAGAACGGGGTGTCTATGGATTAAATTGACATGACATTGACCGGTTCACCGAGAATGTGCCCTGAGTGCACGGGGCAAATGGCTGTGTGTGCCAATGCCTGTGATGCAATGTATATATATTCTGCTTGGTTATGCTAATAAAGTGCAGGGAAGGAGCATCGCCACCCCGATTTGCGGGCGGGATCGTTATAATTTGGTCAGCATTGCTGACCGTTGCTTTGGTTTGTCACTACTGCGGTGGATTGTGCTTGCAGGTGTTGCGGAGCCGAGTGTAAAAAGAGGGCTAAAGCCCAAGTTGCTGAGCCGTCCCTCAAAGGCCTAATTTTTAGTGTTTTCTTTTATTCATGTATGGTCGGCCTGCGTGCCGAGGTTTGAAAAAATGTAATTTGAGAAAAACTATTATAAGGCCATAAGGCCAGTACTTGTTTATTTGTACATCATTCCTATTGGCTTTGTAGTGGACATTCATGCTAGTGTTGGGTTCTTTATTAATGCAATAATTTTAATTGCTTCCACTAGAATGCTCTGTGTAGGTCTTTGATATTAGTTGGATGGTTTCCTTTGAGTAACCACCCGGTCTGTCTGTGGTATATGGCGTCGGCCCTCAGCCGGACCTACTGTTATATGCTATGTGACAGATAGGGGGTGTTACAATTTGGTATCAGACAACTGGTTTCGTTCTGGCTTAAAATGAATTCGTGGGCGAATTCATTTAATGGGTGGTGAGAACATGTGTGTACGTCATCGTTATAACCTGCGTGTTCCTATAATTGTTGTTTGTAATTTGTTTGGTCGCTAAACGGTGTTTTGTACAACTATAGGTGACCAGAAGCGGTGATGGGCCATCAAAACGTCGAGTTTCTGAGGCTAGTAGTGCACCAAATAATGCTCCTGCAACACCTCCATTGGCTGAAACCATACGATTGGTTGCTGAAGCAGTGTTTGCCATGATCAATGTGCAGCCTGCAAGGTAAATGCAGCAGCCCGCTCCTGCGATGGAGCAGGTACCTATTCTAGAGGTTAAGCCGAGAAGAGTGGAGCAGGTAGTAGTGGAACCATTGGTGCCGAGGAGGGCAACCGAGAGACAGCTCAAACACATTATGATCTTTAATCCTCCGGTATTCTCGGGGTTAGGAACCCCACCTCAAGCTGAAGACTGGCTCTCCCGTGTGAAGAGAGTCTTGACAATGACGAAGGCGGAGGAGTGGAAGATGACCACTATAGCTACGTTCCTATTCGATGGAGACGCTAGGCTGTGGTTTGAGGGTTTAGAGTTGCATCTATTGAGAGGAAGGCAACTTACAGACGTCTCGATGCAGGAGTTTTCGAGACTGTTCTTGTCTATGTACTGTAACGCCTCGAAAATTGTATTTCAGTCGGTCGCATAAAAAGGGAATTTTTGGTGCCGGTATAGGGGGTACACGGCCTAGGACACGGGCGTGTCCAAGGCCGTGTCTGGCTGGTGTTTTTGTCGATTTCATCCCGAGAAGGACACGGCCAGGAACATGGCCTAAGACACGGGCGTGTCATTTGACACGGGCGTGTGCCTACCCGTGTTAGTACCCGTGTTCAGTTTGGTCATGTCTTTTGGCGTGGCGGTTATGGGTAACACGCCCCCGGACACGGGGGTGTCGAGGAACCCGACACGGTCGTGTCGAGTGTGACACGAGCATGTCTGAGCCCGTGTGAGTCTCTGTGTTCGACGATCGTGCCTGGATCGAGGCACACAGCCTGGGACACGACCGTGTGCCAAGCCTTGTTCGACCCAGGTTTGGAGATTTTTGAGCGGATCTGAGCTGTTCGTTTTCTTTAAAAAAGATCCAATGGCCCAGATGTTTTCCTGCTCTGTTAAGGCCGGGAATAGGGGATTTAATCCTTCATTTCTCTCCAAGGCTTTCTCTTTCCATGGTGTTAGAGAGAGGAGGAAGAATAAGGAGGATTTTGTCCGCCTGCGGAGCATCGGAGCACCGTTTTGAGATCTGAGAGCAGATCCATGGAGAAAAGTTCGTTACGAAGAGTTCTGTCCGTGTAGTTTTTCCATGGCGCCAAAGCGGACTACAAGGGTAACGATTCTCAACTTGATCATGTGAATCTCTTCCTTTTGAATAGGGAAACCCTCTCCCACGAGTGTGCGGTGAGTGCGTGGTGTTCCTTGGTGTTGACGTGAATAGTCCCCCTTATGTAGCATATATAGTCCGAAATCGTAAGTACAGACATAGGCATTGTGTGTGAAGCCTACCCGGACATGTTGGTCTGGATCGGTGATGTTGCATTTTATGGTTGCCAGAGAAGACTCCGTGTTTTGGGTTTTCGGGTTTCTACGCGATATATTATAGCATGAATCATTGGAGGTTAGATTCAAGGCGCACCCGAAACACTGGGCGGAATCGTCGTTCTGCTAACTTGGCAGTCTGGGAAACGGCCTTGAACATAACTGGGTTATGTGATGTTTGGAAATGTTAGGATCCGAGAGAAGCTTGGCCTGCGCGTAGGACTTAAACTGACTAGGCGGTATGAGCAACAGGCAAGTGGAATTGGACCTAGGTTATGTGGTTCAGTGCGAGAGACCCATAAATGGGTACTGGCCGTTGGCATAGTCGGGAGCCTTAGACATTGATCAGAAAGGCTGAATGCTCATGTTGTTGCCATCGCGGGAATGGTGGCGAAGCCACGAAATTGACTGGATTCACCGTTAATGTACCCTGAGTGCACGGGTTATTTGGCCGTGCGAGCCTACACCTGTGGCGAAATATATAATTGCACTTTATTGTTTAGTTGAGCTAATGAAATGCAGGGAAGGAGCACTGCCGTCCCGACCTAGGGGCGGGGTCATTATAATTTGGTCGGCTTTTGGCTGATCATTGCTTTGTTTACCACCGTACGGTGGAATGTGCTTGCAGTTGCTGCAGAGTCGAGTACCAAATAGTGGGCTGGAGCCCATGTTGCTGTGTTGGCCCTAGAAGGCCAAAAAGAATAGTTGTTTTTATTTTATCATGTGTGGCCAGCCTGCGAGCCGATGTATGTAAGACACGATTTTCTTAAGTGAACATTTGTAAGGCCATAAGACCGTGTACCCTTTCAGTGTATTTGGTTTTCATTCCTTATGTGTGATTATGGACATTCATAATTATTGGACTTAAGTTTTGGGTTCTTTAAACTGTTTAAAAGCTTCCGCTAGAATGCTCTGTGTTAGGATGAGTAGTCTTGATTAGATAGTTTGAATATTCTTATGTAACCCTTCCGACTGTCTGTGGTATATGGCGTTGGGTTCCAGCTGGACCTTCTGTTATATGCCATGTGACGGATGAGGGTGTTACAATTTGGTATCAAACTTCTGGTTACGATCCGATTTAAAATGAATTCGTGGACGAATTCTTTTTAAGGGGTGGTGAGCACATGTATGCGTGATCGTTATAACATCAAAAAGAACCCATGAATATCCACTTAGGAATGAAAAATACACTTGTTTTGTGGAATCTGAGTCTTCCAATGATTGCTTTTAGCAATTTGTTTGTCGTCTAATCATGTGTCTTTGCTACTAAAGGCAGTTAGGAGCGGTGCTGGTCAGTCAGAGAGTCCGCAATCGGTGGAAAGTAGTGCACCAAGGGATGTGCCTACAACACCTCCTTCAGCGGAAACCATCACGATGGTGGCTGAAGCAGTTTTTACCATGATTAATGGCCAACCAGTAGGGCAAATGCACCATGCACCTCCTGTTGTTGAGTAAGAACTGGTTAGGGCAGCAGAGCCGAGAGTGGTGGAGCGCGCAATAGCGGATTTGGTGGAGCCAAGGAGAGCTGTGGAGAGGCAACTCAAGCACGTAATGGGCTTTCATCCTCCAGTTTTCGATGGGGTTGGAATTCTAGCTCAAGCTGAGGATTGAATCTCTACGATAAAGAGGGTCTTGACGGCCACGTTAATTGAGGAATGACAAAAGACCACCATAGTGACCTTCCTTTTGGCTGGTGAAGCGAGGCTGTGGTGGGATGAGTTGGAGTTCCATCTCTTGGTGGGAAGGCAGCTTGCGGATGTGCCGATGGGAGAATTCTCAAGGTCTTTCTTGGCGAGATTTCTACCCTCTGCTCAGAAGCTTGAAATGGAGAACCAGTATCTTGGGTTAAATCAGGGAGCTACAAGCGTGGACGAGTATCTCCACGAGTTTACACGGTTAGGTCGGTATGCTGGTGCTATGTTTACAGAAGAGGAGAGGAAGACCAACTGATTTTATGAGGGTCTTCGTGGTGACATACAGTTACTCCTTGCTGGGCCTAAGGCGCAGGGTTTCCAAGCCTTGGTCAATTCGGCCCGGTCTTTGGAAAAATTTGTGAAGAAAGTTCAAGAGAAGAAGGACCCAGAAGAGAAGAAGTCCGAGTTCAAAGTGCCAAGCACAAAGTCAGGATTCCGCATATGGAACAAGAAGCGGAGGACTTCGAACTCAGCCCCTTCGGCTAATACATCGGGGGCAACTACAAGTCCAGTCCCAGGAGCTTGCTAAAACTGCGGGAAGATGGAACATTTTGCTCGTGAGTGTTGGAGCGGACGTACAAAGTCCGAGAAGAAGCATGGGCGACTTATGGAGAGAAAGGGAAGGCGGTGGAGTCGACCACATCCCATCATGCTCCAGCCCAGCGTAGAGTCTACAACCTTGGTATGCAAGAGGCCATAAAGCAAGCGGACGTGGTGACAGGTATGAGTTAAATTACAGTGGTTTAACTTTTATAGTTGTTACCTTCATATTTGTTAGCTTACTTTTGTTGGTGCTAGGCTTTGTGTTGATCTTTGAGTTTCCGGCAAGAGCTCTATTTGATACGGGAGCATCGCATTCCTTCTTGTCCGAAAAATTCATATCGAACATCGGAGTTCCGTCCTCGATGTCAAAAGAAAAATTGGATGTGTTGATTCCCAATGGGTGCTCAATGCTCGCGGATAGGATCTGCGTAGTGAAGATTCGGATTGGAGACCAGGAGTTTGATTTGCGAGCGTTGATTCTACCGTTAGTAGAGTTCAACATATTCTTCGGTATGGATTGGCTCTCAGAGCAGGATGCATGCATTTATTGCAACCGTAAGGAAGTTAGGTTGGGTCTGAACACTGATTGAGAAACTATGTTTGCGGGCATGGAGGGGTCGAGTAAGATTTTGATGTCAGCTCTTCATGTGATTAAGGCAGTTCGGTCTGGGGCAGAGCTGTTTGTCACATTAGTGCAGACTTCGACGCCTAAGCCAGGTCTTGATAGTATTCCAGTCATGTCCGAGTATCCTGATGTGTTCCCAGATGATCTCCCTGGAGCCCCTCCTCAGCGGGAGATTGATTTTACCATTGAGCTGGTACCGGGTGCCAAACCGGTGTCACGCTCTCTGTATCGGATAGCGCCAAGAGAGATGGCGGAATTGAAAGTGCAACTGCAGGAGTTGTTGGAGCAAGGTTATGTGCGTCCAAGTTCGTCGCCTTGGAGCACACCAGTTCTCTTTGTTAAGAAGAAAGATGGGAGCTTGCGGCTTTGTATCGACTATCGTGAATTGAACAAGCTTATGGAAAATAATAAGTATCCGATTACAAGGATTGACGATCTATTTGATCAGTTGGTTGGGTTAGCGGTATATTTGAAGCTAGATCTTAAGTCCGATATTTATCAGTTGAGGATAAGGGAAAGCGACATCCCAAAGACAGCATTCAGTACGCGGTTTGGGAATTACGAGTTCACGGTCATGCCGTTTGGGTTAACGAATGCGCAATCCATATTTATGGATCTGATGAACAAGAAGTTCAGAGAGTACCTGGATCTCTTCGTGATAGTATTTATCGACGATATCTTGGTATACTTGCGGTGTGAGGAGGACCATTACAAGCATCTACATATGGTGTTGGAGACATTGAGGAAAAGTCAGTTGTATGCCAAGTTCTCCAAGTGTGAATTCTGGTTATCCTCTATAGCGTTCCTTGGTCATGTTGTTAGTGGAGAAGGGATAGCGGTGGATCCGGCGAAGATAATGGCAATACGGGAGTGGCCTACTTTGACTACGGTGGCGGAAGTCCGGAGCTTTCTGGGGCTTGCCGGCTACTATAGGCGTTTCATAGAGAACTTTTCGCGGATAGCGCTTCCACTCACGATGTTGACAAGGAAGGATCAAAAGTTTGTGTGGTCGATGGAGTGCGAGCAGGTTTTCGAAGAGTTGAAGAGGCGGTTGACGACGACGCCTATTTTATGCTCGCCGAGTGGAACCGAAGGATTTGAAATCTATAGTGATGCTTCGAGCAGTGCAATGGGTTGTGTTCTGCTACAGAATGGGAGAGTGATCGCCTATGGTTCACGACAATTGAAGGCTCACGAGAGAAATTATCTGGTCCATGACTTAGAGTTAGCGGCCGTGATATTTGCTCTAAAGCTTTGGAGGCACTACCTGTATGGTGTGAAGGTCGACGTTTACACCGATCATAAGAGCTTGAAGTACCTGTTGGACAAAAAGGATCTGAACATGAGGAAGCGGAGGTGGATGGAGTTCTTAGGGGACTACACCTTTGAGATACATTATTTGCCTGGGAAGGGAAATGCAGTGGCGAATGCGTTGAGTCGCAGGACTCCGGCACATGCCAACTAGTTATGGGTACATGATGAGAGATTGGTCCATGAGTTGGAGGCTTTGGAGATATCTTGCGTCGACAAGCAATCTAGTGCTGAGGCGAAACTGTTTTGGACAGAGGTGCAGTGTAACCTAGATGATACAGTTCGGCAGGCTTTGGTTCAGGATAACAACATGAAGCAGACCTTGGATGAATCATTGGATGGGTCAAATTCCCAGTTTGCCGTTGAGGATGGTTTGTTAAGGAAGGACGGTCGCCTATGCGTTCCTAGTCCGGATAATCTTCGGGAGGAATTGATGTATGAGGCTCATCATACCAAGTACTCAATCCACCCAGGGAGCACGAAGATGTACAGAGATATGAAGAAATTATTCTGGTGGCCAGGTTTGAAGAAGGATGTAGAACTTTATGTGGCCAAGTGCCGTACTTGGGCATTGGTGAAGGCGGAATGCCAGAATCCCGGAGGTTTCTTGAAATCCCTACCTATCCCAGAATGAAAATTCGACGACATATCTATGGATTTTGTGCATGGCTTGCCGAAGTCGCAGAGGGGAAACGATGCCATTTGGGTGGTCGTGGATAGGTTGACAAAGGTGTCACACTTTATTCCGAACAGGAAGGAGGATCTGGTGGAAAGGTTAGCCAAACTCTACGTGGATAATATTGAACGGTTGTATGGTGTGCCCCGCAGAATTGTTAGTGACTGAGATGGACGCTTTACATCGAAGGATTGGAGGTTGGTGCATAGTATGTTGGGAACTAAGCTGAGTTTCAGCACAGCCTTTCATCCACAAACGGATGGTCAGACCGAGAGGTTCAACAGGACTATGGAGGACATGCTTCGCATGTGCGTCCTAGATTTTGGAAAGCATTGGCAGGATCACCTGTATATGGTGGAGTTTACGTATAACAACAGCTTTCAGGCGAGTATTGCTATGGTGCCTTTCGAAGACTTGTACGGGAGGAAGTGTCGTACGCCATTGTCTTGGTTGGAGGCAGGCGAATCGAAGTTGTATAAACGTCAAGCGGTGGAATACGCCACTTATATGGTGTGTACAATTTAGGAAAGGTTGAAGGTCACTCAGGACAGACATACAAAGTATTACAACGCTAAAATTAGGAACGTGGAGTTCAGTGTTGGCAACATGGTGTATCTAAAAATCAAACCATTCAAGGGCGTATCGCGGGTTCGACGCTTGAAGAAGCTGAGTCCGAGATACCTTGGACCATTTGATGTCCTGGAGCGTGTTAGCGAGGCGGCATATAGATTGAAGCTGTCGGTGGAGTTGAGTGGGCTACATGATGTGTTCCCTGTCAGTATTACGTAAGTCGGTGCAAGAGCCTTCGCAGATCATTGCGGACAATGAAGTACCAGTTGATTATGAGTAGACAATAAGGGTCAAGCCAGTACGTATCGAAGATGTTGAAGTCAAACGACTCCGCAACAAGGAGGTCCGAATGGTTAAAGTCCGTTGGGATAACTGCGGACAGGAGGAGCTTTCATGGGAGCGAGAGCAGGCTATGTTGGAAAAATACCCCGAGTTATTCCATTCAGGTAACATTTAGCTTTGTGTACCTTTTATTTAATTTTGGGACGAAATTCCTTAAGTGGGGGAGATTTGTAACTCCCCGAAAATTGTATTTGAGTCGGTCGCGTAAAGTGGGAATTTTTGGTGCCGGTATAGGGGTACACGGCCTAGGACACGAGCGTGTCCAAGGCCGTGTCTGGCTAGTGTTTTGGCCGATTTCATCCTGAGAAGGACACGGCCAGGAACACGGCCTAAGACACGTGCGTGTCATTTGACACGGGCGTGTGCCTACCCGTGTTAGTACCCGTGTTCAGTTGGGTCATGGCTGTTGGCGTGGCGGTTAAGGGTAACACGACCCCGGACACGAGCGTGTCGTGGAACCCGACACGGGCGTGTCGAGTGTGACACGGGCATGTCTGAGCCCGTGTGAGTCTCTGTGTTCGACGATCATGCCTGGATCGAGGCACACGGACTGGGACACAGCCGTGTGCCAAGTCGTGTTCAGCCCAAGTTTGGAGATTTTTGAGCGGATCTGAGCCGTTCGTTTTCTTTAAAAAAAGATCCAATGTCCCAGATGGTTTCCTTCTCTGTTAAGGCCGGGAATAGGGGAGTTAATCCTTCATTTCTCTCCAAGGCTTTCTCTTTCCAAGGTGTTAGAGAGAGGAGGAAGAAGAAGGAGGATTCCGGCCGCCTGTGGAGCATCGGAGCACCGTTTTGAGATCTGAGAGCTGATCCGTGGAGGAAAGTTGGTTACGAAGAGTTCTGTCCATGTAGTTTTTCCATGGCGCCAAAGCAGACTACAAGTGTAACGATTCTCAACTTGAGCATGTGAAGCACTTCCTTTTGCATAGGGAAACCCTCTCCCGCGTGTGTGCGGTGAGTGTGTGGTGTTCCTTGGGGTTGACGTGAATAGTCCCCCTTGTGTTGCATATAGAGTCTGGAATCGTAAGTACAGACATAGGCATTGTGTGTGAAGCCTACCCATATATGTTGGTCTGGATCGGTGATGTTGCATTTGTATGGTTGTCGGAGAAGACTCCGTGTTTTGGGTTTCTACGCGGTAGATTGCAGCAGGGATCCTTAGAGGTTAGCTTCAAGGCGCAACCGAAAAACTGGGCGGAATCATCGTTCTGCTAACTTGGCGGTCTAGGAACCAGCCTTGAACATAACTCGGTTATGTGATGTTTGGAAATATTAGGATCCGAGAGAAGGTTGGCCCACACGTAGGACATAAACTGACTAGGCGGTATGAGCAACGGACAAATGGAATCGGACCTGGGCTATGTGGTTCGATGCGAGAGACCCATAGATGGGGACTGGCCATTGGCATAGTCGGGAGCCTTAGATAGTGGTCAGAAAGGTTGAATGCTCATGTTGTTGCCATCGCTGGGATGGTGGTGAAGCCATGGAATTGACCGGATTCACCATTAATGTGCCCTGAGTGCACGGGGTGTTTGGCCGTGCGAGCTTACACCTGTGGCGAAATATATAATTGCACTTTTTGTTTAGCTGGTCTAATGAAATGCAGGGAAGGAGCACCGCCGTCCCGACCTAGGGGCGTGGTCGTTATTATTTTTTTGGCTTTTGGCTGACCGTTGCTTTGTTTAACACCGTGCGGTGGAATGTGCTTGCAGGTGCTGCGGAGCCGAGTACCAAATAGCGGGCTGGAGCCCATGTTGCTGTGCTGGCCCTAGAAGGCCAAAAAGAATAGTTGTTTTTATTTTATCATGTGTGGCCGGCCTGCGAGCCGATGTATGTAAGACACGATTTTCTTAAGTGAACATTTGTAAGGCCATAAGGCCGTGTACCCTTTCAGTGTATTTGGTTTTCATTCCTTATGTGTGATTGTGGACATTCATGATTATTGGACTTAAGTTTTGGGTTCTTTCAACTGTTTAAAAGCTTCCGCTAGAATGCTCTGTGTTAGGACAAGTAGTCTTGATTGGATAGTTTGAATATTCTTATGTAACCCTTTCGACTATCTGTGGTATATGGCGTCGGGTTCCAGCTGTACCTTCTGTTATATGCTATGTGACGGATGGGGGTATTACAGGTACCTCCCTTCGACTCAGAGGATAGCTTTGGAGAATAAGTTCTTGAGGTTAGTACAAGGAGAGAGTAGCATGGATGAGTAATTCCACGAGTTTACTCGTTTGGGTCGGTACGCTAGCTCCACCATCACGGATGAGGAGCGCAAGACGAACCGTTTCTATGAAGGTTTGAGAGATGACTTGCGGCTACTACTCTCAGGGCCGATGACGCAGGGATTCTTGACCCTGGTCAACACGGCCCGATCCTTGGAGAAGGACATGAAGAATGTTCAAGCGAAGAAAAGCTTGGGTGATAAGAGGACTGAGTTCAAGGTGTCGGCTACCTCAATGTCTAGGTACCGTAAGTTCTTTAAGAAGGCTAGGACTTCGGGTCCAGCTCCTTCTTCCGGTGCTTCTGGGGTGACTACGGGTTGGACCCTTGGAGCATGTTTTACTTGTGGGAAGCCGGGGCACTTTGCCCGTGAATGTTGGAGCGGACATCCCAAGTCCGAAAGGAAGCCGGGAGCAACTTATGAAGAGAATGGCAAGGCGGTGGAGTCAACCGCGTCCCATAATGCTCCGGATCAACCGAGGGTTTATAATCTTGGCCAACAGGAGGCCATTAAACAAGTGGATGTGGTGATAGTTATGGTTTAAATTTATAGCAAGTCAAATTATTTTATACTTGTTATGTGCCTGTTACCTTATCTCTGCTTGTTTAGGATTTGTTTTGATTTGTGAGAATCCGGCAAGAGCAATCTTTGATACGGGAGCTTCACACTCCTTCTTGTCCGAAGGATTCATATCGTGCATCAGAGTACCTTCTTCGATGGTGAAGGACAAGTTGGATGTGTTGTTACCGAATGGGTGTTCGATGCATGCGAATAAAATCTGCGGTGTTCAAATTCGTATTTGAAGTTAGGATTTCCATTTGCTAGCGTCGTTACTGCTGCTGGTAGAGTTCGACGTAATATTTGGCATGGACTAGCTCTCGGAGCAGCAAGCCTATATTGATTGCGGTCGCAAGGAAATCAAGTTGGGAGCAGATCGTGAGATGACTTTTACGGGCTTGAAAGTGTCGAGGAAGACGTTGATGTCTGCTCTTTAGGTGGTGAAGGCGGTTCGTGCTGAGCTGTTCTTTACACTAGTGGAGGTTGCAAAGCCGAAGCCTATGTTGGATAGTATTTCAGTGGTAGCTGAGTACCCTGATGTGTTCCCCGCCGATCTTCCTGGAGCCCCGCCTCAACGGGAGATAGATTTAACGATTGAGCTAGTGCCAGGTGCAAAGCCTGTGTCACGATCTCCATATCGGCTAGCGCCTAAGGAAATTGCAGAGCTGAAGGTGCAACTTCAAGAGTTGTTCGAGCAAGTATATGTGCGTCCAAGTTCTTCGCCTTGGAGCGCATCAGACATCTTTATTAATAAGAAGGATGGAAGCTTGAGGCTTTGTATCGATTACCGAGAACTGAACAAGTTGACGGAGAAGAACAAGTACCTGATCCCGAGGATTGATGATCTATTTGATCGGTTAGTCCGGTCGATGGTGTACTCTAAGTTGGATCTTAAGTACGGCTATTATCAGCTGAGAATAAGGGAGAGTGATATCCCTAAGACACCGTTCAGTACGAGATACGGGCATTACGAGTTTACGGTCATGGCTTTTGGGCTGACGAAAGCGCCGTCGGTGTTCATGGATTTGATGAACAGGAGCTTCAGGGAGTACTTGGACCATTTTGTGATCGTCTTCATCGACGATATTTTTGTGTACTCGTAGAGTGAGGAAGATAACTTCAGGCATCTTCATTTGGTTTTGGAAACGCTAAGGAGGAATCAATTGTACGCCAAGTTCTCGAAATGCGAGTTTTGGTTGTCCTCAGTGGCATTCCTCGGTCATATAGTGAGTGGAGAGGATATTGTAGTGGATCCGGCAAAGATTGTTGCGATACGAGAGTGGCCTGAGCTTTCTACGGTAGCGGAAGTCCGGAGCTTTCTGGGGCTTGCCGGCTAATATAGGCGCTTCGTGGAGAACTTCTCGTGGATAGCGTTACTTCTCACTAATTTGACGAGGAAAGAGCAGAAGTTTATTTGGACACCGGAGTGCGCGCAAGCTTTTGAGGAGTTGAAGTGTCGGTTGACCACATCGACAGTTCTTAGTTTGCCGTTTGGGACCGAAGCTTTTGAGATTTATAATGATGCTTCGGGCATTAGTTTGGGTTGTGTGTTGTTACAGCATGGTAGAGTTATAGCATATGGCTCGAGACAGCTGAAGGTGCATGAGAGGAACTATTCACTCCACGACTTGGAGTGAGCGGCCGTGATTTTTGCCTTGAATCTGTGGAGACATTATTTGTACGGTGTGAAGATTGATATCTACACCGATCACAAGAGCCTGAAATATTTGCTGGATCAGAAAGATCTGAACATGCGGCAGCGTAGTTGGATGGAGTTCCTGGGGGACTATACATTCAAGATCCACTACGTGTCTGGTAAAGGCAATGCGGTTGCGGACACGTTGAGTCATTGGGCCCCAGCTCAAGCCAATTGGCTGTCGCTCCATGACGAGTGGTTGGTTCAGGAGTTTAAGGCATTGGAGATCTCTTGCACAGACAAGCAATCAAGTGCTGAAGCAGTATTTAATTGGACTGAAGTCCAATATGACCTGGCTTATCGGATTCGGCAGGCTTTGGATATGGATGTCCACATGAAGCAACTCATGATAGAGCCTCTGGGTGGGTCAAATTCCCAATTCGTTGTGGAGGACGCATTACTTTGGAAAGAAGGTCGTCGGTGCGTCCCAAACGTGGGCAATTTGCGGGTGGAATTGTTTTACGAGGCGTATCATATCAAGTACTCGATTCACTCGTGGAGCATAAAGATGTACCGCAATGTTAAGAAATTGTTCTGGTGGCCAGGACTACAAAAGTATGTGGTGCTGTACCTGGAAAAGTGTCAGAGGTGCGCCTTGGTGAAGGCGAAATTCCAAAAGCTGGGAGGATTCTTGAAATCCTTCCCTATTCCGGAGTGGAAGTTCGACGACATTACTATGGACTTTGTGCACGGATTGCCAAGGTCGCAAAAGGGGAATGATGCCACTTGGGTGGTCGTAGATCGTCTAACGAAGGTGTCGCACTTCATTTCGCATAGGAAGGACGATCCGGTTGAGAAATTGGCAAAGATGTATGTGGATAATATTGTGCGGCTTCATGGTGTGCCCCGCTGTATCGTGAGTGACCGAGATGGGCGGTTCACATCCAATGATTGGAGGCTCGTGCAGGAGATGTTGGGAACAATGTTGAGTTTTAGCATAGTCTTTCATCCGCAAACGGATGGGCAGACCGAGAGGGTTAATAGGACAATGGAAGACATGCTTCGCATGTGTGTCCTGGACTTTGGAAAGCAGTGGGAAGACCACCTATACTTGGTGGAGTTTGCGTACAATAATAGCAACCAGGCAAGCATACAAATGGCGCCCTTCGAGGCCCTTTATGGTAAAAGATGTCACACGTCGTTGTCTTGGTGGGAAACGGGCGAGTAAAAATTATACAAGCCACAAGAGGTGGAGGATGCTACTTCTTTGGTGAGTACCATTCGGGAGAGGTTGTTAATCGCTCAGGACCGCAAGGATAAGTACTATAATGCCAAGCACAGGAATGTGGAGTTCGCTGTTGGCGATTGGGTGTACTTGAAGATCAATCCGTTCGAGGGTGTCTCGCAGGTACGGCGTGTTGGGTATTGTATCCACAATCACCTGGATTTGAGGAAGCCACCTGTCAAGCTAAGATGAATTCACAATGTATTTGATGAAACTTCTTAAGTTGTGCTTGCAGTTCTTCCACGCTAAGTGCACACCAATGTCAGGGTGCAGTAGGTCAATATACACGGGTCTTCATGACGTAATCCCTCGTTGAGCAGATCAGTGTGTTGGCCTACGTGTACTCTCTATATTGGAGTGCACTTACTTTCAAGTACAGGGCCGTGTTTATGCAAGAGAAGACAAGGAGCAAGGATTGATCAAGGAGCAGCTCTTGGGTGGAAAGACGAAAATTCGTCTAAGTATAATTCGACGAGAATCACCAAGTGATTCTCGCCGATTCGGCGATTCTCGCCGAATCGAGAATCTAGTGATTCTCGCCGACTCTTTCCGGCTGCCTCAAAACGGTGTCAAGTAAGATTCGGCGAGAATCACTAGTGATTCTCGCCGAACCCATCGCTGAGCAGATCATGAATACCAAGTAATATTCGTTGAGAATCACTAAGTGATTCGGCGAGAATCACTAGTGATTCTCGACGAATCGTCGAGAATCACTAACTGATTCTCGCCGATTCGTCGAGAATCACCTGCGATTCTCGCCGATTTTTACTTAGCGATTTCTCTGGAAGCTGCTGGGCCGGATTCTGCCGCTGGACTATTTTGAACCAGATTTCGGGTTTCTACTTGTGGGACCCACAACGGTCATATTGTTAATATCTACAGTGTATAAATACACGGGTATTTTTGCACAGTAAAATGAGCGAAGAAGAAAAGAAAAACGTGAGCCGCGACTTGACCTAGTTCGCGATTTCCGCCGCCGCCTCCGTCGCCGCGCGAGAGTGTAGATCGCCGGTCTTGATCGTGGTTTCTTCCAGATCTCCGGTCGTTAGAAGCTTAGCTAAGCTTAGAGTCTCACGTGTCTAATCGGAGATCTCTTGTCTCTTGATTTGTAGATCGGGAAAATCTTCCCCATCCGAATCGATTGAGATGATTGATCCTAGTGTGACCGTTGGTAGACCTAGCTAGCTTCGCTACGAAGTTTGGATCTCCAAAGTACAGCAGCCGCGCACCGTCATTGCCGCCGATACCGAACCAAGCCGCCGCTCGTCTTGCCACCGCCGGTTCCGGGGAGATTCTCTCCAAGAGAGATCTAGGGTTGTAGACTCTTCGTTGACTTTAAGAACACGTCGTCAAACGAAGAGGAACACTGTAGTCTCCAAACGTAGTTTGTATCTTTTGTACATTGTATTTATTTTTGTTGTAAAGGAACGGTTGTTCCGAGGTGTAAGGGTTGGGTGCAACCCGTGGTGTGGGAGTGTTGACTCCTACGTGTGGAAGGGTTCCTTCTGATAGTGCAAGGATTGGATTTCAATCCTGTTGGTGAAGAGACCGAGTCATCCCTTGTTGGGAGATAGGTCGAAGGGGGAAAGTGGATGTACCCAAGTCGGGGAACCACTATAATTTGCCTGTGTATTCTGTGTGCTGTGTTGTTTTATTTTATTGTGCAGGTACAATCTTAAATTCCGCAACAACGCTGCACGTCACCTATTCCCCCCCCCCCCTAGGTGAAGTTAGTGGACACTAGGTGAACTTTCAAGTGGTATCAGAGCCAGGTTACTCATCAAAAAGGTTAACACCTTGAGTAGTATCCTGCCACCTGTATCAGAAGCATGGAACTGGATTATAAGATATCGCCACTAAGACTCCCCGCATGTACAAAGGAGTATTATCCCGTCTGGAGGATGAGGGTGTCATATCACTTGGAGGCCATCAATCCTCGAGCATCCTTCATCCTGGAAGAGGGTCTGTTTATCCCTATGAAGATCTCCGACTCTGGAATCCAAGTGCCCAAGTGCATTGCTGAGATGTCAGAGACGGAACTTTCATTATTTAAATTGGACCAGAGGATTCGTCAAATTATCATGGATATCTGGACTGGAGCTTCTCGCTCTAGATTGGAAAAATGTAGGATGGCTAAATCTATGTGGGAGATGATCTCAGAGCTGATGGGGGGGTCAGAGAAAGCTGAAATCTACTGACAAGCAGAGGATGAAGCCTATGTGGGGGTCCTCTCCTCTGAGGATGAAGGCATGGATCTGTCGGACAACATCAGAGCTCCAGTGTCCGTGTCAGAGACTGAAGAGGCAAGTGAGGAAAGCAGCTCTGATGAGGATGAGACAATGGTCACTGGCTCTAATGACAATAACACAGAAGAGCAGGTAACCTCTTCATCCTGCCCTGTATCTCTTGAAATTTCTGAAGACAGGAACTGCTTTCCTTCAGACGATTCTGATTCCCTGAAGAGAGCCCTTCAGAAAAGCAACCTACTTGCTGAGGAGCAAGCTCAAGAGATTGCTCGAGTGAAGATCTTGTTGGTTCTCCAATTGGCGTCCAACAAGGTCAAGGACTCTAAGATCTCAGCTCTAGAGAGTAGTCTAGAGAATGAGAAAAGAATAGTATCAAACTTTTCCAAGGTTGATGCTATAAAGAGAAAGCAAGAAAACGGGTGGATCTCCCGGATTATCAATTCGTGGAGAAATGGGGAAACGGTATTCCGACCCCCCACTCCAAGCAGGAAGGCAACTCATCATGCCTTCAGGTATGACCACAGGAATAGTCATGGTCACTGCAAGGGTGATCTGTCCCCATGTGGAGACACCCGTAGTGCAAGGGCCGTCGTGGCCACCGATGAGAGAATACCTAAGGCTCATTCTGAGCCCTTTGTATTCACTGCCACTGCCACAACTCGGTGCGAATCTGCATGTCCCAGCTTACAGAAGACTTCTCACCATCCGGGGACACAGGATAGGGAGGTTAGAAGTCATGGTGTAAGTTTTCATGAGGACTCAGGAAGGGGGATGCCTGAAAGGAGGGCACCACCTCCTCGTCCTCATCCCGCTTGCAACATGCATTCCGTCCACCCTTCCACGTGTCACGATGGAAGAGGAAACTTTGTGAGGATATCATGCCCTATCCCGTTTAGACCTAGGACTGTGACTACCTCAGTCACTAGATCAGGTCAGAAACGGCGATACAACATTCACCCGTGTTGGTGCTGTGGCAAAGTGGGACACTTTGCCATCGACTATTGGCACAACCCCTCTATGCCAAAGGCAAGGGCTTATCCACATTCACGGGACAGAGGTAGTCTTCCTGATAGTTTTTCTGAAGGAAGGCAGTCGAGTGCTTATGCTAACAGGAACCTAGGACCCAATATGATTTGGGTTCCTAAGGTAAAGTAATTCCTTCTTGCAGGTTAGTCTAGGTTCCCATAAATATGATGGGAACTAGACAGTTGAGGGCTCAAGACTAAATTGGAACAAGCGTCTGGAATACCAGATGTGAAATCTACATGGGCATACTCACATTGAGTTCCTAATATGTTTTACCTGAGGAACTAAATGATAACTCACATAATCCCAGGTATTTCTGTTCAGATCACACTTGAGTCATATTGTATTGACATATATATACATATATTTTTATATATACATATATACACATATATGAGTGCACACCTAAGGATAGGTTAACACAATACATATAAACCTTTTATACATCAATAAAGATTTAACGAAGATATGTCATTGTACATCTCGACAACTCACACTTGACATTAGAAGAATTCGAAAATGCTGCATGCCTCTTAACCTGAAGATTCCTATTAAAGAAACCCTTCGATTTCAACTTAGACAAATTCCCACCGATTCTCAGCAAAAGGATTCCGCTATAAATTATTAAACCCTTGTTAAAACCTGTCGTTAACGCAAAGAAATCCCGCCGACTTTTCAATTCCACGGGCAACTTACCGCAGAATACTTGCCGAAACGCTGAAAAAGATTCCCATTCCCGCCAACTCTTCATATTCTGTAGGCATCCCGCAAGACCGCCGACTCTTCCCATTCCCACTGGCTCGCCGAATCTCGCCGACTCTCTCCGCAGGGGACTCTCTCCTTCTCCGCCGGAAACTCGCCGAGGGGAAACTCACCGACTCCCGCAAGACTCACCGCCGCAGGGGAAACTCACCGGAAGGGCAACTCGCCGACTCCCGCAAGACTCTCACCGAACCGGTCTCCATCGAAGGTCTCCCATCGAATCCCGCCTAATCCCGTCGAATCACTGAAGGTTTCCCGCAAGAATCCTGTCGAAGCTCTCACCGACGATCTCTCCCAGTTTCGGTTCTTCTCCGCTCGAACTAACTCACCGTCTACACCGTTAGGTATCCCCTCACCCTCACTCGAACTAGTGTCGCTTCCTTTTTGATTAAGCGTAGAATAGGGCTTCTCTCCCTAGATCTGCAATGGCTCCAAGGACAACTGCTGGGTTGGTCACTGGTTGCGAGCTAGTTTGAACTGGGTTCTCTCACGCCTCTGATGAATTCAGAAACATCATTCTGATGCTGGAAGAGACTGGGCTATCATTCGTCCTGGAGCACCCATGCAAAATCTTGGACAAAGAGGTGCTGGAGTTCTTCGCTACCACAAGACTCCGGAAGGGCGACTCTCTAATCAAAAGCAAGGTGGCTGGGGCAAAGGTCAAGATGTCTGCCAGCAAGCTGACCCGCTTCTTGCAGCTCTCTGGCTCGGAGCATGAGGACTATCTGGAGGACGAAGACAAGACCAGGACTCTCTTATTCTGTGGACTCCCACGAGGAACTCGGTCGATCAAGCGCAAAGATATGAATGAAGAAGGGAAGCTTCTGTCTGACATAATTGGAAAGGTACTCATCTGCAAGCCAGGATCTCATGACCATATCTCTGCGGATATGTTCAAGATCCTGGTGGCTATTGTCTGCCGAAAAAGCTTCAACTGGGGGTCATTGCTGTTTGAGAAAATAAAGGACACCCTGAGATCTCCGAGCTTTGGGCGAATCATAAGTCTGTATCTCAATCAGTTGAATGGAGACAAGTTTGACATGAGTACAGGTGTTCCTCTACACTACCTGAAGAAAATGGACGCAAGTGGTTTTGACAGATGGGAGAGGCGAATTGGGCAGGCTGCCATGGAAGAATAATAGGACGTATCTCCAGCAGTAACCCCCAGTGAAATTCCTGATACTTTGACTGCAGGAATTGAGGGGGAGTCTCTACCCACTCATGCTGATATAGTATCTGACATCTCCTAGATGGCCTGGGATGCTGTGGAAGAAATACAAGAAGAAAGTGAGGCTGTGCCGGAGAATGAGGAGTCCCTGAACCTAAACAATCTAGGAGCCGGAGGTGCGGTAGAGGAGGCTGCTGATGAAGAGTTGGAAAATGATGCTGATGAAGATGATATCATGGATGATGAAGGAGAGGATGATGATAATGAGGGACAAGAAGCATTGGAGACTCAGGATCTCATTGAACCTCCATCTGACAAGCACGCACCTGAGAGCGTTCCTTAGAACATTGGTGCACAAGTGGAGGGGGAGTCCGAGAAATCTGCAGATGCTGCAAGTATTCCTCCATTAGAGATGCTGAAGAGCAAGGCCAAGAAGTGCCTCAGAATATTCATCTACGAGATGATATAGCCACTCACACAGTGAATATCATTCAGGGCATTGTGAATGAACTTAAAGCCTCCTTTGATAAAGCTCAGAATAAAATGCTGCAAAGGATTAACAAGTCTGAAAATCTCATGCTCAAGAATATGGTGGAGATCAATCATAAACTTGACGTGATGGACAAGAAATTTGAAGAAAAGTATACCGCTGCCGGTGAAGCTGTCACACTTCTTATGGCCGGATTGAAAAAGAACACCGATACTCTTGCGGTAGTGAATCAGAATGCTCATGTTGTAGCTAACAACATTCAAAATTTTGACGGTAATATGGTAACTCTCAACGCCAATCAGCAGGACTTGGTCAATGAATTCTCCAGGACTACCAAGCATATTGATGACTCACTGCACTCCTATGCAAACTCTATCGCAGTTGAAGCCAAAAAGGGGGAGAAGGAATACATAGCTAAGATGGCTGAGCTCTGAGAAGTCATGATCAAAAACTTCGAACAGTCAAACAAATACGTCTATGACAGCAGCTGGTGGATGCTCCACCAGGCGTTAGGCATCCCCTTGCCTGAAAATCCAGCTGGTATTCATGCTCCTGAGACTTCCACGGCCGCTGAGGGAGTAAGTGCTACTGAGGTAATAAGTGCAAGTGCTGCAGATGTTCCCATAAGTGAAGCTGATGCTAGGGCTATTTCCAAAGCTAAACTGAGGAGCATGTTTGACCAAGAGGCCCTAGCAAAAGCCAGGGGCAAGAGACAAGCTCAAGAAGGGACATCCAAGGAGACACTAGCTGAGAAGAGAATCAGAATGAGTGAGGAGGAAGTACGAAACGAAAAGTGGAGTCCAGTTTCAAAGAACATCATCTTGGACACCTTCTGGCTACAAGAAAAAGGAGAACTCAATCGAAACGAAGTATACAGCCAGTATGAGTGGGAAATGCACAAGACGTATGAAGCGAAACGAAACATCTTCTTCAGAAATAACACGGATGCAGATAAAGTTCCTCCTCCCAGATATTATCCGGAGCCTAAAGAGTATATGGAGAGGCAAAGGAAGAAGTACTTGGCGCAAAAACTCAAGGATGACTTAGCTAAGGAAAAATAGTCAACAATTTATAGCTTGTCATTTTCTCTTAAGAACATTTAATGCTTATTGTTATTATATGAACAATTCTGAGATTATATGTGTGTATATATATATTGGTATATATATTTGAATTTGTGAATGACTCAAGTCCTGATCTGGTTGCTTATATTCTCTTGTGCTGCATGTTTAACTTCTGAATGCTGTTTTTATTATTTGATTGGTGTTATTCATCTTAGCTAGTAGGGTTTTGGCTTCGTCAAATAGGGGGAGATTGTTGGGTATTGTATCCACAATCACCTGGATTTGAGGAAGCCACCTGTCAAGCTAAGATGAATTCACAATGTATTTGATGAAACTTCTTAAGTTTTGCTTGCAGTTCTTCCACGCTAAGTGCACACCAATGTCAGGGTGCAGTAGGTCAATATACACGGGTCTGCACGACGTAATCCCTCGTTGAGCAGATCAGTGTGTTGGCCTACGTGTACTCTCTCTATTGGAGTGCACTTACTTTCAAGTACAGGGCCGTGTTTATGCAAGAGAAGACAAGGAGCAAGGATGGGTCAAGGAGCAGCTCTTGGGTGGAAAGACGAAAATTCGTCTAAGTATAATTCGACCAGAATCACCAAGTAATTCTCGCCGATTCGGCGAGAATCACTAGTGATTCTCGCCGAATCGTCGAGAATCATTAGTGATTCTCGCCGACTCTTTCTGGCTGCCTCAAAACGGTGCCAAGTAAGATTCGGCGAGAATCACTAGTGATTCTCGCCGAACCCATCGCTGAGCAGATCATGAATACCAAGTAATATTCGTTGAGAATCACTAAGTGATTCGGCGAGAATCACTAACTGATTCTCGCCGATTCGTCGAGAATCACATGCGATTCTCGACGAACTCGAGATCACTCTGATTCTCGCCGATTCGTCGAGAATCACATGCGATTCTCGCCGATTTTTTACTTAGCGATTTCTCTGGAAGCTGTTGGACCGGATTCTGCCGCTGGACTATTTTGAACCAGATTTCGGGTTTCTACTTGTGGGACCCACAACGGTCATATTGTTAATATCTACAGTGTATAAATACACGGGTATTTTTGCACAGTAAAATGAGCGAAGAAGAAAAGAAAAACGTGAGCCGCGACTTGACCTAGTTCGCGATTTCCGCCGCCGCCTCCGTCGCCGCGCGAGAGTGTAGATCGCCGGTCTTGATCGTGGTTTCTTCCAGATCTCCGGTCGATAGAAGCTTAGCTAAGCTTAGAGTCTCACGTGTCTAACCAAAGATCTCTTGTCTCTTGATTTGTAGATCGGGAAAATCTTCCCCATCCGAATCGATTGAGACGATTGATCCTAGTGTGACCGTTGGTAGACCTAGCTAGCTTCGCTACGAAGTTTGGATCTCCAAAGTACAGCAGCCGCGCACCATCGTTGCCGCCGATCCCGAACCAAGCCGCCACTCGTCTTGCCGCCGCCGGTTCCGGGGAGATTCTCTCCAAGAGAGATCTAGGGTTGTAGACTCTTCGTTGACTTTACGAACACGTCGTCAAACGAAGAGGAACACCGTAGTCTCCAAACGTAGTTTGTATCTTTTGTACATTCTATTTATTTTTGTTGTAAAGGAATGGTTGTTCCGAGGTGTAAGGGTTGGGTGCAACCCGTGGTGTGGGAGTGTTGACTCCTACGTGTGGAAGGGTTCCTTCCGATAGTGCAAGGATTGGATTTCAATCCTGTTGGTGAAGAGACCGAGTCGTCCCTTGTTGGGAGATAGGTCGAAGGGGGAAAGTGGATGTACCCATGTCGGGGAACCACTATAATTTGCCTGTGTATTCTGTGTGCTGTGTTAATTTATTTTATTGTGCAGGTACAATCTTAAATTCCGTAAAAATGCTGCACGTCACCTATTCCCCCCCCCCTAGGTGAAGTTCGTGGACACTAGGTGAACTTTCACGGCGCTTGAAGAAGCTAAGCCCGAAGTACCTTGGACCGTTTGAGGTTCTGGAGCGGATTGGTGAAGCAGCGTACTGGTTGAAGCTGTCATTGGTGCTTAGTGGTCTACATGATGTATTCCATATATTGGTGCTACGGAAGGCGGTGCAAGAGCCTACGCAAGTGATCGCGGTCGATCAAGTGCCAGTCGATAGTGGGTTGCGACGAAGGTCAAACCCGTACGTATTGAGGACTCGGAAGTCAAGCGGCTACGCAATAAAGAGATTAGGATGGTCAATGACCATTGGGACAATTGCGGTCGGGAGGAGCTCTCTTGGGAGAAAGAGCAGACTATGCTTGAGGAGTACCCGGAGTTGTTTTGCTCAGTTACCATTTAAATTTTATGCTTATCTTTCCTTTATGTAATTTCGTGGACGAAATTCTTTTAAGAGGGGGAGAGTTGTAACGCCCCGAAACTCAAAAGAGCGATGGGAGGCATTTTGCGCCAAGTTTGGAATTTGGCAGGGGTGACACGGCCTGGGACACGGGCGTGTCATAGGCCATGTCCTTGGCAGGTTGAGGTGTGTTTGACACAGTCTGCTGTGTCAACACAGGGCCTGCTATGTCGACACAGGGCCTGATGTGTCAACACAGGGTGCGCTGTGTGGACACGGAGTGTCGACACAGAGTGTCGACATAGGGTGTGCTGTGTCGACACAGAGTGTCGACACAGGGGTCTTGGCAGGGTCTCGGCTAAATGTCCCGGCACAGTTTAAGTTTGTCGCGGACGTGTCGTGCTCCGGTTTGTTAACCGTGCGGTGTTCGACCCAGTTTTTCCATGATAGACCCGGATCGTAGCCGTACATTTCTTTATGTTGGGATTCGACGGCTGGAGGTTATTCCTATTGGGATATACCCGAGTGTAGGGTTTCAAAACCGTCATCTTCTGTTCACTGGTTCTTTGTCTAAGTTCTAGAGAGAGGGGAGAGCAACGAGGAAGAAGAAGTCTAGATCCGGTCACCGACTGAGCTTCGAAGCTCCAAATCACGAACCGACTTCGAATTTATGGAGGCAAGGATAGGGCGGTGCTTTTCATCCGCATACATCTCCATGCCGCCAAGGAAGAACGCTAAGGTAACGATTCTCTACTTGAGCATGTGAAGCTCTACTTCTTTTGCATAGGGAAGCCCCCTCTCGCGAGTTTGCGGTGAGTTTGAGGCGTTCCTTCGGGTAGACATGAATAGTCCCCATTGTGTACATGTAGAGTTCGTAATCGAGAACGGATATAGGAATGACATGAGAAGCCTACCTGGACAAGTTGGTCTGGATCAGTGATGTTGCATTACATAAATGGCCGGAGTAGACTCCGTGCGAATTTCTATTTTCGGGTTTTCTACGTGGTATATTGCAATAGGGTGCCTAGGGCATTAACTCCAAGGTGCACCTGGAAAACTGGGCAGATGTGTGATTCTACCAACTTGGTGGCCTGGGAGCCAACTTGAACTGTAACGCCTAGAAACTCAAAAGAGCGACGGGAGGCGTTCCGGCAAAATTTGGAATTTGGCAGGAGGTACACGGCCTGGGACACGGGCGTGTCGTGTTGAGTTTGACGTTTTGGCCGAGAGGTCGACGAAATTTTGTTCGACAATCGTCGAGCAGCAAACACGGCCCTAGACACGGGCGTGTCCTAGGGCGTAGCGGGCTAGTTCAAAGTTGGCAAAATGATCTGGCAGAAAACTGAGTTCGACGATCGTCGAGCAGCGGTCGACGATCTGGTCATAATGCTGCGTTCGACGATCGGGCCAGCTATCTGTGTTCGACGATCGGGCCGTGGGTTCGTCGATCGGGCCGTGCGTTCGACGATTTGGCTAGAGTGTTGCGTTCGACGATCGGGCTACAGATCTACGTTCGACAATCTGGCAGCGTTCGACGATCTTGGTTCGACGATTGTCGAGCGCGGGGCTGTTTATGGCGTGTCTGACTCGGTCGACGCGGAGTGTCGACACACGGGATTGGCGGGAGTTGACCATTTGTTCCAACATTGACGCGGACGTGTTATGATCCTGTTGGTGTCCCGTGCGGTGTTTATCCCCATTCGTCCAGGTCAGACCTGGATCGTAGCCGTGTGTTTCTTTTGGTGGGATCCAACGGCTGTGGTTATCCTGAAAGGATTATACCCGAGTGAAAGGGTTTCAAAACCATTATTTTTCCTACCGTGTTCTCTGTCTAAATCCTAGAGAGAGGGGAGAGCAAAGGAGGAAGTAGAAGCTTAGATCCAGTCCTTGGAGGAGTTTTAGAGTTCCAAATCACGAGCCGACTTCGAATCTACAAAGGACAGGAGATTGCGGTGCTTTTCATTCGCGTACTTTTCCATGGCGACAAGGAAGAACGCTAGGGTAACGATTCTCTTCTTGAGCATATGAAGCTCTCCTTCTTTTGCATAGGAAGCCTGCTCTTGCGAGTTTGCGGTGAGTTTGAGGTGTTCCTTCGGATAGATATGGGAAGTCCCCGTTGTGTAGCGTCCGTAATCGAGAACGAACATAGGCATGATGTGTGAAGCCTATCCGGACATGTTGGTCTGGATCGGTGATGTTGCATTGCATAAATTTGGGAGAAGACTCCGTGCGAATGTTTGTTTTCGGGTTTTATACGTGGTAGATTGCAACAGGGAGCCTTGGGGATTAACCCTAAGGTGCACCTAGAAAACTGGGCGGATTCGTGATCTATCCAACTTGGTGGCCTGGTGATGTAGCGTTGTACGCGCGACACGAATATTAGCAAAATTGTGGTTCCCTCTCGACGTTCCCACTAATTTGCGATTCACACAGAAGATTATTCCAGCCCACACGTTTGCAATATTTAGCGATCGAAGGCTAACGTACGGGTAGCCAATCCATTAGAGACCGAACAACGGCTATAGGCCGAGGTTCGATCAAGCTAAAGGGACGACTATTGCATCCGAACGAGCGGAATTGTACCAAAGGGATCTACCAAAAAAATACGATTTGCAAGAAATGGTAGATCTCTCCCAACAAAAAGAAACGAGGCCTGCCAAGCCTTCTCGAATTTAAACAAATCAGGTTAAATGCAAAATTCGTTCAAGAAAACCACGATGATTCCAATGCTATCAAAATTGCACGCCAACATTTTCCACCACAGAAATTATCTAGAGGGAAAATAAATCTCAAGGTTTGTAGAAATTTCGTTACCCCGCTCGGAGTTAGGTCTAGAGTTGATCTATGCCAAAAGTTGATCGCCCTTCAATGGTTCCACCGGAATCACGGCGGATGGAGAGAAACTTGTCCGCCTTCCTTGCGTCACGCCGGGTTGGAGTTCCACAAGGCCTAGTCTTCTTGCTTTGTCCGACCACTTGAGCGAGGGAGAGAAAAGGTGGTGAATCTTTTGGTGGCCGAATTTATAGGGGGCAAGGGTGAAAGAGGGTCGTTTTATCTCGGTGGAGGATTGGGGGTGGCCGGCGGCCAAGAGGGAGGAGAAGAGGGGGAGGGGCGGCGTTTCCAAGGTTGGCCGAACCTAAGGGAGGGGAGAGCCTATTTCGGTAATAGAGAGGAGAAGGAAAGAGAGAGGGAGGAGGAGATTCCAAATCAAGGGAAATTTCAAATTTCAAATTTTATCATCAATTATCAATCATCAAATCCTACTACCACATGGCCTATTTATAGGCTTACAAACAATAATGGTTATATGCAGCCCACAAAGCAAAAAAATTAATTATTGTCCAAACAAACTAATATTGAATAAAAGAAAACATGATAATATTTAATTAATACTTATAATAGAATAATTATATGTATTAATTATTTATTATGGCGCCGCGGGCGGAGGTTGTAATGGCTATGGCGTTTATCAAAATGGTTGTTGCGGCGACGCGCGTCTTTGATTGGAGAAGCACCATCGTCCGTAAGCGTGCCGGTACCATCATCATCATGTTGAGGGTCATCGTCTCCATCAATCCTCCCCCGCTCGAAAGTACTCATCTCCGTTGAGTTGTCTTGAAGGTACTGTCGTAGAAGAGAATCATCCAAAAAGGCCACCTCCGCTTTCGGGAGCCATGAATCATCAGAAGCTGGACGGTCACGCCAATGAATCAAGTAGCGCCGAATGTCACCACTTGGAGAGGAGAGCACTTTGTCTCGAAGAATCCTGTCAGGCAAAACGGTGGTCCTGGGGAACCTTGGAAAAATGTTAATCAAAGAAGGAGAAAAATTTTCTGCATCAACATCCAACGTACCTCCAGTGGAGACCGGTGTAGAGAGCGATCCAGGAACAAGCTTACCCCCAAACCCATTAGAAATTTTAGTGGACCCAAGCGGACAGGCAGACAATTCAAGTGGTGGAGAAACGTAAGGCGTTAAATCCGAAACATTGAAAATAGGGCAAATTCCCCAATCAGTGGGTAACTCTAATAAAAATGCGTTTTCTCCTAACTTCTTTAAGACTCGAAATGGACAAGCTCGCCGATTCGCTAACTTTTTTATGGTTCCCGAAGGCAACCGTTCGGGGATGAGATGCACCATAACTAAATCGCCAATTTTAAAAGGAGACACCCTTTTATGTACGTTAGCATTAGATTGATAAGTCGCATATTGTGTGGCTAGCGTGTCTCTAATGTGTTTATGCAAATGGTGGACATGCGAGGCAAACTCTTGTGCAAATTGGCTTGACTTGTAAGATGGGAGTAACGTAATCAAGTCAAGAGGCTCTAGCGCTTTATATCCGTGCACGATTTCATTTGGTGAAAGACCCGTGGACCTATTTTTCGATTTGTTATAAGCTAGCTGAGCATGGGGAAGGAGTAGGTCCCATGAACCGTGTGGGGTGAACCCATGTGCAACATGACTTGAGTTAACAGTAGAAAATAACGGGACTAAGTCTGGTGGCACGGGTGCTTTAAATTCATTAACGATTTCCGTGGAGTCCAACGCCATAGTTTTAAATTTAGATTTAAATTTTGATTTAAAATTTTCACAAAGAAATGCCTGCGGAAAATGCTCATCAGCAACTATAGATTTGGATGCTCCCGGAGTTGAAAGGTAGTGCGGGAGACACAACTCAACATACCCAACTATGTTCACTAACGTGTGCATGCACGGATCATCAAAAGGCGGAGGATAAATGCAAGCGACCGGGCTGGGCAAATAATTGTGTCTGGGGGACACCACATCAAAGCGTACCATCGCCATGGAATCACTAGCAGTCCAAAAAGAAGCCTTACCCAACGCCAAGCGGTCAGATGAACGGTCCATCCTAGGAACAATATAGTCAGATCTATGAAAAGTAGTGGAAAGACCGAACGCGACAACTAACAAATCGCTCACACATATCCGTCTGGGTAAGTCTAATGGTGAAGCTGGATAAATAAACATCTCCAAATATCTCGGGCTAGAAATGACAACCTCGTTCCCTAACAAGTCATCTAATCGAGTCAAGTGAACCGGAGGAGGAGTCGACATGGGCGATTCCGGAGGAGGAACTAAATCATACTCACCGTCAAAACATGGATTTAACGTCCAAGAAAATTCCTCCGGGTGCAAGCCATCAAAATCAAAGGAAAAATCAAACAGTAGATTCGTCCTTACCGAAAGCTCAGCCGGATCGTCATCATCTAACTCACTATCAGATAAACATTCATCACGGGGTGACTTTACCAAATCAGCCGACATGTCTTCCAACCCACTAGATAATTCGTCCAAATCAGAATCAGTATTAGTCTCAAAAGTAGGAAAGATCGTACTCGACAATATTCCTAATCCATTTTGGGCTTCGGGCGAAGGAGCTAACATCAAAGAAATGTTTATCGGGTCCTCAGTGCTACCGTCATCCACAAATATCCTTCCCACACAGGGTAAATCTTCCAAAACGTCACATCCTTCGCTAACCAAATCTTCCCACGAAGTAGGTACATTGTCTAAATCATGATGGAGGGTTGGGCAAATCAAATCCCAGGAAGAATCTAAATTACTATGACCCTCAAGCAACGATGATAATATCAATAAACTATCTCGCGGATGTGCACCACTATGATTATCCCAAGATAAACATCCATGCCAAGGTGACTCTTCCAACACCGTTGAACCATCGACCAAACCGGGATCAATCATTATAATATTGTGATCCTCACTCGCACTGATCCAACTGGATTGACCTACCAGGGAAGCTAAAGAAATGGGCACCTCAATATGTTCCGGACTAGAAGGAACTAGCTCGTGTTCTAGCAGGTCATCACCTAAATCAGTAATAGGTAAGCTCTCAACATAGGGTGACTCAGCCGGAATGTCTTCTGACTCAGGGTCATCAGAAGACTGCATAACTGTCAAGGGAGACGCCTCCGAAACATTGCCGAAAGGAAGAGGAGACGATTCCTCAGAGGAGAAATCCTCGTCCAGGTCACTAGGGTAACCAAACTCCTCGTGATCACTAAGCTCATCAATTAAGTCGGTCTCACCCACAGTGGCAGGCTCAGTCTTAGACACTACCGCAGACTCATCAGGAGAGTCAATGACTAGATCAGCCAGCTCAGGAGAAGACTCAAAAAGAACTACGGGCGTATTCGGAATAGGACGCAAAATAGAGCCAAGATCAGATACGCCACTAAACTCACATGTCGTAATCATTTTCTGCTCCTACAGATAGGACTACTCTCACCATGCGGGCTCATGGAAGTCCTAGCAGTCACTTGTACAGAACTAGGGATAGTGGACCTCACCTTTTCCTTTCCTTCATAGGTGGGTGCATGTATGTTATGGGTAGCTCTACCAACCTGGGGAAAGGGTCTATACTGAGGGACTATGTCACTCCAATCATCAGATATGGGTCTAGTGCCCTGGCGTAACGTAGCCACTTCATCAAACATCCATGCAAGAGCATACTGATCGGTGAGGAGGCTCTTCATGATCGGCCAGCCTATAGAAGACCCAATACGTCTTTCCTCGTTGAACCAAAAAGTCTGGGCTCGACCAACTAACTGCTTGCTCACCACTGGGACCTTGTGGAGGTCCCATAGACAAAGACACTCGAAATAACGTTCCATCCCAACAACCCAATTAAGGAAGATCTGAGGACCTCCCATTCCATCGTAGGTGAGTGCAACATTCCTAGATGACCTAAAAACATTAACTTCTCGCTCAGGGCGACAGTTCAGATGATAGTGGAGTTGACTAGGAGGTGGTGGTGCCGCTTGGTTAGCCTTTAGTTGCCTAAACAAGTCCTTACTCTCATCCATTATAGGTGAATGAACATGTTTCCTAACATTCGACATGGATCCAGAAGATTTGAATTAGGAAACGTTAACATCATGGGACATTTTAGTGGTGACGGGACAGAAAATTTTCTACTCGAATCTGGTGCACATGCGCAATGGAATAATGACTCTGATCCTATATAATTATAATAGATGGAATTGTTCCCGCTAAACCACTAAGGCAATGAATAATTTTTTTTGTATTTTCTTGCTCAAAAAATTATGAGGTTGATTAAAAAAATTTTTTTAAAAAACTTTGACTGAAAAATAAGAAATTTACACCGCTATTGGCAGACCACAAATATATTTTTTCTTGTTAAATTTTCAAATAAACGAACTAGAAACATACGTGCCGACGTGCAAATAAAAGGGGGGAGGGTGTCAATTAAGAAATTGATGTGAACCTCCCTCTGATACCAAATTGATGTAGCGTTGTACGCGCGACACGAATATTATCAAAATTGTGGTTCCCTCTCGACGTTCCCACTAATTTGCGATTCGCACAGAAGATTATTCCAGCCCACACGTTTGCAATATTTAGCGATCAAAGGCTAACGTACGGGTAGCCAATCCGTTAGAGACCGAACAACGGCTATAGGCCGAGGCTCGATCAAGCTAAAGGGACGACTATTGCCTCCGAACGAGTGGAGTTGTACCAAAGGGATCTACCAAAAAAATACGATTCGCAAGAAATGGTAGATCTCTCCCAACAAAAAGAAACGAGGCCTGCTAAGCCTTCTCAAATTTAAACAAATCAGGTTAAATACAAAATTCGTTCAAGAAAACCACGATGATTCCAATGCTATCAAAATTGCACGCCAACGTTTTCCACCACAGAAATTATCTAGAGGGAAAATAAATCTCAAGGTTTGTAGAAATTTCGTTACCCCGCTCGGAGATAGATCTAGAGTTGATCTATGCCAAAAGTTGATCGCCCTTCAATAGTTCCACCGGAATCACGACGGATGGAGAGAAACTTGTCCGCCTTCCTTACGTCACGCCGGGTTGGAGTTCCACAAGGCCTAGTCTTCTTGCTTTGGCCGACCACTTGAGCGAGGGAGAGAAAAGGTGGTGAATCTTTTGGTGGCAGAATTTAGAGGGGGCAAGGGTGAAAGAGGGTCGTTTTATCTCGGTGGAGGAGTGGGGGTGGCCGGCGGCCAAGAGGGAGGAGAAGAGGGGGAGGGGCGGCGTTTCCAAGGTTGGCTGAACCTAAGGGAGGGGAGAGCCTATTTCGGTAATAGAGAGGAGAAGGAAAGAGAGAGGGAGGAGGAGATTCCAAAACAAGGGAAATTTCAAATTTCAAATTTTGTCATCAATTATCAATCATCAAATCCTACTACCACATGGCCTATTTATAGGCTTACAAACAATAATGGTTATATGCAGCCCAAAAAGCAAAAAAAATTAATTATTGTCCAAACAAACAAATATTGAATAAAAGAAAACATGATAATATTTAATTAATACTTATAATAAAATAATTATATGTATTAATTAATTATTATGGCGCCGCGGGCGGAGGTTGTAACGGCTATGGCGTTTATCAAAATGGTTGTTGCGGCGACGCGCGTCTTTGATTGGAGAAGCACCATCTTCCGTAAGCGTGTCGGTACCATCATCATCATGTTGAGGGTCATCGTCTCCATCACCTGGGAGCCAACTTGAACATAACGGGGTTATGTGATTTTGTGATGGAAACGGGACTCGGGAGAAGTTTAACATGCGCATATGTTTTAAATTAACGTTGTGATGTGAGCACGGGTTAGATGGAACCGTACCCATTCTATGTCGTTTGGTTAGAGCCGTTGGCATAGATGAGGGTCTTCGGCGGTCTATGACTTAGATTGATGTGACCAATACCGGGAAGACAATTTCCTCATATGTTTGGCCGTCAAAGTGGTGGTGGTGAGTCTGGAATGTCGATGGCTTAAATTGACGTGACATTGGCCGGTTCACCGTGAATGTGCCCTGAGTGCACGAGGCGTGTGGCCGTGCGTGCCAACCCCTGTGATACAATGTATATTTTTATATACTGCTTGGTTATGCTAATAAGTGCAGGGAAGGAGCATCGCCGCCCCGAATTGGGGGCGTGATCGTTATAAATTGGTCAGCATTGCTGACCGTTTCCTTTGTTTGCCATCGTGCGGTGGTTTGTTGCTTGCAGGTGCTGCCGGACCAAGCGGTCAATAGCGGGCTAAAGCCCAAATTGCGAAGCCGACCCTTGAAGGCCTAATTGAAGTGTTTACTTGCTTTTTTTCATGTATGATCGGCCTACGTGCCCTGGTATGGAAAACATGTAATTTTGAGTAAACCATTTGTAAGGCCTTAAGGCAGTACTGGTGTATGTGCTTCATTCCTTTGTGGCTTGGTAGTGGACATTCATGCTTATTGCAGGGTTCTTTTAATTGCAACTTTTAAAACTGCTTCTGTTAGAATGCTCTATGTAGGACGTTATGATTGGTTGGATGGTTTCCATTGAGTAACCACTTGTTCTGTCTGTGTTATATGGCATCGGGCCTCGGCCGAACCTACTACTATATGCTATGTGACGGATAGGGGGTGTTACAATTTGGTATCAGACTACTGGTTTCGGTCCAGCTTGAACTGAATTCGTGGTCGAATTCTTTTTAAGGGTTGGTGAGCACATGTCTGTGCGTCATCGTTATAACAGCAAAAGAACCAATGAATGTCTACTTAGGAATGAAAATACACGTGTTTTGGGAACCTGCGTGTTCCTATAATTTTTGTTTGCAATTTTATTTGGTCGCTTAACGGTGTTTTGTACCACTATAGGTGGCCAAAAGCGGTGCTGGGCCGTCGGAACGTCAAGTTTCTGAGACTAGCAGTGCAACAAATGTTGCTCCTGCAACAACTCCATCGGCTGAGACCATACGATTAGTTGTCGAAGCAGTGTTTGCCATGATAAATGCACAGCCTACAAGGCAAATGCAGCAGCCCGCTCCTGCGATGGAGTAGGTACCACTGCAAGCGGCTGAGCAGAGAAGGGAGGAACAGGTAGTAGTGGAGCCGTTGGTGCGAAGGAGGGCAACCGAGAGACAGCTCAAACATGTCATGAGCTTTAATCCTCCAGTATTCTCGGGGTTGGGAACCCCATCTCAAGCTGAATACTGGCTCTCCAGGATGAAGAGAGTCTTGATAGCAACGGAGACGGAAGAATGGAAAATGACCACCATTGCTACGTTCCTTCTGGACGGTGAAGAAAGATTATGATGGGAAGGTTTGGAGCTGCATCTATTGAGAGGTAGGCAACTTATAGATGTGAAAGTCTAGGTTAGATCTGAAATACTCTAGCGGGGGGGGTGAATAGAGTATAGTGGTCATTAAAAACTTTTTACAAATTTTGTTGTATTCCTAAGTGAACAAGTCAGTAAGTAAATAAAATTAAGCACAACAAACTAAGCAATCACAAAGCACAGCCAAAACACAAAGAAAAGGGCAACCAGACGACACAAGAATTTTATAGTGGTTCCCCAACCTCGGTACATCCACTCTTCTACCACCCTGGTAGGAATTCACTCCGGTTTTTGATCAGGTGCCTGACACCAATGAGCTTTTGATCAGGTGCTCAAAAACAAAACCTCAAGTCTTTTGGAAGGAGACTTCCAACCAGAATAATTTTGAAGGGATTTAAAACCTTGTACAGGAATTGGAAGTAAAGAGATGTTGTCTTCTCTATCAACAATCAGAGAGAAGACTTGTGGATTGATTGTAGTAGCTTTTGCTCCCCCTGAGATCTTGAGTTAATCAGGAATGCTGGATCACTGCTTCAGGGTGATAGGTCTTCAAAGACCTAGAATGGCTGGACCAGGATTTGTTTCAGGAACTCCTTTGACAGATTGTTATTTGTTGTCCTTTGAAGTAGTCCTGTAAATTGAAGGAAAGAAGAATACTCTTAATTGATTTTGATTATTCTTCTTCTTCTTCTTGAAGATGTTCTCTGGTCAGGCTGATTACAGTAGAACTTTTGATTTTGAGTAGCTTGTTCTTCTGTGCAATCTGAGTGTCAATCTGATTGTCTGTATTGCTTGTTGTTTGTGTGACTGTATGACTGACTGTGTTGTTCTCTGTTGCTCTATTACTGATTTCTTTCTTTTCTGTGAATATTTTTGACTGACTGAGAACATTCAAAATTCGAATGCTTGAGCAGTAATTGCAGTCGGCCTTGTAAAGAAACAACAATAAATAATTTCCCCAACTGTCCCATGGAAAAACAGCATGTCATCATCCATAGTCAATGCACGTTCTAACGGTAACATTCCGAGAAGATCTGGTATTAATAACTCCGGAATCATCGCCAAGAAACGGAATGGGAAACCTGAAGATGACCTAGTCTGGATTTGTCGAACGAAGAACGCAATTCGTCGAGCTGAGTTTGAGTTCGTCGAGCTGATCTTGAGTTCGTCGAGTAGAGTTGAAGTTCGTTGAGCTGAGCTTGAGAGACTTCGTCGACCAGACAATCTTCATTCGTCGAACAGACAATCTTCATTCGTCGAGCAGATAATTTTCACTGTAAGATAGTATTCGTCGAGTAGAGAACTAAATTCGTCGAGCTGAGAAGCTGACTTCGTCGACCTGAGAAGCTGAGAACTTGAGGTCCAAGTTCTTCGAGCTCATAATCTAATTCGTCGACCAAAGCTTGAAGCTGGACTTTGAAAAATGCTGAACTTGTCCTGACTTTGCTTTGATGTAGAAACTCAGTCTTCGTCGAACAGAGAACCAAGATCGTCGAGCTCAGCACTAAGAATTGTCTCACGATCGTCGAGCGCAGAATACCTTTCGTCGACCTGAGTTCGACGAACGTCGAACTCAATTAACTTAGTCTTGAAATCCTCTAAGTCTGAAGTCTCTGATGGTCTTCTTGCAAGCTGGTCCATCTAGAGTTGAACCTAATGAATTGGCCTAGACTCTAGTACACACAACTTGACCCTGGCTATACATGATGGGTCACATCCTAAGTCAGTGAACCTAGCCCAAATCAACTAGGGATCCAACAATCTCCTCCTATTTGGGTGAGGTCACTAACAGAGACTCAAAATTGAAACAAACAGAAAACAAAGCAAGAAAATAAATATATCTGGCAGAGAATTATAACACATGCAATAGATATATATATACAAAGCTTTGTTTAAACAGATAACATTGTTTGAAAAACAAAAACCGACAGAAAATTGAAACAACAAGAAGATTACTTCTTTGGCTTCTTCTGCTTGGATTTGTCTTCAGATGTCTCCTCTCCTGGCGTCTTAAAGATGATTTCTTTGTTTGGATCTTGAGCTTGAGCTTTTGTCATAGTCATATCAGCTGACCTAATAATATTCAATGATATTGCTCTGGGGACAACTGCTTCTGGATGAAGTTTCATATAATCATCAACATTAAATAGCTTATTTCCTTTGTCAAATCTTTTCAGCTCTTTTTTTCTATACTTTGACATGGTTGTAAGACCTGATGTATCTTTGCCTTCAGCCTTGACTTTATTAATCAGAGATATTCCAATTAACTCCTGATATCTGGCCATTTTTGCAGTATTAGCAGTTTCAGGATCTTCAAATGGGATTGGAGGAGAGAGAGGCCTTTTTGGACTTTCAGCTTTTTGTAAATCAGAAATTTGTTACTGCTGCTGCTTATGCTGTTGACTTTGACTTCCCGAGGATGGCTGCCTCTGCTGGCTCCTTCGAGAAGATCTCCATGATTTTCTCTGATATGTTTGCATTGGGGCAGATCTCTGGGAGCTAGAGGAGCCAGAGGCACCAGCTGCTGGAGGAGGAGGATCCTTCCTGTATAAGTGCACTGGAGGAGGGGAATATCTCTTGCTTCTCTTTCTTTCCTTCTGCTGGTTCTTGGATAGCCACATCCATCCAGGCATTCCCTTGTATGGAGTTACATTATGCAGAATGTAATATGGAGTGTCTGCAGTAGGATTAGGCTTTGTAGCTGGAGAAGGAGGGGCCTTCCTTTTCTTTGCTAGTATCTTCTTTTCTTACTTGCAGCATCTTTATCTGAGTCATCATCATCATCTTCTTCAGACTCAGAACCCTGAGGGATGTCATAAAGAGCATACAAAGCTTTCAAAGCTTTATCAGAAAGAATAGCTTTTTCTGGAGGAGGGGCAGAAGGTTCAGAAACTGAGGTTTCAGCAACAGGAGAGGAGGGAGCTGCACAGGAAATAGAAACAATAGGGACAGAGCTTTCAGCTGTTGCCTTATTTTCTTCTTCAATGTCAGCTAGAATAAGCTCATCCAAATCTGGCAGGGGAGAGTCATCCATAACAGAAGTTGGGGCTGATATAACTTCTGGAATGATCTCTGGACTAGAAGCTGAGATAGAAGCTGGAGCTGAGATAACAAACTTGTCACAGAGTTGCTTAGCAACTTCTGCACTTACTGGAGAGGTATAGGGTACTATAACCAAATGTGGCTTAGTAGAATCAGCTGGAAGAAACTGCATAAAAGTTGTATCAAAAATTTCAAGTAATTCTGGTAGATTAACTGTGGGATTCAGAGAGAAATCACCAAAAGTTTTTATTTCCTCAACTGACTCATCTAGATCATTATCAGTATCCATAAAATGAATTAACTCAATCACTTCAGAATCAAATTCTGTCAAAATTTCTGTATCCTCATCTGAATCTGCATCTGCTGGAGAGGGGACTACTACTGTGACTGCTGCTGCCGCTGTATCTGAATCTGGTGCAACTTCATCACTGAGCATCTCCCCCTGCCTGGGTTCAGGAGAACCTGGAGCCATGCCCCTTGATGAAGAGGGGACAACAGAGAGGGCAGAAATCTGGGTAGATAAAGAATTGATGGAGGTCACAAGAGGTGTAATGGCCTCTTGGATTAGAGATTTGATGAGGGGAGTGAGCAAGGATACGAAGGTAGATACAGTGGGGGTTTCCAATGATGGAGAGATTATGGTGGAAGGTAGAGACGTAGATGATGGAGGAAGAATAGATGGAGGGGTTAGAGGAGGATAACAGCTGGTGTGGCAGTGTCTGTGGGTATGGTGTAGGAGGGAATGGATGACAGATGGGGGGGAAGAGGAGACTGAGGAGGTGTGGGAACATATGTCTCACGAGGTGAAGCTGGAGGTGTAGGAATGTTGGTAATGTCCAGTGGTGGAGATGGAGGAGGAGTAGGAACACGAGTATGTTGTGGATAAGGAATGGAAGAGGGAGGTAGTTGTTTGGCTGGAAGGGCAGGAAGAGATGATGGAGATGGAGGGATCTCTTCTGCAGGGTGGAGAGCGGCCTTTACAGCCCTGGTGCTCTCAGAAGCCGGGGTGGAAGAGAAGGAAGCCTTTGAGATTGTCCTCTCCCACCTTCCAAACAGAGCGCAGGTGAGGCGCTTGCTGGAATTTATGAAGATGGTCGGGGAGACCATACATTCAGCAGCCTTCTCCTGGAGGAAAATCCCCAAAATTCTACCGAAGCAGACTTCCTTCTTACTGTTCTTCTTCTTTATCAACTCAAAGAAAATTGTGACCCAGTTAACCTGTCTCTTATTCACCACGACACACATAACCAGGAACTGGTAGCGGGTTATGTAATCATGCACTAAGTGCTTTCCCATTAGCACTTTTCCTACAATGTCTGCCAAAAATTGGTAGGCGGCGGACAATTGCTTCTTCAGCAGTTTATTAGGGTTGCTTCCTGAAAAACCCATTAACTTCAGCATGTCACCAAACTCTTCAGAATCCATTTCCATATTGCCTTCTCTATTGACTAATCCAAATATTTTGGAAAGAATTGCGGGAGAAAGGGAAACAGCAGTACTCCCGATATTGCACGTCAGAACATTATCCTCAGAAACTATAGATGTATATACCCATTCTCTGATTTCAGTTGAGTGCAATTTAATTATGCGGGTCATGAAATCCTTTAGATTCAGTTCCTCTAGCAGTTCCAAGATTTAGAGGAAAATGGGATCTGAATGCTGAAAAGAATCAAAATCCATATCGAATCCCGTATCAAATTTCATTGCTGCTAACGCTTCTACGGGAATCGCCATTGATGACCTATAAGAAAGACACAGAGAAAAATAGCGATCAAGAGCAAAAGAACTGAAAGTCCGGGACGGAGGTCGAAGAAAACCTAGATATAAGATTTTCAGAATATGGATCGACAATCTCCGTTCCACGAAAAAGAAAAATTCTTCGAACTGAGCTCGACGAAATAAATTATGGACAGGTAATTCGTCGATCTCATCCAGAAGAATCGAAAACAGTTCGTCGAACTCCGTTCGACGAAACATCTTCTGAAGCAAAGTTCGTCGATCTCCAGTGGACGAAAGTTGTTTCCACACAGAGAGAATTCGTCGATCTCCGTTCGACGAGAAGCTCTCAAACTTTCCCTAATTCGTCGAACTCCGTTCGACGAACTCTGGAAAATTCGTCGAATGCAGACATAAGTTAAGTTAACTCTTCTCCATTAATCATTCCTAGTTGATTTATAAAGAACATATGGGTTTTCTCATCCAAAGACTTGGTGAAAATGTCTGCTCTCTGTAAATCAGTAGGAATATGAATTAAGTTAATTTTATTTTTATCTACATTATCTCTAATGAATTGATGTCTTATTTGAATATATTTAGTCCTAGAATGATGAACTAGATTCTGTGCTATAGCAATAACACTAGTATTATCACAAAATAATGTTGAATTATTTAAGTTGACATCATAGTCTAGAAGTTGGTTTTGTATCCATAGCATTTGTAAACAGCAGCTGCCAGCAGCCATGTATTCTGCTTCTGCAGTTGATGTTGACATAGATGTCTGCTTTTTACAAAAACAGGAGACAAGTCTCATACCAAGGAACTGGAAAGTTCCAGAGGTACTTTTCCTGTCCATTCTACATCCAGCATAGTCAACATCTGAGTATCTAGTTAACTCAAATTCTGACTCTACAGGATACCACAGTCCTAGATTAGGGCAACTCCTTATATATCTCAAAATTCTTTTTAGGAAAATAAGGTGAGATTCTTTAGGGTTCACTTGGAACCTAGCACAAAGGCATGTGGTAAATATTTTGTCAGGCCTGCTAGCTGTTAGGTATAATAGGGATCCAACAATTACCCTATAATTTTTCTGATCTATAGGTTTCTCTGCTGCATCAGAATCCACAACAGCATTTGTAGCCATAGGGGTTTTCATTCTTGAAGCATCACCCATCCCAAACTTCTTAATAAGCTCTTTAGCAAACTTAGCTTGGGAGAGGAAGATACCATCAGGGAGCTGCTTCACTCGGAGACCATGGAAGTAAGAAAGCTCACCCATGCTACTAATCTGAAATTTAGAATGCATGAGATCAGCAAACCTTTTGCACAAATTGGGATGAGTAGACCCAAAAATAATGTCATCCACATATATTTGTACTAACAATATTTGGTCCTTATGATGTCTAGTGAAAAGGGTTTTACCTATGGTTCCTCTTATAAATTTATGCTCTAAAAGAAAGCTTGCTAGGGTCTCATACCAAGCTCTTAGAGCTTGATTTAAATTATAGAGAGCTTTATGCAATTTAAAAACAAAAGAGGGTTGAGTTGGAGAGATAAAACCTGGAGGTTGTTCTACATAAACCTCTTCTTGAAGTACTCCATTCAGAAATGCACTTTTGACATCCATTTGGTAGACCTTGAATCTCTTGTGTGCTGCATAGGCAAGGAATATTCTTATGACCTCTAACCTTGCAATAGGGGCAAAGGTTTGGTCATAGTCAATTCCTTCCTCTTGACTGTAGCCTTGAGCAACAAGCCTAGCCTTGTTTCTCACTATGTTGCCTTGAGCATCCAACTTGTTCCTGTAGACCCATTTGGTTAAAATAACTGGGTAGTTATGGGGTCTTGGAACCAAATCCCAAACTCTACATCTCTCAAACTGATTTAGTTCCTCCTACATTGCAATGATCCAGTGGGGATCTTGCTCTACTTCATGGATGGTGAGAGGTTCAATTTGAGAGAGAAAACAGGCATGCATCAAGTCTTGGTTGAGTTGATGCCTTGTATGTACACCTGCTGAAATGTCTCCAATCACTTGAGATTTGGGATGATCTCTAAGTGTGACAAGATCAGTTGGTGGAGTTGGTTGAGCAACAATTTCTGTATTTAATTCCTCTTGAGGAATGGTACTAGCTGTTGAGGGAAGTTCAGCAACTTTCTCTTGAATTTTCTCTTCACTTTCTTCAGCAACCTGTGGAGTAGGATGGGTTGACACCTCTTGTGTAAGGTTTAGTCCATCCATAGACTCACACAGTTGTGGAACCTGCAAGAAGCTATTGGTAGAAATCTCTTTCTCCTTGTATGACATGTTAGCTTCATCAAAAGATACATGAATATATTCTTCAATTTTAAGGGTGGATTTATTAAAAACCCTATAGGCCTTGCTTACATGGGAATATCCTAGAAATATCCCTTCTTCAGCCTTAGCCTCAAACTTTCTAATGTATCTTTTATTATTTGTGTGAATATAACAAATACAACCAAAAACTTTAAATTATGTGATTTTAGGTTTCTTCCCTTTAAGTAACTCATAGGGGGTCTTATTTTTCAGTTTATGTATAAGACTTCTATTCAGGACGTAGTTGGCAGTATTTACAGCTTCTGCCCAAAAGGAAAGAGGCATGTAAGCATCTGCCAATAATATACCTGCAGATTCAATGAGTGTCCTATTTTTTCCTTTCAGCAACCCCATTTTGTTGGTGAGTTCTAGGAGCTGAGAAGCACTGCCTAATACCTTCCTTCTCATAGAACTCATGCATAAGAAGAGACTCAAACTCTATGCCAAGATCACTTCTTATTAATGCAACATGAGTAGAGAACTCAATCTGTATGGTCCTGAGAAAATCTGTAAGAACCTTGAATGTATCTAACTTAGCCATCAGAAAGGCTACCCAAATAAATATAGAGAAGTCATCAAAAATTACTAAAGTATAAGACTTCCCCCTAGGCTTTGTACTACAATGGGTCCAAATAGATCCGCATGAAGCAAATACAATATCCTAAGTGAATCACTTTTATTAATGGATTTAAAACTAGTTTTGGTTTGCTTGCCTAACTGACAAGCCCTGTATAGGCTTTCCTTCTTGTAGGGGCCAAAAGGTAAGCGTCTAACAAGGTTGTCTTTAGATAACCTAGATATATTCTTAAGATTTACCTGTCCTAATCTTTTATGCCATAACTCATTTTGATTACTAGTAATATTCAGTAAGCAGATATCACTTGTGGCAGAAATAAAATCTACTAAATATATGTTACCTTGTCTAAGTACAATTAAAACAATTTTGTTATCGTTATCAATAAGAGAATAGGAAGTAGAGTTAAAATGTACCTGATAACCTTCATCACATAATTGACTTATGGATATAAGGTTATGTTTGAGTCCTCTTACATATGTCACTTTCTTGAAAGTCACTGATCCAATCTTCACTGTCCCATATCCTTCTGATTGACCACTGTTGGAATCTCCAAAAATCACCTTTGGTCCTAGCTTGGGCTTGTAATTGGATAGATTGCCTTTGCTACCTGTCATGTGTTTGGAGCATCCACTGTCCAAGTACCTAGTTTGACTCACCCTTGGACAGCTCTTCACATGTACCTGCAAAGAAAAACAAAATTCAATTGTTCTTGACCCAGGTTACCTTGGGTCCTTTATTTGGTTGAAAAGTAAAGTTGGAAATAACTGATAAAGCAGGTTGAGATTTATAACCTAAGGGGTGATATCTCCTAGGTGGAATTACCCAATCAGCTACTGGATTAAATGTTTTATTAGTTGGTTTAAAATTTCTATAAGAGAAATGATTTAGGTTTGGTCTTTCTGGGTTCGACGAATTGTTGTAAGTTCATCGACCAGAGTTCGACGAATAGGGTTGAGATCATCGAGCTCTGCTCAGAGAATGACAGCAGTCATTTTCTGTGCCCCAAGTTCGTCGACCTCTACTCGACGAACCATACACAGTTCGTTGATCGCAGTTAGATGAAGTGTTATATCTGAAGTTTGCGTTCAGCGCTCGTCGATCTGGGTTCGACGAACTGGCTACATTTCGTCGATCTGTGTTCGACGAATACTGCTGAACTTTGTTTTTATTTGCTATTTTCAGATTTCTGTTTCTCTTGTCTATGGGTCTAGGATTGCCTTTTGACATTGGTTTGTCTATTAATTTTTCCTTTCCCATTGTAGATATAAACTTGATAGGGGTTGAAAGAATATTCTTCTTAATTATGGGGTGTAAACTTGATGAAGCACCGAAGCCCAGCTTGCCATTTAATCTGGCATTCACTGTGCTTGTAATGTCCATCAGCTTGATACTTCTCCCATTGAGAGATTGCTCAAGTTGTTTGGCCTCACATAATTCAGATTTTAATTTAATTATTTGTTCATTAGCTAAGGTTAGTTGATCATATAGCTTTATCTTTTCTGAGTTAACTGATTCTAGATTTCCTAATCTTTCTCTAAGAGTTTTTATTTCCTTTTCTGAGCTAATTAAGTCTAAACACATGGCTTTGAAATCAATTTTGAATGAATCAGAATTAAAATCAAAATTAAAAATAACCTGATCTGCCTCTGAGTCTGAGGCAGCTTCATCTTCAGAATCTTCTTCTGATCCAGAATTGCTCCTGGAGGCATCAATTGCCATTAGGCACACCTCCTTGGATCTTGGTTCTTCCTCCTCTTCACTTGAACTGGAGGAAGATGTTTCTTCTTCTGTGTCACTCCATGTCTCAGCAACAAATCCCTTGTCCTTCTTTTTATATTTGCTGGAGAAGGGTCTGCTGCTATGCTTTCTCCTTGAATCCTTTTCTCTGCTCTTATCTTTCTTCTGGTTTTCTGGATATTCTGAGATGTAATGTCCAGGCTTTCTGCAACCAAAGCACACCACCTCCTTGGTTGGTGTCTTGTCATACTTGGGCTTGTCATCCTGTCTGGATGATTTCCTTCTAAAGTACTTCCTTGCCATCTTGTAGAACCTTTTGGCAAAGAGGCTCATGAGTTCTTCATTTGAATTTGATGTCTCACTTTCTTCAGATGCTTTGAAGGCTATGTTGTGCTCCCTTCTAACTGGAGTTGTTGTCTTCTGTTCTACTGCATCTCTGGATTTTATCAGCTGCTCATAGGATTTTAACTTGCCTAGTAGAGATTCAGTTGATATCTCATTGAGACTTCTGGCTTCTTTGATTAGCCAGATTCTGGAATCCCAAGAGCTAGGGAAACACATCAGAATCTTATCATTCACCTCTGTCAAGGTGATTTCCTTATCCAATGTTTTGAGCTCATTAATGATTGAACTCAGTCTATTGTATATGTCAGCCACTGATTTTGTCTCATCCTTTTTGAAGTTTTCATATAGGGAAATGAGACTGGATCTTCTATCCTTTCTTTCATCTGCAGAGCCAGCTACCATTTGGTTAAGGGAATCCCAAATGGCCTTGGCTGAGGTGCACTCAGCCACTTTCTGGAATATGTCATCTGACATAGTCTAGGCTAAGATATTCATTGCCTTAGCGTCAGCCATCTTGGCTTTCTTGTAGGCTTCATTATTCTCTGGAGGAGGCACTGCAGTCAAGTTGGTAAAAGTGCTGGTAGAAGCTGTAGGTGCTGGAGGTACACCTGTCAAGATAACAGAGAAGATATCCTCATCAATAGAATTCATGTATAATCTGATTCTTGCCTTCCAGATGGCAAGCTTGTTGAGGTTGCACACTGGATGTCTGATGCTTGCATAATCTTTGTTTTGGGCCATGTCTTGTGAAGATATAAATCTAATAATAAACTTGAAATAAACAGATCTAACTAGAGGGATCTTTGTGGTTCAGGTGTTAGCCTGTGCAACCACTAAGGTGTGGTATTTTAACCAACCTGCCTCTAATACCAATTGAAAGTGCAGGTTAGATCTAAAATACTCTAGAGGGGGGGGGGGGGTGAATAGAGTATAGTGCTCACAAAAAACTTTTTACAACTTTTGTTGTATTCCTAAGTCAACAAGTCAGTAAGTAAATAAAATTAAGCACAGCAAACTAAGCAATCACAAAGCACAGCCAAAACACAAATAAAAGGGCAACCAGACGACACAAGAATTTTATAGTGGTTCCCCAACCTGGGTACATCCACTCTTCTACCACCCTGGAAGGAATCCACTCAGGTTTTTGATTAGGTGCCTGACACCAATGAGCTTTTGATCAGGTGCTCAAAAACCGAACCTCAAGTCTTTTGGAAGGAGACTTGCAACCAGAATAATTTTGAAGGGATTTAAAACCCTGTATATGAATTGGAAGTAAAAAGATGGTGTCTTCTCTGTCAACAGTCAGAGAGAAGGCTTGTGGATTGATTGTAGCAGCTTTTGCTCCCCCTGAGATCTTGAGTTAATCAAGAATGCTGCAGCACTGCTTCAGGGTGATAGGTCTTCAAAGACCTCGAATGTCTGGATCAGGATTTGTTTCAGGAACTCCTTTGACAGATTGTTATTTGTTGTCCTTTAAAGTAGTCCTGTAAATTGAAGGAAAGAAGAAGACTCTTGATTGATTTTGATTGTTCTTCTTCTTCTTCTTGAAGATGTTCTCTCGTCAGGCTGATTGCAGTAGAACTTTTGATTTTGAGTATCTTGTTCTTCTGTGCAATCTGAGTGTTAATCTGATTGTCTATATTGCTTGTTGTCTGTGTGACTGTATGACTGACTATGTTGTTCTCTGTTGCTCTGTTACTGATTTATTTCTTTTTTGTGAATCATTTTGACTGACTGAGAACATTCAAAATTCGAATGTTTGAGCAGTAATTGCAGTCGGCCTTCGAAAGAAACAACAATCAATAATTTCCCCAACTATCCCATGGGAAAACGGCATGTCATCGTCCATAGTCAATGCGCGTTCTAACGGTAACATTCCAGGAAGATCTGGCATTAATAACTCCGGAATCATCACCAAGAAACGGGACGGGAAACCTGAAGATGACCTAGTCTGGATTCGTCGAATGAAGAACGCAATTCGTCGAGCTGAGTTTGAGTTCGTCGAGCTGATCTTGAGTTCGTCGAGCTGAGCTGGAGTTCGTCGAGCTGAGCTTGAGAGAGTTTATCAACCAGACAATCTTCATTCGTCGAACAGACAATCTTCATTCATCGAGCAGATAATTTTCACTATAAGACAGTATTCGTCGAGTAGAGAACTAAATTCGTCGAGCTGAGAAGCTGACTTTGTCGACCTGAGAAGCTGAGAACTTGGGGTCCAAGTTCGTCGAGCTCATAATCTAATTCGTCGACCAAAGCTTGAAGCTAGACTTAGAAAAATTCTAAAGTTGTCCTGACTTTGGCTTGATGTAGAAACTCAGTCTTCGTCGAACAGAGAACCAAGATCGTCGAGCTCAGCACTAAGAATTGTCTCACGATCGTCGAGTGCAGAACACCTTTCGTTGAGCTGAGTTCGACGAACGTCGAACTCAATTAACTTAGTCTTGCAATCCTCTAAGTCTGATGTATTTGATGGTCTTCTTACAAGCTTGTCCATCTGGAGTTGAACCTAATGACTTGGCCTAGACTCTAGGACACACAACTTGACCCTGGCTATACATGATGAGTCACATCCTAAGTCAGTGAACCTAGCCCAAATCAACTAGGGATCCAACAAGATGTCTCGATGGAGGAGTTCTCGAGACTGTTATTGGCTAGGTACCTACCTTCGACGTAGAGGATAGTGTTGGAGAACGAGTTCCTGAAGTTGGTTCAAGGAGACAGTAGTGTGGATGACTATCTCCACGAGTTTACTCGACTGAGTCGATATGCTAGCTCCACCATCGCGGATGAGGCGCGCAAGACGAATTGATTCTACGAAGGGTTGAGAGATGATTTTAGGCTACTACACGCGGGGCCGATGACGCATGGTTTATTGACCTTGGTCAATACGGCCCGGTCCTTGGAGAAGGACATGAAGAATCTTCAAGCGAATAAGAGCATTGGTGATAAGAAGTCTGGGTTCAAAGTGTCGACTACTTCAAAGTCCGGCTATCAAAGGTTCTTTAAGAAGTCTAGGACTTCGGGTCCACCTCCTTCTTCAGGTGCCTCTGGGGCGACTACGAGTCATACCCCAGGTGCTGCTTTACTTGTGGAAAGACAGGGCACTTTTCCCGTGACTGTTGGAGCAGACGTCCCAAGTCCGATAGAAAGCCGGGAGCAACTTATGAAGAGAAGGGCAAGGCGATGGAGTCAACTGCGTCCTATTATGCTCCGGCCCAATCGAGGGTGTACAATCTTGGCCAACAGGAGGCCATCAAATAGACGGATGCAGTGACATGTAAAATTTAAATTTATAGCAAGTTATCTTTTAAATATTTGTTATGTACATGTTACCTTACCACTGCTTGTTTAGGATTTGTTTTGATTTGTGAAAATCTAGCAAGAGCACTCTTTGACACGGGAGCTTCACACTCTTTCTTGTCCGAAGGATTCATATCGCGCATCGGAGTACCTTCTTCTAGGGAGAAGGAAAAGTTGGATGTGTTGTTGCACAATGGGTGTTCGATGCGCGCGGATAAAATCTGTGGCGTGAAGATTCGAATTGGGAATCAAGAGTTCGATCTGCAAGCGTTGTTACTACCGTTGGTGGAGTTCGACGTTATGTTTGGCATGGACTGGATCTCGAAGCAGCGAACCTATATTGATTGCGGTAGCAAGGAAGTCAAGCTGGGAGCAGGTCGTGAGATGACTTTCACGGGCTTAAAGGGGTCGAGAAAGACGTTGATGTCTGCTCTTCAGGCGGTGAAGGCGGTTTGTGCCGGTGCAGAATTGTTCTTTACACTAGTGGAGGTTATAAAGCCTCAGCCCGCATTGGATAATATATCAGTGGTAGCTGAGTACCCTGATGTGTTCCCCGCAGATCTTCCTAGAGACCTGCCTCAACGGGAGATAGATTTCATGATTGAGCTAGTGCGAGGTGCAAAGCCTGTGTTACGCTCTCCATATCGGCTAGCGCAAAGGAAATGGCAGAGCTGAAGGTTCAACTGCAAGAGTTGTTGTAGCAAGGGTATGTACGTCCAAGTTCTTCGCCTTGGAGCGCGCCAGTCCTCTTTGTTAAGAAGAAGGACGGAAGCTTGCGGCTATGTATAGATTATCGGGAGCTCAACAAGTTGATGGAAATGAACAAGTACCCGATCCCTCGGATTGATGCTCTATTTGATCAGTTGGTTGGGTTGACGTTGTACTCAAAGTTGGACATCAAGTCCGGGTACTATCAGCTGCGAATAAGGGAGAGTGATATCCCGAAGACAGCGTTCAGTACGAGATACGGGCATTACGAGTTTACGGTCATGCCGTTTGGGTTGGCTAATGCGCCGTCAGTGTTCATGGATTTGATGAACAGGACCTTCAGGGAATACTTGGACCATTTTGTGATCGTCTTCATCGATGATATTTTGGTGTACTTGCAGTGTGAGGAAGATCACTTCAAGCTTCTTCATTTGGTTTTGGAGACGCTAAGGAGGAATCAATTGTACGCCAAGTTCTCGAAGTGCGAGTTTTGGTTGTCCTCAGCGGCGTTCCTTGGTCATATACTGAGTGGGGAAGGTATTGCAGTGGATCCGGAGAAGATTGTTGCGAAACGGGAGTGGTCTGAGCTGGCTACGGTAGAGAAAGTCCGGAGCTTTCTGGGGCTTGCCGGCTATTATAGGCTCTTCGTAGAGAACTTCTCACGGATAGTGTTACCTCTCACTACTTTGACGAGGAAGGAGAAGAAGTTCGTATGGATGCCGGAGTGCGCGCGAGCTTTTGAGGAGTTTAAATGTCAGTTGACCACGGCGCCTGTGCTGAGTTTGCCGAGTGGGACCGAGGGTTATGAGATTTATAGTGACGCGTCGGGCAGCGGTTTGGGTTGCGTGCTACTGCAACATGGAAGTGTGATAGATTATGTCTCGAGACAGCTGAAAGTGCACGAGAGGAAATATCTGGTCCATGACTTGGAGTTAGCGGCCGTGATTTTTTACTTGAAGCTGTGGAGGCATTATTTGTATGGTGTGAAGATTGATATCAACACCGATCATAAGAGCCTGAAGTATTTGATTGATCATAAAGATCTAAATATGCGACAGCGTAGATGGATGGAGTTCCTGGGGTACTATACATTCAAGATCCACTACGTGCCTGGTAAATGTAATGCGGTTGCGGACGCGTTGAGTCATCGAGCCCCAGCTCAAGCCAATTGGCCATTGGTGCATGATGAGCTGTTGGTTCGGGAGTTGGAGGCGTGGTAGATTGTTTGTGTAGATAAGAAGTCAAGTGCTGAAGCACTCTTGAATTGGACTAAAGTTCAATATGACCTGGCTTATCGGATTCGGCAGGAATTGGATTTGGACGGCCACATGAAGCAACTCATGATAGAAGCTTTGGATGGGTCAAATTCCCAAAATGAAGTTGTGGATGGATTGCTTTGGAAAGACGGTCGTCTTTGCGTCCCAAGCGTGGGCAGTTTGCTGGTGGATTTGTTGTACGAGGCGCACCATACCAAGTACTCGATTCACCCGGGGAGCACAAAGATGTACCGTGACGTTAAAAAACTATTTTGGTGGCCGGGTTTGAAGAAGGATGTGGCGCTCTATGTGGCCAAGTGCCAAACTTGCGCCTTGGTGAAGGCGGAGTGCCAAAAGCCTGGAGGATTTCTGAAGTCCTTGCCTATTGCGGAGTGGAAATTCGACGACATCAGTATGGACTTTGTGCACGGGTTTCCAAGGTCGCAAAAGGGGAACGACGCCATCTGGGTGGTCGTAGATCGGCTAACGAAGGTGTCATATTTCATTCTGCATAGGAAGGATGATCCGGTGGATAAGTGGGCAAAGTTATATGTGGATAACATAGTGCGGCTTCACGGTGTGCCCCGCAGCATCGTGAGTGACCGAGATGGGCGGTTCACGTCCAATGATTGGAGGCTAGTGCAGCAAATGTTGGGAACAAAGTTAAAATTCAGCACAACCTTTCATCCACATACAGATGGGCAGACCGAGAGGGTCAATAGGACTATGGAAGACATGCTCCGCATGTGTGTCTTGGACTTTGGAAAGCAATGGGAAGACCATCTGTATTTGGTAGAATTTGCGTACAATAATAGCTAGCAGGCGAGTATTCAAATGGCGCCCTTCGAGGCCCTTTATGGTAGAAGATGTCGCACGTCATTGTCCTTGTTGGAAACGGGTGAGTCAAAGTTGTACAAATGTAAAGAGGTGGAGGATGATACTTCATTGGTGCGAACCATTCGGGAAATGTTAGTTTTCGCTCGGGATCGGCAAGCGAAGTACTATAATGCCAAGTACAGGAACGTGGAGTTCGCTGTGGGAGACTGGATGTACTTAAAGATCAAGCCGTTCAAGGGTGTCTCGCGGGTGCAGCGATTGAAAAAGCTAAGCCCGAGGTACCTTGGGCCGTTTGAGGTTCTGGAGCGGGTTGGTGAAGCAGCTTATCGATTGAAGCTATCGGTGGAGCTTAGTGGTTTACATGATGTATTCCATATATCGGTGCTACGGAAGGCGGTGCAAGAGACTACGCAAGTGATCGCGGTCGATCAAGTGTCGATTGATAGTGGGTTGACGACAAAGGTCAAGCCCGTGCGGATTGAAGACTCGGAAGTCAAGCGGCTATGCAATAAAGAGATCAGGATAGTCAAGGTCCGATGGGACAATTGCGGTCGTGAGGAGCTCTCTTGGGAGCGAGAGCAGACTATGCTTGACGAGTATCCGGAGTTGTTCCCCTCAGTTACAAATCGTCGAGCAGCAAACACGGCCCTGGACACGGGCGTGTCCCAGGGCATATCGGGCTAGTTCAAAGTTGGCAAAACGATCATGCAGAAAACTGAGTTCATTGATCGTCGAGCAGCTGTCGATGATTTGGTCATAATGCTGCGTTCGATGATTGGGCCAGCTTTCTGCGTTCGACGATCGGGTCGTGGGTTCGATGATCGGGTCACGCGTTCGACGATTTGGCTAGAGTGTTGCGTTCGACGATCGGGATACAGATCTCTGTTCGACGATCTGGCAGCGGTCGACGATCTTGGTTCGACGATCGTCGATCGCGGGGTTGTTTATGGCGTGTCTGACTCGGTCGACGCGGAGTGTCGACACATGGGATTGGCGGGAGTTGACCATTTGTTCTGACATTGACGCAGATGTGTCCTGCTCCTGTTGGTGTACCTTGCGGTGTTTACCCCCGTTCGTCCAGGTCAGACCTGGATCGTAGCCGTGCGTTTCTTTTGGTGGGATCGATGGTTGTGGTTATCCTGAAAGGATTATACCCGAGTGAAAGGGTTTCAAAACCCTTATTTTTCCTGCCATATTCTCTGTCTAAATCCTAGAGAGAGGGGAGAGCAAAGGAGGATGAAGAAGCTTAGATCCAGTCTTTGGAGGAGTTTTAGAGCTCCAAATCGCGAGCCGACTTCGGATCTACGAAGGCCAGGAGATTGCGGTGATTTACATCCACGTACTTTTCCATGGCGCCAAGGAAGAACGCTAGGGTAACGATTCTCTTCTTGAGCATGTGAAGTTCTCCTTCTTTTGCATAGGAAGCCCGCACTCGCGAGTTTGCGGTGAGTTGGAGGTGTTCCATCGGGTAGATATGTGAAGTCCCTGTTGTGTAGAGTCCGTAATCGTGAACGGACATAGGCATGATGTGTGAAGCCTATCCGGACATGTTGGTCTGGATCGGTGATGTTGCATTGCATAAATGTCGGAGAAGACTCCGTGCGAATGTTTGTTTTTCGGGTTTTCTATGTGGTGGATTGCAACAGAGAGCCTTGGAGATTAACCCTAAGGTGCACCCGGAAAACTGGGCGGATGCGTGATCTTGCCAACTTGGTGGCCTGAGAGTCAACTTGAACATAACCGGGTTATGTGATTTTGTGATGGAAACGGGACTCGGGAGAAGTTTAACCTGCGCATATGTTTTAAATTAACGTTGCGATGTGAGCACGGGTTAGATGGAACCGTACCCGTTCTATGTCGTTCGGTTAGAGGCGTTGGCATAGATGAGGGTCTTCGGCGTTCTATGGCTTAGATTGACGTGACCAATGTCGGGAAGACAATTTGCTCATATGTTTGTCTGTCAAAGTGGCGGTGGTGAGTCCGGAATGTCGATGGCTTAAATTGACATGACATTGGCCGGTTCACCGCGAATGTGCCCTGAGTGCACGGGGCGTGTGGTCGTGCGTGCCAATGGCTATGATACATTGTATATTTTTATATACTGCTTGGTTATGCTAATAAGTGCAGGGAAGGAGCACTGCCGCCACGAATTGGGGGCAGGATCGTTATAATTTGGTCAGCATTGCTGACCGTTGCCTTTGTTTACCACCGTGCGGTGGTTTGTTGCTTGCAGGTACTGCTGGACCAAGCGGTCAATAGCGTGCTAAAGCCTAAATTGCGAAGCCGGCCATCGAAGGCTTAATTGAAGTGTTTACTTGCTTTTTTTCATGTATGATCGGCTTGTGTGTCGTGGTATGGAATACATGTAATTTTGACTAAATTATTTGTGAGGCCTTAAGGCCAGTACTGGTGTATGTGCTTCATTACTTTGTGGCTTGGTATTGGATATTCATGCTTATTGCTGGGTTCTTTTAATTGCAACTTTTAAAACTACTTCCGCTAGAATGCTCTGTGTAGGACGTTATGATTGGTTGGATGGTTTCCATTGAGTAACCACCCGGTCTGTCTGTGGTATATGGCATCGGGTTCCGACCCGACCTACTGCTATATACTATGAGACGGATAGGGGGTGTTAAATGAACATAACCGGGTTATGTGAAGTGTGTAACGGAAATGGGAATCGGGAGAAGTTTGACCCGCGCATATGGCTTAAATTGTCGTTGTGATGTGAGCACGGGTTAGACAGAACCGTACCCGTTCTATGTCGTTCGGTGTGAGCCGTTGGCATAGATGAGGGTCTTCGGCGGTCTATGGGTTAAATTGACGTGACCCATGTCGGGAATACAAAATGCTCATAGTTTTGCCGTCAAAGTGGAGGTGGTGAGACTGGGGTGTCTATGGATTAAATTGATGTGACATTGACCGGTTCACCGAGAATGTGCCCTGAGTGCATGGGGTGTGTGGCCGTGCATGCCAACACCTGTGATGCAATATATATATACTGCTTGTTTATGCTAACAAAGTGCAGGGAAGGAGCATCGCGCCCCGATTTGGGGGCGGGATCGTTATAATATGGTCAGCATTGCTGACCGTTGCTTTGGTTTGCCACCGCTGCGATGGATTGTGCTTGTAGGTGATGCGGAGCCGAGCGGTAAATAGAGGGCTAAAGCATAAGTTGCTGAGCCGGCCCTCGAAGGCCTAATTTTGAGTGTTTTCTTTTATTCATGTATGGTCGGCCTGCGTGCCGAGGTTTGTAAACAATTGTAAGGCCATAAGGCTAGTACTTGTGTATTTGTACTTCATTCCTGTTGGCTTTGTAGTGGACATTCATGCTAGTGTTGGGTTCTTTATTAATGCAACAATTTTAATTTCTTCTGCTAGAATGCTCTGTATAGGACGTTGATATTAGTTGGATGGTTTCCATTGAGTAACCTCCCGGTCTGTCTGTGGTATATGGTGTCGGGCCCCGGTCGGAGCTACTGCTATATGGTTTGTGACGGATAGGGGGTGTTACAGATCGTTACCCTTGTCATTTTCTTTGGATCCATGGAAAAGCTTTTCTATGTGGATTGAAATGAGCGCCTCACTTTCCCCTTCACGAATCTAGCTTCAGATCTTATTTTCAACCACAAACTCTACTGCAGCAACTTCAGCAAGATCCACCCCAAACCCTAGCTCTAACCGAGAGGATTTTGCTCCAGAACTGGAAAGAGAGAGAATAGAAAAGGAAATAATGATTTCCTTCTTCCAATCCCTCGGTATAAGTGGCCTCAGATTACATCGCAGCCATATGATAGACTCATCAAAACCAAGAAACGGCTCGGATTGAATCTGAAAAAGTTAAACACTACTCAGTGGCCGCACACCAGCCACCTGACATGAGTCGCCACTCGGCCATATCTTCTTATTTCAACAATTCATCAAATGGGAGTCACATTCGTCGAACACAATTCATTGAATAGGAGAGAATTCATCGAACGGAGTCTGAGTTCGTCGAACGGAGTCTGAGTTCATCAAACTGGCCATAACACCTGACAAAGCAAATTTCGTTGAGCTCTGCCCGATGATTTTCATCGAGCTGAGGTCGACTTCGCCAACTCCTTTTTTGGGTGTTACAACCCTCCCCTCCTTACAAACATTTCATCCCGAAATTTAATACAACATGCAACAACCAGTAATAAATATGTTACAACACATAGTTTCTTCACCAAAAAAATATTACAACATTTTAGCTAAACAACTCGGGAAATTCAGCACGCATGGTCTGCTCCCGCTCCCATGTTAGTTCTTCATGGTCACAGTTGTCTCACTAGACCTTGACCATCCCGATTGTCTTGTTCCGTAGATGCTTAACCGCTTTATCCTAGATTCGAATGGGCCTAACCTTCGTCATTTTCCCGGATTAGACCGGTACGCTATCATTCGAAATCACTTGAGCTGGATCATTCACGGCTTTTAGAAGCACTAATATGTGGAACACATCATGCAATCCACTCAATTTCGCTGAAAGAAATAGCCGATAGGTAGCTTCTCCATCTCGCTCCACTACTTCGGATGAACCAAGATAGCTCAGACTTAACTTATTCATCGGACGAATCCTGGAGACGCCCTTGAAAGGTTTGATTTTCAAGTATACCGATTCTCCAACCACAAACTCTACGTTTCGGTGCTTGGCATTATAGTACTTTGCCTGTCAATCTTGGGCTATCAATAGCCTCTCCCAAATATAGTGTATTGTCGAATTAGCCTCTTCGAGTTCCTTACATTTATAAAACTTAGATTCGCCTTTTTTCGCCCATGCTAATGGTGTACGACACTTCCTAGCTTATAAAGCTTCAAAAGGCGCCATATTTACACTAACTTGATAGTTATTATTGTAGGTGAACTCTTCCATATAGAGATGATCTTCCCATCTCATCCCGAAATCCTAGGCGCACATTCGGAGCATGTCCTCCATTGCTCTGTTGGTCCTTTCAGTTTGGCCATCCATTTGTAGATGAAAGGCCGTACTGAATTGTAATTTTATCCCCAACAGTTGATGGATTAGTCTGCAAACAATTGAATTAAAGCATCGATCTCGATCAATAACGATGCTACGGGGAACACCGTGTAATCGTACTATTTGCTCAACATAAAGCTTAGCCAAGACTTCCTTTGAATCGTACCTTTTGTTTGAAATGAAGTGAACCACTTTAGTCAACCAGTCTACGATCACCCAAACCAGTCGTTACCTCGTTGAGATCTCGGCAAACCGTGGATGAAATCCATCGAAATATCATCAAACTTCCATTCCGGAATAGGTAGCGACTTCAGGAAACCTCCAGGCTTCTGACGTTCATCTTTCATTAAGGCACAGGTCTGACATTTAGCCATATAAAGTGCTATGTATTTCTTCATGCATGACCACCAGAACAACTTCTTCACGTCATTGTACATTTTTGTGCTCCCTGGGTGAATTGAATACTTTGTGAAGTAAGCTTCATACATCAATTCATCTCTTAGCTTGCCCATTTTCAGGACGCATAAATGACCATCTTTTCGCAATAGTCTGTCATCCCAGGAGAATTGGCCATTTGACCCATCCACTGCATAACATTGCAAACTTTCATCAAGTTCTGTTGCACGCCGAACCCTGTCCGCAAGGTCATATTGTACCTTTGTCCAGTTCAAGCACGAATTTGCTGTGGAATTCTTGTCAACACAAGAAATATTTAAAGCTTCTAACTCCTGGATCACACTCTCATCATGCATCTACAACCAAGTTGCCATTGCCAGAGTCCTATGACTCAAGGAATCTACGACGACATTTCCCTTCCATGGAGTCTAATGAATCTAGAAGGTGTAGTCACCGAGGAACTCCATCCACCTACATTGTCACATTTTGAGATATTTCTGATCCAATAAGTACTTTAGGCTCTTATGGTCAGTGAATATATCCACTTTCAAGCCCTATAAATAATGATGCCACAGTTTATGGTCAGAAATCACCGCCATCAACTCCATGTTGTGGACGGGATAGTTCCACTCATGCACTTTCAACTAGCGTGAGACATAAGCGATCACCTTTACAAATAGAAGAAGAACACAGACTAAGTCGCTCCCTAATGCATCACTATAGATTTCAAAGCCATCTGAACCACATGTAGAAGTCAAGACTGGCGTCGTGGTTAAGCGACATTTCAGCTCTTCAAAATATCGCACGCACTCCGACATCTAAACAAACTTCTGATCCTTCCTCATTAGTGTGGTAAGAGGAAAAGCAATCCGTGAGAAGTTTTCTACAAAATGTGTGTAGTAGCTCGCCAGTCCAAGGAAACTCCTGACTTCGGCCACATAAGATAAAATCGACCACTCCCGTATGGCTCTTATCTTTGACAGATCCACCTCAATGCCCTCTCCACTCACCACATGGCCAAGAAAAGCCACTGACGATAGCCAAAACTCACACTTTGAGAACTTGGCGTAGAGCTTATTCCTCCTTTGGGTATGCAACACCATCCATAAATGGTTTGCATGATATTCTTCTGACTGAGAGTACACTAAAATATCATCAATTAAGACGATTACAAACACGTCCAAGTACTCTCAAAATGTTTGGTGCATTAGGTCCACGAACATCGATGGTGCATTTGTTAGCCCAAATGACATTACAGTGAACTCATAATGACCGTAACATGTTCCAAATGCTGACTTTGGAATGTTACCTTCCCGAATCCTCAACTAGTAGTAACCAGATTTTAAATCCAGTTTAGAATAGACGGTTGATCCCACTAGATGATCAAAGAAGTCATCAATCCAAGGTATTGGACACTTGTACTTCTCCGTCAGCTTATTCAATTCGTGATAGTCAATGCACAACCACATACTACCGTCCTTCTTTTTCACAAAGAGAATTGGTGTGCTCCATGGTGATATACTTGGACGTATGTATCTCTGTTCCAGCAACTCTTGTAGTTGAACTTTTAGTTCCGCCATTTCCTTTGGCGCTACACGATATGGCGAGCTGGCCACAGGTTTTGCACCTGGCACCAACTCAATAGAGAAGTCAATCTCCCGCTAGGATGGTAACCCCGGAAGCACCTTCAAAAACACATCAGCAAACTATGAAACAATAGTAACATCACTCATACTGGCTTTTGGCTCAACAGCCGTAATAAGCGTGAAAAATAACTCCGCGCCCATCTGAACAGCTTCAATGACTTGTAGAGCAGACATCAATAATTTGCTCGATCCTCTCATACCAGCGAACTTCGTCTCTAGCTCGATATTCTATCCTAGTGTGATCTCCTTTGAATTGCAATCAATAAAGGCACGCTGCTCCGAGAGCAAGTCCATACCAAAGATCACATCAAATTCTGATATCGGCAGCACAGATGCGTCTAATTCGAAATCCGACATCCTATTCGTACCTCTACATAGCATGTCCTATCCGCATGCATCACACATCCATTCGGTAATAACATGTTCGCACTATCTGCCATCAAACGAATCGATACCCCGATCCGTGACATGAAGTCCACAGATAGAAACAAATTTGAAGCACTAGTATCAAACAGTACTCTCGCCGGATAGTCCCGAATCAGGATAAAGCCTAAGATAAATACATCATACACAATCTACACAAAAAGTATGAATTATCAAAAGCAATAACAAAGTATCTTAACTCGTACCTAAGATGACTAAACTTTGCTTTATGGCCTCTTATTAGTCAAGACTATATACTTGGGGCTGCGCCTGGGATGTAGAGGACACCACCACTACCTTTCCCTTTTCTGCATATGATGCTCTTGTCTTCTACTCACCCTTTGGTGGACCAACCCGACAATCATTGCCTAGATGACCCACCTTACCACATATATAACAAGCTTGAGGGTCTTGCCTAAAAGTTGCTCCAGATGCAACAGTTGAGGGAGCCTGTGAAGAAGACTTGGATTTCTTACCCCATTTCCTTCGAAAGTTTGATTTTCCCAGGTGAGACACTTTGAACTCAGGCTTTGTCATAGCCCAGTCCCTCTTTCCCTGTACCCGCTTCATTTATTTCTCTAATACAAGAGCCGTATAAACCAACACTTGAAACCCCTGGTTCACCGAACTTGAGAGCAGGAATCTCAGCTTATCCAACAACCCTTCATAGAACTTTTTGGTTTTACGCTCTTCGTCAGCAAAGATAGATCCCGCATAACATCCCAACTTGGTAAACTCATGTATGTAGGTATCAACACTACATTCCCCCAGGGTTAGACATTGGAATTCATTTTCCATTGCTATGCTATGAGCTGATGGAAAATTCTTTGCTAAAAACTGTCTCGAAAACTCCTCTATCGATACTCCCATTAGTTATCTGCCTGCCAAGTGGTGCAGCCCCATTTAATCCCACCAAAGTCGAGCCTCTCCTTCCAACAGGAAAGTGGCAAAGGTAACTTTCTGTTCCTCCTCTGTTTGTATCGCCTTCAAAATCCTCTTAACGCACGCAAGCCAATCCTCTGCCTGCGTTGGGGATCCCGCTCTCGTATACGTTGGAGGATTAAAGCTCATAAATTGCTTCAGTTGCCGCTCCACTGCTCGTGGATCTACAACAGCCCCAATAGGTACGTGCCTCACACTAGCCTGTTTTGGCACCACCGCAGGCCGCCCCTGTATAGTATGCCGTGCCTGGATCATAGCAAACAATGCCTCAGTAACTAAGCATATTGTCTCCATAGAAGTAGGAGATGTAGGCATCTCAACTGGTGTCGTACTCTCATCAGAACGCAGGAGCTCAGACTTCCCCTCACCACTTCGAGTTACTTATACGTATAAAAGACACACTTTAAAGATTGTGCAAAAGAAACAACAACAATATAGGAATGCATAGGTTCCTCAAACAAGTGTATTTACATTCCTTAGTGGACATTCTTGAGTTCATTTATGTGCTAACGGGTCGCACGTACATGTGCTCGCCTCCCCTTAAAAGAACTCGACCATGAATTCGAAGGAGGAAGACCAAGACAAGATGATATCAAATTACAATGCATCCATCCGTTGGATGATATATAATAGAAGGTCCGGTCGGGGACCCATACTATATACCACAAATAGACGGTGGGGTTACATGTTAATATCAAAGGCTAGTACACGCATCCTAACTCAGAGAATTCTAGTAGAAGCATTAGGGGGTAAAATTGAACTCACTGACCATGGATGTCCACTATAGATATAAACAACCATATTTATATATATCCAAGGAACGTCTACAAAATACACAAAATGTTTGGCCTTAAGAACTTACAGTGTATATTCACAAGTGTGTATTACATACATCGGCACGCAGACCAGCCACACATGAAAACAGTAAACTTTTCTTTATTTGTCCTTCGAGGGCCAGCACAATAGCAACAACAAGAGCTTCAGTCCATTATTTTTCGCTCGGCTCTCCAATACTTGAATGGGGACAATCCACCGTAACTGTGGTAAACAAAACAACAGTCAACATTAAGCTAAATAATTTATAACGACCCTACCCCTTTCCCGGGGTAGTGGTATTCCTTCCCTGCAGGCATAGCATTTTCACAAGCAAATATATCACAAGACATGCACTCACGCACAGTTAGTATATCACAAACTTCAACCGCACGATCCTATGCTCCATGAACTTAGGGCACATTATCAGTGTACCGGAAAACCAGGGTCGCACCACCGTTCTCATGTCCCAGACCCAATTATAAATCTTGAACATTTATGCTCCACGGACTATGGCTGAAGATTTTAGTCTTGATGGCGAACAACCCAAGACTCTCTGTTGGATCCCTAGTTTGGATTTGGGCTAGGTTCACTAAGTTAGGGTGTCTTTGACCGACCTTGTATAGTCAGGGTCATTGGTTGTGTCCTAGAGTCTAGGGTTTGTGCTTAGAACATCATCTTGTGGACCAGCCATCCTCCAGACTGCCAGAGAAACTCAAGACTTAGAGATATTTTCAGCCGAAGAAAAAGTGTTCGACGTTCGTCAATCTCAACTCAACGAAACATATTCTTTGGTCGATGATTTCTGGTCTACGATTTGAATTCTTCTCAGTCAGAGACTTCTCAGATTCTAAGTCCACAATCATTCTTTGCTCGACGAATTTGGATCTTTGCTCGACGAATGATAATTGTCAGTTCGACGAAGTTTGAAGCAGAATTGACAAGTTTCCATTGAAGACAAATTTCTATTGTCTGGTTGATGAATTCATCAGCTCAACTCGACGAACTCATCAAGCTCAGCTCGACGAACTGTGAACTCAGCTCGACGATTTGTGTTCTTTGTTCGACGATTCCAGACTAGTTCTTCTCCAGTTTTCCGTCCCTTTTCTTGGCGATGATTCCTGAGTAATTAATGTCCAATTCTCTCGGAATGTTACCGTTAGAACGATCATTGATCATGGATTATTACATGCCGTTTTTCCATGGGACAGTTAGGGAATTCATTGATTGTCGCTTCCTTCCCAGGCCGACTGCATTTATTGCTCAAAGATTCAAATTCTGATTGTTCTTCAGTCAGACTTAAGAAGAAAAAGAAAAGATCAAGCAGTGACAAACACACACAGAAATCACTTTCAAGAAAACATACAGAAATCAAAAAAGTTTCAGACTGCAATCAGCCTAAGCCAGAGAACATCATTTTCAACCCTACAGGACATCTTCCGAACGACAACAATAATTCTATCTATCAAAGAAGTTCCCAAAGCAATCTCTAGTCAAGGCAATCAAGTCTTTGAAGACCTGTCACCCTGAAGCAGTGCTCTCGATTTCCTGATCCATTCAAGATCTTAGGGGGAGCAATCTGCTGAGATCAATCCACTAGTCTGCTCAGTTGTTATTGAGAAAGAGAAGACACCATCACCCCTTTTCCATCCTCTGTATAGGGTTTTAAGTCCCTTAAAAATTATTCCTGATTGCAAGTCTCCTTCCAAAAGACATTAGGTTTTGGTTTTTGAGCACGTGAACAAAAGCTCATTGGTGTCAGGCACCTGATCAAAAACCTGAGTGTATTCCTACCAGGGTGGTAGAAGAGTGGATGTACCCAGGTTGGGGAACCACTATAATTTCTTGTGTCGTCTGGTTGCCCTTTTCTTTTGTTTGTGGCTGTGTCCTGTGATTTGTTAGGTTGCTTTGCTTATTATTTGATTTTGCTAACATGTTCACTAAGGAGTGCATCAAAAGCTGTAAAGTTTTTTTAAGAGACCACAATACTCTATTCACCCCCCCCCCCTCAAGAGTATTTCAGATCTACCCTTCACTTTCAATTGGTATCAGAGGGAGATTGGTTAAACTACCACACCTTAAGACGTTAATTGGTTGTACAGGCTAACACCTGAACTATAAAGATCCCTCTTGTTAGATCTGATTGTTTTGTTTCCTTTATTAGATTTATTTCTTCACAGAAATGGCCCAAAACAAAGATTATGCAAGCATCAGACCTCCAGTATGCAATCTTAACAGATTTGCCATCTGGAAGGCAAGAATCAAATTGTACGTGAATTCTATTGATGAAGATATTTTTTCTTCCATCTTTACAGGAGTACCTCCAGCACCTGCAGCTTCTACAAGCACCTCTACAAACATGACTGTAGTACCTCCTCCAGATAATAATGAGGCTTACAGGAAAGCCAAAATGGCTGATGCAAAAGCCATGAACATCTTGGCTCAGACTATGTCAGATGACATATTTCAGAAGGTGGCGGAGTGCACCTCAGCCAAGGCCATTTGGGACTCCCTCAACCAAATGGTAGCTGGATCAGCTGATGAAAGGAAAGATAGGAGATCAAATCTCATATCCCTGTATGAGAATTTTAAGAAGGATGAGGCTGAATCAGTGGCTGAAATGTACAATAGGTTAAGCTCAATCATCAATGAGCTTAAAACCTTGGATAAAGATATCACCCATACAGAGGTGAATGACAAAATCTTGATGTGCTTCCCTAGATCTTGGGACTCAAGAATCTAGCTTATCAAAGAAGCCAGAAGTCTAAATGAGATATCAACTGAATCACTGCTTGGCAAGCTAAAATCTTATGAGCAGTTGATTAAATAAAGAGAAGCAGCTGAACAGAAATCAACAACTCCAGTAAGAAAAGATCACAGCATAGCTTTCAAGGCATCAGAGGAAAGTGAGACTTCAACATCCAATGAAGAACTAATGAGCCTCTTTGCAAAAAGATTTTATAAGATGGCTAGAAAGGACTTCAGAAGAAAATCATCCAGGCAGGATGATACGCCCAAATTTAACAAGAAACCAACCAAGGAGGTTGTGTGCTTTGGATGTAGAAAGCCTGGACATTACATCTCTAAATGTCCAGAAAACTAGAATAAGGAGAAAAGCAAAGAAAAGGACTCCAGGAGAAAACACAGCAGCAGACCCTCCTCCAACAAATACAAAAAGAGAGACAAAGGATTTGTTACTGAAACATGGAGTGATACTAAAGAAGAATCATCCTCTTCCAGCTCAAGTGAAGAAGAGGAAGAAGCCAGATCCAAGGAGGCTTGCCTTATGGCAATTGATGCCTCCAAGAGCAGTACAGGATCAGAAGGAGAATCTGAAGATGAGGAAGCCTCAGAGTCAGAGACAGATCAGGTTCTTTCAAGTTTTAATTTTAATTCGAATTCATTTAAAATTGAATTCAAAACTATGTGTTTAGATTTAATTAACTCAAAGAAAGAAATAAAAACCCTTAGAGAAAAACTAGGAAACCTTGAATCTGTTAACTCAAAAAATATTAAACTAAAAGATCAACTAACTTTAGCAAATGAGCAGATAATTAAAATAAAATTTGATTTATGTGAGGCTAAACAACTTGAACAATCTCTCAATGGGAGAAGTCTCAAGCTAATGGACATAACAAGCACAGTAAATGCCACATTAAAAGACAAGCTACGCTTGGGTGCATCATCAGATTTGCCCCCCATAATTAAGAAAAATATACTTACAACACATGTTAAATTTGTTTCTGCCAAGGGAAAATAGAAGATAATAGACAAACCAATGTCTGAAAAAAATCCAAAACCCATAGATAAGATCAATAAAAGTCAGAAAACAGCTAATAAAAACAAGGTTCAGCAGCATTCGTCGAACCCAGGTCGACGAAATGTGGCCCGTTCGTCGAAACTAGATCGACGAACGCTGAACGCAAACCTCAATTATAACAATTCGTCTAACAACGATCGACAAACTTTGTATGGTTCGTCGAGCAGAGGTCGACGAACATGGGGCGCGAAAAATGACTACTGTCATTCTTTGAGCAGAGAACGAAGATCTCAGCCATATTCATCGAACTCTAGTCGACGAACTTACAGAAATTCGTCGATTCCAAAAGGACAAAACTTAAACCATTTCTCTTACAGAAATTCTAAGCCAGCTAATAAATCATTCACTCCAGTAGCTGATTGGGTTATTCCACCTAGGAGATATCACCCCTTAGGTTATAAATCTCAACCTACTTTGTCAGTTATATCTAGTTTCTCATTTCAACCAAATAAAAGACCCAAAGTAACCTGGGTCAAGAACAATTAACTTTTGTTTTTCATTTCAGGAGAAGAGCTGTCCAAGAGTGAGTCAGACCTGGTACTTGGACAGTGGTTGCTCCAAGCATATGACAGGCAGCAAGGACAATCTATCAAATTACAAGTCCAAGCTAGGACCAAAGGTTATTTTTGGTGACTCAAATAGTGGCCAGTTTGAAGGATATGAAGCAGTAAAGATTGGGACAGTTACTTTCAAGAAAGTAACATATGTAAGAGGACTAAAACATAACCTAATATCCATAAGCCAATTATGTGATGAAGGTTATCAGGTACACATCAACTCTACCTCCTGTTCCATTATTAATAATGAAAACAAAACTGTTTTAATTGGAATTAGACAAGGTAACATATATCTAGTAGACTTTATTTCTGCCAAAACTGATGTTTGTCTGCTCAATATCACTAGTAACCAAAATGAGTTGTGGCATAAAATATTAGGTCCTGTAAATCTTAAAATCATAGCTAGGTTATCTAAAGACAGCCTTGTTAGAGGCTTACCTTCTGGTCCCTACAAGAAGGAAAACTTATGCAGGGCTTGTCAATTAGGCAAGCAAACTAAAACTAGATTCAAATTCATTAATAAGAGTGATTCACCTAGGATTTTGTATTTGCTTCATGTGGACCTATTTGGACCCACTTCAGTACAAAGCCTAGGAGGGAAGTCTTATACTTTAGTAATGGTTGATGACTTCTCCAGATTCAGTTGGGTGGCCTTTGTGAGAACTAAGTCAGATACATTCAAGGTTCTTACAGAGTTTCTCAGGACCATACAGATTGAGTTCTCTACTCATGTTGCATTGATCAGAAGTGATAATGGTACAGAGTTTGAGTCTCTTCTTATGCATGAGTTCTGTGAGAAGGAAGGTATCAGGCAGTGCTTCTCAGCTCCTAGAATTCCCCAACAAAATGGGGTAGCTGAAAGGAAAAATAGGACACTCATTGAAGCTGCAGGTACGTTGTTGGCAAATGCTTACTTGCCTCTATACTTTTCGGCAGAAGCTGTAAACACTGCTAATTATGTCCTGAATAGAAGTCTTATACATAAGCTAAAAAATAAGACCCCCTATGCATTGCTTAAAGGAAAGAAACCTAAAATCACATATTTTAAAGTTTTTGGTTGTATATGTTATATTCACACAAACAACAAAAGATACATTAGAAAGTTTGAGGTTAAGGATGAAGAAGGGATTTTTCTAGGATACTCCCAAGTAAGCAAGGCCTATAGGATCTTTAATAAATCCACTCTTAAAATTGAAGAGTCAATCCATGTATCTTTTGATGAAGCTAACATATCTTATAAGGAGAAAGAGATTTCTACTAATAGCTCTTTGCAGGTTCCACAACTGTGTGAGTATATGGATGGACTAAACCTTACCCAAGAGGTGTTAACCCATCCTTCTCCACAGGTTGCTGAAGACAGTGAAGAAGAAAATTATGTGGAAGTGGCTGACCTTCCCTCAACAGCTAATAACATTCCTCAAGAGGAATTAACTATAGAAGCTATTGCTAAACAAACTCCACCAACTGGTCTTGTCACACTTAGAGATCGCCCCAGATCTCAAGTGACTGGAGACATTTCAACAGGTGTACAAAAAAGGCATAAACTCAACCAAGACTTGATGCATGCCTGTTTTCTCTCTCAGATTGAACCTCTCTCCATCCTTGAAGCTGAGCAAGATCCCCACTAGATCATTGCAATGCAAGAGGAACTAAATCAGTTTGAGAGATGTAGAGTTTGGAATTTGCTTCCAAGACCTCATAACTACCTAGTTATTGGAACCAAATGGGTCTACAGAAATAAACTGGATGCTCAAGGAAATATAGTGAGAAACAAGGCTAGGCTGGTTGCTCAGGGCTACAGGCAAGAGGATGGAATTGACTATGACCAAACCTTTGCCCCTGTTGCAAGGTTAGAGGCCATAAGAATATTCCTTACCTATGCAGCTCACAGGAGATTAAAAGTTTTCCAAATGGATGTCAAGAGTACATTTTTGAATGGAGTGCTTCAAGAAGAGGTTTATGTGGAACAACCTCCAGGTTTTACCTCTCTAACTCAACCCTCTTTTGTGTTTAAATTACATAAAGCTCTCTATGGTTTAAAGCAAGCTCCAAGAGCTTGGTATGAGACCTTAGCAAGCTTTCTTTTAGAGCATAAATTTACAAGAGGAATCATAGATAAAATGCTTTTCACTAGACATCATAAGGACCAAATTTTGTTAGTACAAATATATGTGGATGACATCATCTTTGGGTCTACTGATCCCAAATTATGCATGAAATTTGCTGACCTCATGCATTCCAAATTTGAGATGAGTAGCATGGGTGAGCTTTCCTACTTCCTTGGTCTCCAAGTGAAGCATCTCCCTGATGCTATCTTCCTCTCCTAAGCTAAGTATGCTAAAGAGCTTATTAAGAAGTTTGGGATGGGTGATGCTTCAGGGATGAAAACACCTATGGCTACTAAGACTGTTGTGGATTCTGATGCAGCAGGGAAACCTGTAGATCAGAAGCATTATAGGGCAATTGTTGGACCCCTATTATACCTAACAACTAGCAGTCCTGATATCATGTTTGTCACATGCCTTTGTGCTAGGTTCCAAGTGAACCCCAAAGAATCTCAACTTATTTTCTTAAAAAGAATTTTGAGATATATAAAGAGTTGTCCTAATCTAGTACTCTGGTATCCTGTAGAGTCAGAATTTGAGTTAACTGGATACTCAGATGCTGACTATGCTGGATGTATAGTTGATAGAAAAAGTACCTCTGGAACTTGCCAGTTCCTATGTATGAGACTTGTCTCTTGGTTTTGTAAAAAGCTAACATCTCTGTCTACATCAACTGCAGAAGCAGAATATATGGCTGCTGGCAGCTGTTATTCACAAATGTTATAGATACAAAACCAACTCCTGGACTATGGTGTCAACTTAAATAATTCAACATTATTTTGTGATAATACTAGTGCTATTGCTATAGCACAGAATGCAGTTCACCATTCTAGGACTAAACATATTAATATAAGACATCATTTCATTAAAGATAGTGTAGACAAAAAGAAAATTAACCTAATCCATATTCCTACTGATTTACAGAGAGCAGACATTTTCACCAAGCCCTTGGATGAGAAAAATCATCTATTCTTTATAAACCAACTGGGAATGATCAATGAAAAGAGTTAAATTAGTTTCTGTCTGCATTCGATGAATTTCCAGAGTTCGTCGAACGGAGTTTGACGAATTAGGGAAAGTTTGAGAGATGCTCGTCGAATGGAGATCGACGAATTCTCTGTGTGGAAACAACTTTCGTCGACCGGAGATCAACGAACTTTGCTTCAGAAGATATTTCGTCGAACGGAGTTCAACAAACTGTTTTCGTTTCTTCTCGATGAGATCGACGAATTATTTGTCTATAATTTATTTCGTCGACCTCAGTTCGAAGAATTTTTTGTATTTTGTGGAATAGAGATTGTCGATTCTTATTTTGGAAAACCTTATATCTAGGTTTTCTTCGACCTCCATCCCGCGCTTTCTGTTTCCTTGCAATTGATCGTCTTTTTCTCTGTCTATCTTGCAGGTGAACTCAATGGAGATTCCAACAGGAGCTCTATCAGCAATGAAGTTTCAAACCGGCTTTGATGTCGACTTTGACTCATTCCAGCAATCAGATCCAATATTCCTCTATATTCTGGAACTTCTGGAAGAACAGAATCTGAAGAACCTGATGACCACTAGGATAAAGTTGGCAGGAACAAAAAATCAGGGAATGGTCTATACTTCAACCGCTTCTGAAGACAATACCATGACAGGATCAATCGTCGGTAACTCTGTCTCCTTAACCACTGCGGTGTTAACTAAAATATTTGGTTTGACAACTGGAGAGGAGGAATTAGAGATTGATTTTACAGAGTTTACTATGATGCTAAATCTGATGGGTTATGCTGGTGACAACCCTAACAATCTGTTGAAGAAACATCTGTCTGCGCCATATAAATTCTTAGCAGATTTGGTTAGTAAAGTGATACTCGAAAAACATACAGCACACAACTACATTACCAGACAACAGTTTCTGGACATGTGTGTCATTGACAACAAGAAGGAAATAGACTGGGCACAACTACTGTTTGACCTGATAAAGAAGAAGAATACCAAGAAGGAAGTATGGTTTGCAAGGCTCCTAGGGATCTTCCTCAAGGAAAAGGCTGCTGAATCTTGCTCTCCCAGACCATATTCATTAATGCCAGTAAAAGGCTCACATGTGCCTTATTTGGCAGGTGGGAGAGGACAATCACCAAGCCCTCTAAGGCTTCTACCTCTTCCACCCAGGCTTCTGAAGGCACCAGGGCTGTTAAAGCCACTCCCACACCTGCTGAGAAGATTCATCCCACTCCACCATCTATTCCAGCACCCCTTCCAGCAAAACAACTCACTTCCTCTCCCATTCTCTCTTCAACACCTCAATCTCAACAGCATACTCCTGTGCCTACTCCACCTCCATCTTCAAAACTTGACATCCCTGACATTCCATCTTCCCCTCTTTAAGCAAATCAACAACCAACTCCTCCATCTTCCCCTCATGACACATATATTCCTACACCACCACAGTCTCCACTTCCCCCACATTTATCCTCCATCCCATCTTACATTCTACCCTCAGACAGTGTAATAACGGATGCCACCCTTCCATCCTCATCTCCATCCACTCCTCACATACATGATGTTCCACCCTCCATTCCATCACTAGTTGCTCCCCCCTCCACACCTAATGCAACATCCTCTCCCACTTCCTCATTTGATCCCACTACCATATCATCTATCCTCACCATCATCACCCCCCTTCTGAAATCCCTTATAGCAGAGGCCATTACACCTCTTGCTACCTCCAATCACTCTTTATATGCCCAAATCTCTACTCTTACAGCTACCCCCTCCTCAGTCAAGGGCCTGGCCTCAGTTCCTATTAAAACCAGGCAGGGGGAGATGCCTGATGATGAAGCAGCAACACCAGCTTCAAATACTTCAGCTCCAGTAGATATTGCAGATACTCCAGTCCCCACAGAAGTATATACAGATTGTATAGATACATATTTAATTGATTTACTTGATTTTATTGATACTGATATGGACATTGATGAAACTGTTGGTGATTTTATCCTTAATCCCACTGTTAATTTACAAGCATTGCTGAAATGTTTTGACACTGTACATATGAAGTATCTTCCAGGAGAATTCACTAAGCCACAGTTGGCTATTGTACCTTATACTCCTCCTATCAGTCCAGCAGTTGCTAAGCAACTCTATGACAGTTTTGCAATTCCAGTTTTTGCTCCAACCTCTATAGCTATTCCATCATCTCCAGAAGCTGTCTCAGCACCAATCTTTGTGTTGGATGACTCACCTATGCCAGATCTAGATGAGCTGATCTTGGCTGATATTAAAGAAGAAAATAAGGCAGCAGCTGCAAGCTCTGTCCCAAGTACTTCTGATGCCTGTACAATCTCTTCTTCAACTACTGTTGAAACTCCAGTTTTTGAAACTTCTGCTTCTGCTACAAAAAAGGCTGTCATTGATGATAAAACATTGAAAGCATTGGATGCCTTATATGATAACCATCAGGGTTCTGGCAGTGAAGATGATGAAGGTGATGATGAAGATGATTCAGATGAAGAAGCTATCAAGAAGAAGAAGCAATTATTGTCAAAGAAAAGGAAGGCTCCTCCTCCTCCTGCTCCTAAGCCCAATCCAGCAGGTGACACTCCCTACTACATCTTGCATAATGTTACTCCATATAAGGGAATGCCTGCTTGGATGTGGCAATCAAAAAATCAGCAAGAGGAAAGGAAAATAAGTAGGAGATACTCTCCTCCACCAGTTCATAGATACATAAAAGATCCACCTCCTCCACCTCCTCCAGCAGCTGGTGTCACTAGCTCTAGTTCTCAGGGATCTGCCCCTATGCAAACCTATTAGAGACATCAAGGGAGATCCTCTGGAATCAGTCAGCAAAGATATCAATCTTCAGGTAGTCAAGAACCTCAGCAGCAAAACCAAAATATATCTCTAGAACAGAAAGCTGACAGTCCCAAAAGACCTTATTCTCCTCCTATTCCTTTTGAGGATCCAAAAATAGCTAATACTGCTAAGATGGCTGATATGAAGATGACTGCAGCTCAGGCAGCTAATCCAAATAGAGAAATCAAATTCTCAAAGCCAGGAGCTAGCAGCAACAACAGCAAAGCAAAGGAAAAAGCCAAATCCAAGAAAAGCAAGATATGATCTAAGTCTTTCTTTCTTTTTTTCCTGTTCTTTTGTTTTTATAGATCTCTGGTGATGTTTCTGAACAAAGCTTTTATATATATCTGCTACAAGTGTTATAAATTCTCTCTCAGATATATGCTCTTTCTGCTTTGGTTTGTTTCAGTCTGTGTCTTTACTTAGTGACCTCACCCAAATAGGGGGAGATTGTTGGATCCCTTGTTTGGATTTGGGCTAGGTTCACTGAGTTAGGATGTCTTTGACCCACCTTGTATAGTCAGGGTCATTGGTTGTGTCCTAGAGTGTAGGGTTTGTGCTTAGAACATCATCTTGTGGACCAGCCATCCTCCAGACTGCCAGAGAAACTCAAGACTTAGAGATACTTTTACCCCAAGGAAAAGTGTTCGACGTTCGTCGATCTCAGCTCAACGAACCATATTCTTTGGTCGATGATTTCTGGTCTACGATTTGAATTCTTCTCAGTCAGAGACTTCTCAGATTCTAAGTCCACAATGATTCTCAGCTCGACGAATTTGGATCTTTGCTCGACGAATGATAATTGTCAGTTCGACGAAGTGTGAAGCAGAATTGACAAGTTTCCCTTGAAGACAAATTGCTATTGTCTGGTAGACGAATTCATCAGCTCAACTCGACGAACTCATCAAGCTCAGCTCGACGAACTCATCAAGCTCAGCTCGACGAACTGTGAACTCAGCACGGTGATTTGTGTTCTTCGTTCGACGATTCTAGGCTATGTCTTCTCCAGTTTTCCGTCCCTTTTCTTGGCGATGATTCCTGAGTAATTAATGCCCAATCCTCTCAGAACGTTACCGTTAGAATGAGCATTGATCATGAATTATTACATGCTGTTTTTCCATGGGACAGTTAGGGAATTCATTGATTGTCGCTTCCTTCCCAGGCCGACTGCATTTACTGCTCGAAGATTCAAATTCCGAGTGTTCTTTAGTCGGTCTTATGAAGAAAAAGAAAAGATCAAGCAGTGACAGACACACATAGAAATCACTTTCAAGAAAACTTACAGAAATCAAAAAAGTTTCAGACTGCAATCAGCCTAAGCCAGAGAACATCATTTTCAACCCTACAGGACAACTTCAGAAGGACAACAATAATTCTATCTGTCAAAGAAGTTCCTGAAGGAATCTCTGGTCAAGGCAATCAAGTCTTTGAAGACCTGTCACCCTGAAGCAGTGCTCCCGATTTCCTGATCCATTCAATATCTCAGGGGGAGCAATCTGCTTAGATCAATCCACTAGTCTTCTCAATTGTTATTGAGAAAGAGAAGACACCATCACCCCTTTTCCATCCTCTGTATTGGGTTTAAGTCCCTTTAAAATTATTCCTGTTTGCAAGTCTCCTTCCAAAAGACTTGAGGTTTTGGTTTATGAGCACCTGAACAAAAGCTCATTGGTGTCAGGCACCTGATAAAAAACCTGAGTGGATTTCCACCAGGGTGGTAGAAGAGTGGATGTACCCTGGTTGGGGAACCACTATAATTTATTGTGTCATCTGGTTGCCCTTTTCTTTTGTTTGTGGCTGTGTTCTGTGATTTGTTAGGTTGGTTGGCTTATTATTTGATTTTGCTAACCTGTTCACTTAGGAGTACAGCAAAAGCTGTAAAGTTTTTTTTTAAGAGACCACAATAATCTATTCACCCCCCCCCTCTAGAGTATTTCAGATCTACCCTTAACTTTCACTCTCGTTATGTGATCCTAACAAAACCAATAACTTAGGAACTCAAGTTAGACAACCATAATGTTGATACAGTTTAGCCCTTTCCCGTTGCTTAAATCGCTAGTTCAATGTCTATACTGACGCGGGTAGGCATCCTCTCGTCCGTTCGGCTCACTGGCCTTTAAGAGCGCATATCTCATAATAGCCACACTATCCCCGAAGGACTGGCTTTCAAAATCACAGGTTAGCTCAGAGCTATTGCCAGCGACAACCACTATCGCCTAACGTTAGCAATAGAACTCTCTTTCTGTACCCAGCCGAAACCATATCTGGACCAACTTGAAAGTGAGGGATAAATCTAACTAACTCTAGAGGGGGGGGGGGATATAGTATATTAACATTTTACTTTGCTTTTACAGTGGATTAAAATAGGTTCTATATATATATATATATATATATATATATATATATATAGAGAGAGAGAGAGAGAGAGAGAAATATCGTAGCACAAAAAATAAACAAGTAAAGCACAACCTGTCGACATAAGGAATTTATAGAGGTTCCCAATAAACCTGGGTACATCCACTATTCTACCACCCTAGTAAGAATCCACTACAGGTTTTTACTCTGCTGCCCTGCCACCACATGTTTTTGATTAGGTGCCCTGTTTGCACATGTTTTTGATCAGGTGCCCTGTCACCACAAGATCCATTTTCTAAGGGAGATCTACCAACCCTTTGAGCTTTTGATCAGTTTACCAAAAACCAAAACAAGTCATTTGATCAGGTGACTTGAGAACCAAAATATTTAACTTTTTGAATGGAGTTAAAACCATGTACACAGTGAAAGAAAACTAAAAATGATGTTTTCTTCTCTATCTTAAATCTCTGAGAATACTAGTGAATTTTGTGGATGTTGTCAAAGCTCCCCCTGAGGTGTATAAATCTGATCAGGAGTGGAAGCTTTGCTTCAGGGTGTAGGCCTTCTTCGAGAACTTCTTCCTCCAGTAAATGTTTCTGAGAGATTGAACTTTTGGTCCCATATTGAAGATGTGTTTCTAGAAGAAAAGCTTGAAAACAGAAGATGATGAACAAGATGTTTCTGTCTTTGTCACTTGTTCTTTGATTGCAGATTTTCTCATTCTTCTTCTCCTTGTACTGGGCAATCTTCTGAAAATTTACTTTATATATTGATTGCATATTCAAAACCATTTGAATTTTAAATTCCTTGAAATCTTATACATAATTTCTAGGAATTGGAATGGCTAATTTATCTTGAATGTATTTCCCTACCTGTCCCAGTAAATATGGTAGAGTAATAAATCTGTAAAATCCGTAATTAATGCAGCCAGGTAACGATCATATTCTTGAAAATATTGAGCATTACTTATCAGAGTTTTAATTTCTTAATATAATATAACTTCAAATTAAATTGACTTAGTCGAATTGAGAAACTACAGAGAAGATTAGTCAAACAGAACCTGGAAGTAGTTAGGCGAACTCAGCAAGGATTTCGTCGACCTGTGCTCTAATTTCATCGAACAGAGATAGCACTTCATCGAACGGAACATCTAATATGAGTTCATAGTTCATCGATCTCAGCTATACTTTCGTCGAGCTCAACTCAGAGAAGGAATTCTGAGTTCATCTATCGGAGAACGACGATCGTCGAGCTCAGTTCAGCTATCGTCAAACTCCTTTTCTGCATTCTTTTAACTGCCTTGTCTCTAAATTCTTCTTTCTCAGAAGTCTTCTGAAGGTAGTTTCCAACTGTAACATCCAATAGACTTCTAGACCCCTAGGATAGTTTTGTCATGACTGGGTCATGACAAAACCTTGAGAAGTTTAAAAAGGTTGTGGTGAACTGGGGAGTTAGTGTAAGACCCCCCCTCCCCGGATCCCAAAACACGGCACGAAGGGGGAGTCTTATGCCCGGAACAGCCGCCTTGCGGTAGCATTAGCACACGGGCTAACCTGTACCACAAGACGCCTATTCCGCCGGCTACAACAATAGCAATAAATCATGCCAACCCAACCAAATAAATAAACATCCAGAAGTCAAATCCACACTAAGTTATACAGTCCAAATACATCAATAATGAGAAGCTAAAACATGCTTCTACAATATATCAGAGTACAGCTAAACATTGCCCAAACGGGCTACATTAGAGTAATCAAAACACTAACATCTGTAACAGACGGTATCGACGGCACCATCACATCAGGCCCTGTCGTCCTGGCCTGGCTGTCCTGCTGCGTAGTCTGCGGCTGCTCTACCTGCGGCGTGACCTCCTAAAAAGGAAGACGTAGCAACCGTTAGTCGAAACGACTAAGTGGTTTCACATCCGCTCCCCCGGCGACTCCTCGGCACCGGGTGGAGAAAAGGAACAAGAGTATAGTATATAATAAGTATGCAAGTAAAGGAAGTACAAGCAGGTGGCAAGGTAACGTAAGAGTACAACATCATAATCAGCATTTAAGTAAGAGCTACACTAAACTAGCAAGTATAAGTAACAGTAGGAAAGTAACTTAACTTATAAGAATGCCCATACAAACTTATAAGTTAAGGATCGGGTTACATAAAAGTAACTCATCGTATAAGAGTGCCCATACAAACTTATACGATGAGGATCTTGTGGTGCAATGATATGAAATGCTATGAATTCTATGCAATGATTCACCCATGCACACCCATGCAATTGCTATGTCGACACAGACTGTAGTTCCCACTTTTCGATCAGGTAGCTAACCTCTCAGGCATCAGCCGCCGTAGCCAGGCGGTGACAGTAGAACGGGCACTTCTACTACTAGGCGGGTATCACACTACTTCACCTAGGCCTCCGTACGCCTCAACGCTAAGAACACAACAGCGGAGCCCATGCGTACTACGGCCCAGCGGGGTCTTGGGTAGATGTGCACCAAGAACACAGCCCGAACTGCCTTGCGTGACCCGGAAGGGGCCTCGGAAGAAAGCACGAGGACACAGCCCAACCGTTCATATGGTCGGAGGGGCCTCGGGACGTGAACACCGAGGACACAGCCCAAACCGACCAAGTCTAACTGCCAACTCCCGTCGGTGTGACGACAGGCGAGCCCGTAGACCTGCCACACTATCCTTAACCCGGGATTACGACACCGCATGTCGACTCACACCACATGCAAATACCACGTCAACATAACATGGAAGGGGCCTCGGAAGCAAACACGAGGGCACAGCCCAACCATCCATCCATACCTCATCTCAACACAACCATAACAAGTGGCGGTCAACACCGCACTTACAAACTTACACAATACTACCCATAGGAAGACGACACTCTAAGTATTGGACTATCAAATTCAATCCACTATTCAACATTCACATGGCCGTGAGTTATCTTTCTATATGTCATATCAGGTGATTTCAACACAATATATCAAGATGCACATGTATAAAAATCTACTAACTGCTAACAAGTCAAATCATTCAAGTATACTATCTTACAATTCGATCACATGTAATCCGATTAATAATCTTCATCATTTATGCAACTGAATTAATTATCCATAAGAGTTTATCCAAGCCTCAGGGTTACCTGTAATATTAGTTTCTCCGAATCCAAATCCAAATGTTATAAACCCAAATTTTTAAGTGCAGGAATAGTCTGGACAGCAACTTCGACCGGAGTTTCCAGAAGTTACAGGAATCCGGTGGAGGCGTGTAACCCCTCGTTGGAAAGATCTTTTCATGGTCTACAACTTTCATATTCAGGTCACAACCCAGATCTTACAATAACTTACTCGAAATCGGCTTCAAAGTTTGCTACGCACAGAACACAATTTCTGTGTACAGGAATTGCCGGACAGCAAACTCGATTAGGTTTTCCCGGGGCCACCGACCTCACCTGACGTCGTGCAACCACTCGTTGGAAAGGTATTTCCAAGGGCTACAACTTTCGTGTTTAGCCAAAAGCCTATATCTGCCCATATCCTACATAAAAAGGGCCTATAAGATCGCTGCGCGCAGAATACAGATTCTGCGCGCATCTTCAAGGAAAATGAACGACATCGGTTCGTCTTCCTCCTCAAGGCGATTGTTCCTAAATTTTCCAGCAATATTCTCCTCCCTTATTCAATCTCAAAGGCCATAAACTCCTCACGAGACCATCCACCCATCGTCATATTGAAGAAAAGGGGAAGGGTTGAAGAGATCTAAAATCTAGGATTCAAATCCTAGCATGGCCAAACCTAGAAATCTTCTCCTCTCCATCAAGCTCTCTTGAACCGATGTCTCTCCTAAATATCTAAGATCTAGCACCAAGGGAGAGGGTAGGAAACTCACATTGGCTCCAGCGGTACCACCATTTCTAGCCATGGATCTCGTAGTTCTCCTTGGCGGCATCTTCTCTTTCACGGCGATGGCGAATCTCCTCCGGTAGAACTTGCTCCAGCGGTTTTCCTCTCACCAGGAGTTCTCACAGGAGATAGGGGGAGAAATGAGAGTGAAAACGGCTAGGGTTTCCTCTGCCCCTTATAAGCAAAATATGACACGGGTAGGGACACGGCCGTGTCCGTACCCGTGTCCAGCTTCCGCGAAACGGCCGTGGCGGTTTCCATGTCGGTTCAATGTTTGACACGGGTAGGGACACGCCCGTGTCCCGACCCGTGTTCACATGACACGACCGTGTGCCTGGCCGTGTCATTGGCCGTGTACTACTCGGGTTGCATCTCGACACTTCTCGTCGAGCTCAACTCGACGCACACGGGTAGGGACACGCCCGTGTCACTACCCGTGTTCCCCGCTCGACGCATCTCGACGATTCTCGACGATCTCGACACGGCTCGTCGAGCTCAACTCGACGCACACGGGTAGGGACACGCCCGTGTCACTACCCGTGTTCCCCGCTCGACGATTCTCGACGATTCTCGACGATCTCGACACGGCTCGTCGAGCTCAACTCGACGCACACGGGTAGGGACACGGCCCTGTCACTACCCGTGTCATCTCCCGTGTCACTCTGCACTGATTTCTCCACTTCTCCACAAGTGCAGCCAAATTCCCTGCACTTCTCAGGACTTGAGTCAACCCTCCTGAATCAAAACACACACACTAGGGGCCTAGAGCGATTCGGGACGTTACAGTTAGTGGGTGAACAACCTTGTTCTGCAAATAGTAGAATTCAAAGTAATAGCTTGGGGATGACCATAGCTCTTCAGCATGATACCATGACCCAACCACAACATCATTAACCTATTAGAGGATCCATTAGAGTCATAGGGACCCACTAGGGTCAAATAAAATGGTCATGTTGACCAAAGTCAAACAAACCCTAATCAGGTCAAACTAAGCTCATGCATGGTCAACTGACCTCCCCTTGGCCAATGGGACCTACCTTGACCTTCCCAAGCCCTAAGGGAGGCCAATGGGTCACCAAGGACCCATTGGGGTCAACCAAAGAGGCTAAGTTGACCCAAGTCAACCCTAGCCCAAATAAGGTCAAAGTCCCCCTAACTAAGGGTCAAGTGACCCCCAATATGCCCAACCAACCTTAACCAATACTTTTTAAACCTTAGGGGATGCCAATGGGTCACAAAGGACCCATTGCGGTCAACCCAAATGGTCATGTTGATCAAGGTCTATTCAACACTAGAGTTAAGTCAAATTAGCCCAAATGGGCTAACCCAAGCTCAAACCCATTTCCCCGACTTAGGCTAACATCATTTTTTTTATTAATATGAGTTAGTGGGGTGCCAATAGGTTGGAGGAGAGATGAAAATCGTCCTTGATGACTAGGAGAGAGAAAACTCCATTTTTTCCTTTAATGGAGGAGTGAGAAAGTGAGGGAGAAGGTCATTCATGGCATAGGGAAGCCAAGGGCCATCCTTCATTGCTGTGTTCAACTCCTCTTGGGAAGAGGAGATTCCAGCCATTTTCTGGCCACGATGAGCCAAGTTCACACTTTCACAACCCGCATTTTCTTTGTATTCAAAAATACGTCAGTGTAGAGAAAATACGCGTCATGATGCCACAACGTGTAGGGGACAACCAGAACTCACACTTGCTAAGCTTCGCATGTGCTTGTGATCTCTCAGGGTATACAAGAACAAGAGCAAGTGCAAGGCGTGCTCTTATACATTTCTGGAATATAACAGGACATCGTCAATGAATACAACCACGAATTTATCCAGAAAATCCTTGAACAACCTGTTCATCATGTCCATAAAAGCTGATGGTGCGTTCATTAATCCAAATAACATGATCAGAAATTCAGCTCAGTTGGTGATGAGTAGTGGTACTAAAGGCAACTATTCAAGGTTGCAGGTTCTATACCCCGTGGCAACAATGCATTGTGCTGATAAATAGGCCCGAGATGCTTTGGGGTGTACGACCTGTAGGCCTTATAGATTCTGGATCTACCACCGTGATGCCATGGGTCCTCCATGGGATATTGGTGGGCCGGGAGGTGATAGAGGTCCTCCCTAGGTCGTTACACACCCCTCCATGGCATGGAAGATTACCTCCATTAATGGCCATTGATGGCCATTACCGTTAAGACTCTTCGCCTTCCCCAATTGGTGCTTCTAAAAGCCTCACAAGATAGAGGGGAGCATTTTACACATCTTACCCGAAGAATTCGAGCCGTACTACAGTGTAGTTGCAGAGCACGGGAAAACACCACCACCGGCCATGGCCACTCATCGATCGAACCGCCTCCAACCCTCCAAGAAGGTCCTCCCTGATCTTCTTCTTCAATGGACAGATCCACTCTTAATGGCTTCCGGAGTTGAGGCCAATTGTCCAAGTTTGGCATGGCCAGAAGCTTGAATTTTCAAGATATTTCTTCCACCCACATAGCCGGATTATGGCTGCCTCCGGCGGGCCTACCACAGCCTATTGACGGCCACCACCTCAACAAAGGTGGTGGTGGCATTGGCCGGCCGGGGAGAGGCTCAGGTGGCCAGGAAATCACCTCCCAAAGTACCCCAGTACGGGACAATCTCGGTCGTTGGCGCATTGGGGAAGATGAACGGATTCTGTTTATAAACTTCATCGTGCCCATTTCATGATATTGATGTAATTATGGTTTTTATGTCTTACAATGATTTCAAACTATAGAAAAGCTGATCAAATAGTATGTAAATGCCCTAGTGTATTATTTGGTGTAGATGAACATTTCTTTTTAGTATATCATGTGTAAAGTAAACTAGTGCACCTTACATTGATAAATAGAAAATAAATACTATAGCGTGCTGGAAAATTGTGTTACTTAGCCAGAGTACTTTTTAGGGCATAAAGAAGATTGGAAAAATATTTACATGTTGATTAGTTGAGGTTACAAGGATGTTCCTTCACATAGTGCCCCGCGAGGCATTTGGTTGAGATATTCTTAAATATAGTTTACTCAATCTGGAATTGAATGAAATTTTGTCAGTAAGGTTTTCTGATCATAATAAAGCTCTGTTAAGTTTTGTATAATTTTTGAATATGCATTTATGGTACTTCCTCCATTACCCCTATTTGTTTGAATTACCTTGGATTATTTATTTGGAGGATAATTCCTTTATAAAAACTTATGAAATTTGGTATTCAATGATATCTTGCTAACCTATAGTGTTCACAATTTTTGTATGATCATATCATAAGTAAATCTAGTACTTCATGTTCAAATAATCCATGGACCAATTTTTGGGAAAATTAATTAAATGCCAATTTATTTAGGGAAATTCCAAATTGCTGGATTTAGGCTAAATATGTCATGAAAGGCCACTAATAAATATTTTAGGGCTTTTGGATAAAAATTTGGAGTACCTTCTATCGTGTATATCATATAGCGTAGATTGTTCTGCATATAGTAAAACTGCAGAAATCGTGATAGAATGTGAAATGGACACAGCGAGTTGGGGTTATTTGATTACTAGTTGTGCTGAAGTGAAAATGAGTTAATTGTTAGGAATCATCATGGGGACAAGTGATGAGCTGACTAGTGTAAGCGGTGCTCGGGATCGACGAAAGATCGTCTTTCCTGTGGAGAGAAAGAGCGTGAGAGAGTCAAAAAACACTAGGGTTAGATCTAGAGAAATATTAAAAGGGATCAGGAATTGGGTATTAACCAATAATAGTAAGTGCCTTGTGAAACGGAACGATGTGCTACAACAACCATCATAGTTCCTAGTGCCCTTTGAGAACCCTTCACCAGGTATGTCGGGGGCAGTCCTGGGCTAACCTAAACAGTATGAAAAATCATTGTTTGAGAGTAACTAGTATAACTATGATTACTCTTACACTCACACTCCCCGGTGTTGTGGGATTTAGGTTAGGTCTCACGAGCGGTGGGCTCGGTGGTTTTGGTGATAGGCAGGTTAGCCCGGCGAGCCGAAGGCTCAGATGGTTTTGAAACGGACAGGTTAGTCCGATGAGCTTTGGCTCGGTGGAAAATTCATTAATGTTCCATGTGCATAATATATGAGGTGGTGGGTCATCGGTATTGGAGAGTCGTCACACCGACTCCGATACGTTGGTTTGGCAGGTGTGGTATTGCACTTGGCCAAATAAAGTCCGGCGGCCCAGTCGCCAAGAGTATGCAGGAGCTCTGCTTAGTGCACCATCGTTGAGGTGTACGAGAGGTCTGACTGGTAGGGTGATACCGATTTAGAGGTGGGCGAGGCACAAACCACTGCTTCCGTTTGCCACTACGGAGGTATCCTGGGAGGTTAGGATCCAGAAAAAGGGAACTAATGGTCTGTGTGTACAGAGTCGAGTGGGTGTGTTGCACCTGCATGTTCACATCATGGCATACTTGCATGACATAGCATCATAATTGCATATAACCCTTGTCACCTATTGTATAAAGTGGTATGGGACGCTTTATACAATAGGCCTTGCAAAACGACCCATTAGCTTATACGTTTGCGTAGCATGCTTATAAGTTATGGCTATTTTCCTTTGGATATTTACCACTTGCTTATAACCGACACCACATCATATAAATTAGTATGAGACTCTTTATACGATGAGAGCATTCCAGAAGACCCCTTAACTTATTAATTGCTTGGGCTTCCATATAAGTTAAGGTTACGTATTTCATATTTCTTATTTTATATACTTACTGCTTGCTCTACATACTTTCGTTGTTGCTTCCTGTTTATATAGAACTGTTAGATTAGCTCCACCACCATCTGCCAACTTTGTTACTCTCCACCTTCATTACCTTCCCTTTCCATCTCCCTGTTGGGTGCCTAGGAGCCATTGGGGGATGCGTGGGGGATGATAGGACTTAGTATTTTTTAGACTAATGGTTGTGGATCAAATTATTTTAGGGGATCGTGGAGCCGCACCATGAGACGCAACCCCAGAGGTCAGTTCGCATGGAGACAGGGTAGTCTAGCACTGGAGTCCAGCCAGCATGGACTGTTGACTCCTGATCCTTTGTAGTTATAATAGATTTACTTCCGCGTTGATTGACTTGTAGTGAGGATCTTGATGTATCGGGCAGGAACCCTTTTTATTAACTTGTTTATTGTTTTCTGTGGACTCTCCCTTCGTGGAGATTTATATAATATATGTGATTCTGGTGGACTAGTTTGATTGTATTCTTTATACGTATTCTACATTTTTGCGATCGGTATGGCCGGAAGGATCGGTGTTTTGTAGTGACGACCTTCCAGGGTTTGTTGGTGTCACCGTAAAGCAGCAGTTCTGGGCATAAGACCCCGGTGGTTTAAAAGGGGAAAAAATGGGGTCTCACAAACTGGTATCAGAGGAAACCTTGATCGAAAAACTAGAAGTCCACTAACCCTGGTTCACCCCCGCTCCAGTTTAGTTTGGGGACAAACTAAGCAGCGGATGTTGTGGTGCGCCCATGTGGGGGATCACATGTAATTGTCCACTTTTGACTAGGTTAGGTCAAATTTCTTACAATTGGCCTTTGTTATGCAGCCCCCAGCACATCCCATACAGCAGGATGGAGCTCATCAAACTCTGGATGTTGCACCACCTCCCCGGCTCCCACTCTATTTCTACAGTCGGAGATGGGGCACACTTTGATGGCCATTATGGAGGCTTTCATGACCCAGCAGGCTCCGGCTCCGCTGCCGAACCCAGGGGATAATTGGTTGAGTATCTTCCGAGGGCACTCACCCCCGTGTTACATGGGGATGGAGTCAGCAGTATGGATGGAAGAATGGATCGATATCATGTTCGAGATGTTGACAGGGATACAGTGCCCGTGGGAGAAGAGGGTACCTCTAGTGGTCTCCTGCTTGGATTCTCATGCCAAGAAGTGGTGGAAGACGCTTTTGGATACGACATTTGTAGATCAGGAGGTTGCTGACATCACTTGGGAGGAGTTCAGGGCAGCACTATTGGAGCACTTCATTCCTCAGTTGGCAAGAGATGAGCTGGAAGACAGGTTCCTGCAACTGAGGTAGGGCAACAGGACTGTACTGGAGTACCACCGAGAGTTCAATCACTTAGCACGATTTACGGGCTCCTATTAGCTAGATAAAGTGAGTTATACCAAGAGGTTCTATAAGGGCCTTTGAGAGGATCTAAGACAGGCTCTTTTTTTTTTCTATCCGACGAGCCTATACCTCAGATTTTGGAGATGGTAAAGAGGATGGATACAGATTGCCACACGACTCGAGGCCTGAAGAGGCCAACTGAGGATCAAGGTCGGGGTGGAAGGAATGATCAGTGGAGGGACTGCTTTGCTAAGGAGAGATGGGCAGAGGACCTGTAATGACTCCATCCGTTCATATAGCATATATTAGAAGGTCCGGTCAGGGCCCCACACCATATACCACAAAACAGACAGGAAAGTTACAGGTTAATACCATAACACAATCGCAACCTAACTAAGGGCATGCTAGCGGAAGATTTTAACAATAATAGAGAACTCCAACCATGAATGTCCACTATATATATAAACAACCACATTTAAATAAAAGCTCTCGAACGAATGTACAGAAATATAATATCGTTTGGCCTTATGGCCTTACAGTTACTCTTTACAAATGTGGATTCCAAACATCAGCACACAGGCCAGCCACACATGAATAAAACATAATAGTTTATGCTTAGCCTTCAAGGGCTAGTAGCAACAGCAGCAGCAGTAGGGACTTCAGCCCTTATATGTCCCGCTCGGCTCTCCAGCACCTGCACAAGGATAGTCCACCAAGCAGTGGAAAATAAGGCAACGGTTAGCATTCAGCTGACCAATTTATAACGATTCTACCCCTTTCCCGGGGCTGTGTTATTCCTTCCCTGCAGGCATAACAATGCATAGGCATATATATATCCCACATTCTGCTCTCATACACAAACAATCCATCACAACTGTCAGCCACGCGGCCCGACGATCTATGCACTCAGGGCACATTCTTGGTATACCTGCAAATCATGGTCCCACCACCGTTCCAGGGCCAAAACCCGGCGGTAAAATTTGAGCATTTAGTCTTTCCGGCACGCAGGCCTAATACTCTCATTATGTGCTCCAACTGAACGCACTTTCAGGTTTTCAAGTCGGATGGACATAACGCAGGTACGGATCAGCCACCCCCGTTGCTCAAGTCGCCATGCCATCACCGAATACCAACGTACTCGAGGCCAAATATAAGGCGTGGGTCGGTTTCACCTTTCCTGTTGGGCACGAGGCCTTTTCAAGAGCTCATCAAGCTCACAATAGCCATACTGTCCACCAAGGACTGGCTTCACAATAGCCACAATATCCACCAAGGACTGGCTTCACAAGAGCCACAATGTCCACTACGGACTGACTTCACTAGAGCCATAATGTCCCCCAAGGACTGGCATCACAATCAATAAGGGAAGTTCATGCTAGAGTCCTTCACGATCGCTTAGAGGGTTCCGCAGAACTCGGTTTCTGCACCAACTCCGTCCAAACCCTGTAGCATCCTACAGTGCGAGAAAACTTGTCTTGCTATACCACATAGCACAAGCATCACAAGGGTATTTTCCTGTACTACCACTCCAGTACTTCTTGCTACTGCCCTTCACAGGTCTAACCCATCGATTCGACAAACTACACGTTTATCCACGGAGTCTTCTCCGGTATGCAAATGAAACATCACCAATCCATACCAACCTGTTCAAAAGGGGTTCACACAACATGCATATTCCATACTACACATTTCTGGATCTATATGCAAGACTGTTGGGGATTCCAAGAATCAACACTAGGAAGTCCCTTTGTAGTCCACCCTCTGGTGGGGGAAATCTATGCACATGCTAAAAAGAAGGACTTCACATGTCCAAGAAGGAAGATCGTTACCCTTGACGACCTCTTTGGAGCCATGGAATTCTAGCCTATTGGAATGCATCACAGCGGCCTTGACTCCACCAATCTGGCCTCGGATCTCGCTTTGGAACTTGGCAGCTCCACCAGTGGTCGGCTCCCTTTCTCCTCCTCCTTCCTTTCCATTTTCTCTAGCTCTTTTAGAAAGAGAATGGCCCAAGTCAAAATGAGGATTCTCTTATCAATCCTTGAAAATGAACCAGCAGGGAGAATCCTGGGCCATCAAATCCCAGGTGAAGGAAATGGACGACCACAAATTTCCCACAAAGGTCTATTTTTGGGCTAACACGGCCTGTGACATGCCCGTGTGATAGGTCGTGTACCTTAAGCCGCACACAACTGACTTACCCAGAGCAGGATATGGCCATGTGATACGCCCGTGTCACAGGCTGTGTGCCCTGACACGCCTTCAAACACGCCCATGTCTGTGGCTGTGTACCTCAGGCGGCACAGACCTGATCGAAGCAGAACATGACACTTCCATGTGACAAGCCTGTGTCACAGGCCGTGTGCCCAGAGACACACCCGTATTCTGCACGTGTTCACAAGGCTGCAATGCCTTGGCCAAATCCAGAGAAGGACACGACCATGTGACACGGGCGTATCACGTGTGACATGCCCGTGTCACATGTGACATGCCCAAGTCACATATGACACGGCCATGTCACGGGCCGTGTTCCTCACTCAAGGATCGTAGAGCACATTTACTTGAGTGGAGGTCGATGAACCAGAGGAGGAGACGCCCTCAGACACTCTCGTGTCGCATGGCATGTTCCCTCTCGAGAACTCATCGAGTTCATTTCGTCGAGCAATCAATAGGCTACTCATCTACACAGAGCAGGACACGGCTTGGGACGTGGTCCCACCCGTGTCCCAGGCCATGTTGCCCAACCAGAACATCAAACATGGGATTTGGGGTGCTACAACCCCCTCCTTACAAGATATTTCGTCCCGAAATTTGCACATAGTAAGGAAACAAAAACAAGATGTTATAAGGCCAAACTATCTGTTACAACAAGGGGTGCACTGTACAATAGTTTACACAAACAGTTCGAGAAATTAAGCTTGCATGGTGTGCTCTCGCTCCCATGTTAACTCCTCACAGCCGCAGTTGTCCCACCGGACTTTGACCATCCCGATTATCTTATTCCGCAACTGTTTATCGGCTGTATCTTCGATCTGAATGGGCCTAATCTTCGTCATTAGCCCATACTCAATCGGCACACGATTGTTCTCGATCACTTGATTTGGATCTTTGACAACTTTCTGTAGCACAAATATTAGAAACACATAATGTAATCCACTCAATTATGCCGAAAGAGCTAGCCGATAGGCTGCTTCCCCAACTACCTCCACCACTTCAAACGGTCCAAGATATCTCGGACTCAACTTTTTCAGATGCCGAAACATGGACACGCCTTTGAAGGGTTTAATCTTCAAATATACTCAATCGCCCACTACGAACTCCACGTTCTGGTGCTTGGTGTTGTAGTACTTCGCTTGTCGATCCTGGGCTATCAGTAGCCTCTCCCGAATACAGCGTATCATCGAGTTAGCTTCATCAACTTCTTTCCACTTATATAGTTTGGATTCTCCTGCTTCTGCCCAAGCTAACGGCGTACGGAACTTCCAACCATATAGAGCTTCAAACGGTGTCATAGCAATGCTCGCTTCGTAGCTATTATTATAGGCAAACTCCACCATATAGAGATGATCTTCCCATCTCTTACCAAAATCCAGGGCGTATATTCGGAGAATATCCTCCATGGTTCTGTTGGTCCTTTCAGTCTGGCCATCCATTTGGGGATGAAAGGCCGTATTGAAAGTCAACTTTGTTCCCAACAATTGATGGTCTAGCTTCCAATCGTTCGATGTGAATCTCCCGTCACGATCACTAACGATGCTACGAGGAACACCGTCCAGCCGTACGATATGTTCCACATAGAGCTTTGCCAATCTTTCTACTGAATCGTCCCGCTTGTTCCGAAGGAAGTGAGCCACTTTTGTCAACCGGTCTACAATCAACCCGATTGAATCATTCCCGCGTTGAGATCTCGGCAACCCGTGCACGAAATCCATTGACATGTCATCAAACTTCCATTTCAGAATCGGAAACGACTTCAAGAAACCTCCAGGCTTCTGGCATTCCGCTTTCACCAAAGCACAAGTTTGACAATTAGCCACATAATGAGCTATGTATTTCTTTAGTCCTGGCCACCAGAACAACTTTTTCATATCCTTGAACATCTTTGTGCTCCCAAGGTGAATTGAGTATTTAATAAATTCGCTTCTTACATAAATTCTTCTCTAAACTTACCCATACTCGGGATGCACAAACGACCCTCTTTCAGCAAAAGGCCATCATCCCAGGAGAATTGGCCATTTAGCCCATCCTTTGCATAGCGTTGGAGACTTTCATCCAGCTCCGTTGCTCGTTCAACCCTATCAGAAAGTTCACATTGTACCTCTGTCCGGTTTAAGCATCCATCGTCTGTGGAATTCTTGTCAACACAAGAAAGCTATAATGCTTCCAACTCCTGGATCAGATGCTCATCATGGATCTGCAACCAATTTGCCCTTGACGGAGCCCTACGACTCAAGGCATCAGCGACCACGTTTCCCTTCCCGGGAGTATAATGAATATCAAAGGTGTAGTCCCCAAGGAACTCCATCCACCTTCATTGTCGCTTATTAAGATCCTTCTGATCCAATATGTAATTTAGGCTCTTATGGTCCGTAATGATATCCACTTTTACGCAATAAAGATAATATTTTCACAACTTAAGTGCAAAGATCACTGCTGCCAACTCCAAGCTGTGGACGGGATAATTTCGCTCAAGCACTGTCAAATGGAATGAGCCATAAGTAATCACTTTTCCAAACTGCAGAAGAACGCAACCTAAGCCGCTCACTGAAGCATCACTATTGATCTCATAGCCATCTATACCACATGGTAATGTCAACACAGGCACTGTGGTCAAACGACTCATTAGCTCTTCAAAAGCTCGCGCGCACTCTGGCATCCAAACGAACTTCTGATCCTTCCTCGTCAGTGTGGTCAGAGGCAAAGCGATCCGCGAGAAGTTTTCCACAAAACGTCGATAGTATCCTTCCAGTCCAAGGAAACTCCTGACCTCGGCCACCGAAGACAACACCGGCCACTCCTGAATGGCTCTTATCTTTGACGGATCCACTGCTATGCCTTCTCCACTTACCACATGGCCAAGAAAAGCCACCGACGACAGCCAAAACTCACACTTTGCGAACTTGGCATAGAGCTTATTCCGTCGCAAGGTATGCTACACCAACCGCAAGTGGTTTGCATGATCAGCTTCCAATTGAGAGTACACCAAGATATCATTAATAAATATAATCACAAATAGGTCCAAGTAGTCTCGGAACGTTCGGTGCATTAGGTCCATGAACACCGATGGCGCATTACATAGCCCAAACGGTATTACCATGAACTCATAATGACCGTAGCGTGTTCCAAATGCCATCTTGAGAGTGTCACCTTCCCGAATCCTCAACTGGTAATATCTAGATTTCAAATCCAATTTGGAATAGACGATTGATCCCACTAGCTGATCAAATAATTCATTTATCCGGGGAATCAGATACTTATTCTTCTCGGTCAGCTTGTTCAATTCATGATAGTTAATACATAACCGCAAACCACTATCCTTCTTTTTCAAAAATAGAACAGGTTGCTCCAAGGTGACATACTTGTGCGGATATATCCCTGCTCCAACAACTCTTGCAATTGAACTTTCAATTCAGCCATTTCCTTTGGCGCGACGCGATATGGCGGATGGGCCACAAGTTTCGCACCTGGCACCAACTCAATCAAGAAATCGATCTCCCACTGGGTTGGTAACCCAGGAAGATCCTTAGGAAACACATCAGCAAACTCCAATACAATCGGAACATCGCTCCCATTGGCCTTTGGCTCAACATCTTGAATCAGCTTGAAGAATAACTTTGCGCCCTTCCGAACAACATTGATAACTTGGAGTGCAGACATCAAGGTCCCGCTCACTCCTCGCATACCAGCAAACTTAGTCTCAAACTCGGTATTTTGGCCCAGTGTGATCTCTTTTGACTTGCAATCAATAATGCCACGCTGCTTCGAGAGCTAGTCCATACCAAAGATCACATCAAATTCTGATATCTGCATTACAAATGCAGTCAAACAGAAATCTCGACATCCAATTTGAACTGCCACATCGCAAGCCCTATCCATAAGCATCAAACAACCATTCGGTAATAACACCCTTACGCTCTCTATCTTCACATGACTAGTTGCTCCAATCCGAGTTACGAAGTCTTTTGACAGAAATGAATGCGAAGCACCCGTATCAAATAGTGATCTCGCTAGCGTGTTTCGAATCATAACAAAGCTTGTGGCAACAACATCACACACAAGCCACATACAAAACATGCAATACGAAAAGAAATCAATTACTTAACTCGTACCTGTGACTACCTCACTTTGCTTTATGGCCTCCAGCTGGCCAAGGTTATAGACTCGGGGCTGTACCTGGGATGCAGAGGACTCCACCACTGCCTTTCCCTTCTCAGCATAAGATGCTCTCGTCTTCTTGTCACACTTTGGTGGTCCAACCCGACAATCACGGGCTATATGCCCCACTTTGCCACAAGTAAAGCAGGTACGAGTCTCTGGCTTCGACGTTGCCCCCGACAAAACGTTGATGGAGCTTGCCCAGATGACTTGGACCTCTTTCCCCATTTCTTTCGAGAATACGACTTCCCAGGTTGGGGTGCTTTGAACTCTAGCTTTTTCTTCGTCAAGGCCCTTTTTCCTTCCACCTGCTTCATATCTTTCTCCAGCGCACACGCAGTATCAACCAACGCCTGAAACACTTGGTTCACGAAACTCGAGAGCAGGAATCGCAACTCATTCCTCAATCCTTCATAGAACCTATTGGTTTTCTGCTGCTCATCGGCGAAGATGGAGCCTGCATAACATCCCAGCCTTGTGTTCTCATGCAAGTAGGTCTCAACACTACTTTCTCCTTGCATTAGCCGTTGGAAATCATTTTCCATGGCAATGTGTTGTGCCGCTGGTAGATGCTTTGCCCGGAATAGTCGCGAGAACTCCTCGATCGAAACTTGTGTTAACTGCCTGCCCGCTAAGTGGTGTAACTCGATCTCGTCCCACCATAGCCGAGCCTCACCTTCTAATAAGAAGGTGGCCAAGGTGACCTTCTGATCTTCCTCTGTCCTGATTGCCATCAATATATTCTTGACACGCGACAACCAATCCTACGCCTGTGTAGGGGATCCCACACCCGTAAACGTAGGGGGATTGAAGCTCATGAATTGCTTCAATTGTCATTCAGCTGCTCGCACATCAATAGCCGCAATAGGTTCTGGCCTTCCACCAACCTGTTCTAAGACCACTACCAGCTGCGCTTGCCCGCCAGGGTGTGCTTGAAACATTGCAAATAGCGCCTCAGCAACTAAGAGGATGGTTTCCGCAGAAGGGGGAGGTGTAGGCACCTCAACTGGTGTTGTACTCTCATCAGAATGCTCAGGCTTAGACTGCCCAGCACCACCCAGAGTCACCTATAGGTGAAAAAGACACATTAGCGACCTCGCACAATCAATAACAACAATTTAGGAATGCACAGATTCCTCAAACAAGTGTATTTGCATTCCTATGTGGACATTCAAGAGTTCATTAGTGTTTACGCGGTTCACACTTACACGTGCTCGCCACCCCCACAAAAGAATTTGACCACGAATTCGAAAGAGAAAGACCGAGCCAGGCTGATACCAAAATTTAATGACTCCATCCGTTCATATAGCATATAATATAAGGTCCGGCTGGGGCACCACACCAAATGCCACAAAACAGGCGGGGAAGTTACAGGTTAATACCATAACACAATCGCATCCTAACTCAGAGCATGCTAGCGTAAGATCTTTACAATAATAGAGAACCCCAACCATGAATGTCCACTATATATATAAACAGCCACATTTATATATCAACTCTCGAAGGAATGTGCAGCAAATACAATATCATTTGGCCTTATGGCTTTACAATTACTCTTTATAAATGTGGATTCCAAACATTGGCGCACAGGCCGGCCACACATGAATAAAACATAACAGTTTATGATTAGCCTTCAAGGGCTAGTAGCAATAACACCAGCAGCAGGGACTTCAACACTTATATGTCCCGCTCGGCTCTCCAGCACCTGCATAAGGACAGTCCACCAAGCGTTGGCAAACAAGGCAACGGTCAACATTCAGCTGACCAATTTAAAAGACCCTACCCCTTTCACGGGGCAGTGGTATTCCTTCCCTGCAGGTATAGCAATGTATAGACATATATATATCACATATTGTGCTCTCACGCACAAACAATCCATCACAACCGTCATCCATACGGCCCGACTATCCGTGCACTAAGGGAAATTCTTGGTGTACCGACAAACTAGGGTCCCACAAACATTCCAGGGCCAAAAACCGACGGTAAAATTTGAGCATTTAGTCTTTCCGGCGCGCAGGCCTAAGACTATCATTATGAGCTCCAAATGATCGCACTTTCAGGTCTTCAAGTCGGACGGACATAACGCAGGTACGGATCAGCCACCCCCCGTTGCTCAAGTGGCCTTGCCATCACCAAATACCAACGTACTTGAGGCCAAATATAAGGGGCAGGTCGATTCACCTTTCCTGTTCGGCACGAGGTCTTTTCAAGAGCTCATCAAGCTCACAATTTCCATACTGTCCACCTAGGACTGGCTTCACAATAACCACAATGTCCACCAAGGACTGGCTTCAGAAGATCCACAATGTCCACCATGGACTGGCTTCACCAGAGCCATAATGTCCATCAAGGACTGTCATCAAAATCGACAAGGGGAGTTCATGCTAGCGTCCTTCACGATCGCTTAGCGGGTTCCACCGAACTCACTTTCTGCACCCAACTCCGCCCAAACCCTGCAGCATCCTGCAGTGCCAGAAAACTAGCCTTGCTATAGCACACAACACAAGCATCACAAGGGTATTTTCTTGGACTATCACTCCAGTACTTCCTGCTACTGCCCTTCACAGGTCTAACCCATCGACTCCATAAACTACACGTTTATCCACGGAGTCTTCTCTGGTGTGCAAATGAAACATCACCAATCCAGACCAACCTGTCCAGATGGGCTTCACACAACATGCTTATTCTGTAATACACATTTCCGGATCTATATGCAGGACTATTGGGGATTCCAAGAATCAACCCAAGGAAATCCCTTCGCAGTCCACCCTCTGGTGGGGGAAATTCATGCACATGCCAAAAAGAAGGACTTCATATGTCCAAGAAGGAAGATCGTTACCCATGATCACGTCTTTGGAGCCATGGAATTCTAACCGGTTGGAAAGCGTCACAGTGGCCTTGCCTCCACCAATCTGGCCTCGGATCTCGCTTCGGAACTCGGCAGCTCCACCGGTTGTTGGCTCACTTTCTCCTCCTCCTCCCTCCTTTCCCTTCTCTCTAGCTTTTTTAGAAAGAGATTGGCCCAAGTCAAAATGAGGATTCTCTTCTCAATCCTTGACTATGAACCAGCAGGGAGAAGCCTGGGCCATCAGATCCTAGGTGAAGGAAATGGACGATACAAATTTCCCATAAAGGTCTATTTCTGTGCTGACACGGCGTGTGACACGCTCATGTCACAGGACGTGTAACTTTAGAGGCACACAACCGACTTACCCAGAGAAGGACATGACCATATGACACGCCCATGTCACAGGCTGTGAGCCCTGACATGCATTAAGACATGCCTGTGTCTATGGCCGTGTACCTCAGGAGGAACACACCCGATTCAACCCGAACAGGACACGGCCATGTGACACGACCGTGTCACAGGCCATGTGCCCAAAGACACACCTGTGTCCTGCTCGTGTTCAAAAGGCCACAATGCCTTGACAAAATCTAGAGAAGGACACGGACATGTGACACGGACATGTTACACGCCCATGTCACATGTGACACACCCGTGTCATATGTGACATTCCCGTATCATTTGCCGTGTTCCCCTCTCGAGGATCATCGAGCACATTTACTCGAGTAGAGGTCGACAAACCAGAGGAGGACACGCCCTCGGAAATGCCCGTGTTGCAGGGCTTGTTCCCTCTTGAGAACTCGTCGAGTGCATTTAGTCGAGCACTCGACAGGCTGCTCATCCACACAGAGCATGAAACGGCTTGGGACATGCCCGTGTCCTAGGCCATGTTGCCCAACCTGAACCCCAAACTTGGGATTTGGGGTGTTATAGTACCAACCTAGCCAGGAGGTGAGATAGGAGCCGAGGGAGCAGGTGGATTGGCCCCTGAACCTCTTCAGATGCGGGAGATACAGAGGCCTGGAGGTGTGGCACTTCCCCCGCACGAGTGCTACAACTGTCGTCAGTTAGGGCATATTGGGAGGAACTATCCTATGAGAGGAGCACATTTACCGGTACCACAGGATGCCCCGATCTCGCATCAGTTTGTAGGTCGAGGCCGTGGATGAGGATGTGGTTTCCATGGCAGAGATCAGAGGCAGGAGGGAGAGCAGGTGTCTGCTCTGGTCTTGGCTCCACCTCGTGACCCGGGCATTGTGATTGCAGGTATGCAAGTAATTTTTTGTTGTTATTTACTTTTGGAACTTTTGAAACAACAAACAACAGTAGCATACTAAGAAATAAAACCTTAGATTCAGTTACCTAACCTTATCTAAATAAACAAGAATAGTTATGGTGTGCGGTAAACCTGCCCACACCTTGGTGGATACAGGGGCATCACACAATGTCGTCTCCGAGGAGTTCGTAAAAGGACTGGAGGGAGTCAGGAATTATTTGGGAGTCACCAGGAGGGTGTGTCTCCCTAACGGGAATGAAGTCTTAGCTACTGTTAAGTGCCTCCTGAAGGTGATGATTGATGGAATGACACTCGAGGCCACCGCTACGGTCTTGAGGAAGCCGGACTTCAACCTTGTTATGGGCATGACATGGCTCACTTGGAACCATGCCCAGATAGATTGCCCAATGAAGAGGGTTGTATTGAATAATGATGGCACCTTCATGACCTTTGAAGGTATTACTCCCGTATCTCGTAGGATGTTATCTTCTATTCAGGCAGTCAAGGCCCACCGGTAGGGAGATGAGGTATATCAGGTATTCTTCAAGATGGTCGAGGCCAAGATGACTGTTGCCAATATATTAGTGGTGGGAGACTTTACAGATGTGTTTCGAGAGAAGCTACCAGGATTGTCGCCGTATCGGGAGGACTTTCATATTTAGTTAGTGCATAGAGCTAAGCCGGTGTCTAGGGCTCCCTATCGGATGGCTCTAAAGGAGCTGGTGGAGTTATGGAGTCAGTTCAAGGAGCTGGTGGAGGCTGGGTTCGTTACGCCGAGTTCCTCGCCTTGGGGAGCTCCGATCTTGTTTGTGAAGTAGAAGGATGGGACCCTGAGGTTGTGCATCAACTATCGTGCATTAAACTGGTTGACAGTCCGGAAAACATATCCACTACCAAGGATCGATGAATTATTTGATCAGCTAGTAGGGGAACATTGGTTCTCGAAGCTGGATTTGAGGTCGGGGTACTATCAGTTACGGATCCAGGAAGAAGACATCCTAAAGATGGCATTTAGCAGCAGATACTGTCTGTATGAGTTTATCGTGATGCCCTTTGGGCTCACGAATACTCCATCAGCTTTCATGAGCTTGATGAACCGGGTGTTTGAACCATACCTTGAAAGGTTTGTCATTGTATTCATATATGACATCCTCATTTATTCGAGGACGAAGGAGGAGCATGCACAAAATCTGGCTTTGACTTTGAAGAAGCTCAGCGAGCACCAGTTATATGCCAAGTTCAGCAAGTGCCAATTTTGGCTGACAGAGGTAGCCTTTTTAGGCCACATCATCAGTGGGGCAGGATTGGCACTGCGTACCGCGAAGATTCAGGCAGTGCGACACTGGCCTCAGTTGAAGATGGCAACGGATGTCCGAAGCTTTCTGGGATTGGCCGGGTACTACTGGACGTTGGTGCAGGGATTCTCTCAGATAGCCCTTCCACTCACTACATTGATGAAGAAGGATACTCCATTCATTTGGATGCCGCAGTGTGAGACGGCCTTCCAGGAATTGAAGGGTCGGCTTACGTTGGCCCCTATCCTCGCCCTTCCGTTTGGGAAGGAGGGCTTTCAGGTATACACGGATGCGTCATTTTAGGGGATGGGCGTTGCACTGATACAGCACGAAAATATGATAGCATATGACTCCCAACAGTTGAAGAAGCTTGAGCAGAACTATCCTATCCATGACTTGGAGATGGGGGTAGTGGTGTTCGCTCAGAAGGTTTGGCGGTATTAGCTTTATGGGGTGCACTGCAACATATTTTTGTATCACAAGAATCTGAAATATGTTGATACGCAGAAGTAGTTGAATGTCCGCCAGAGGCGATGGGTGGAATTTCTATCTTATTATGAGTATACGATACACTATGACCCGGGGAAGGCAAATGTGGTAGAGGACGCACTGAGCCAGAGATCTACTACTTCAAGAGCAGAGTCCCAGTTGATGGCCATGGAGCTGCTGCGGATGATGGAGGATATGCAGATTACCTTGGTGTCCTCTAATGACCTAGATCTTTACGAGGAGTATCTAGCCGAGATGAGCAGTACCGATGATATTCGAGATCGCATCTGGGCTGAGCAGAGAAGGGATGATAAGTTGGAGCCAATATTCAGGGCCTTAGAGGCAGGCATGGCCGGGGAGTATACAAAGATAGATGGGTTGATATATTTTAGAGGACATGTGTACATATCAGCTTGGGGCAGGATTCGGGAGGACATTATGACCGAGGCTCACTACAGCAGGTACTCGGTGCCCCTGGGCATCACCAAGATGACGGCTGACCTGAAGAGGACCATATAGTGGCCGGGCATGAAGAGGGACATCACGTACTTTGTGACTCATTGTAAGGCTTCTCAATTAGTAAAGGCCGAGTGTAAGAGTCCGGCCGGGTATTTGCAGCCACTTCTGGTTCCGGAGTGGATGTTCGATGATATCGCCATGGATTTCATACATGGTCTTCCTCGGTCACATGAGGGGAACTACTCGATATGTGTGATCGTCGATCGACTGACGAAGGTGGCCAGATTTCTACCGATTAGGAAGGACTCTTCAGTGGGTGAATTGGTACGGAAGTTTGAGGAGTAGTTTATCCGATACCATGGAGTGCTGAGGACGATAGTGTCCGATCATGATTGACGATTTAAGGAGTGGAGATCGGTCCAGGCTCATTTGGGGACCTGGTTGACTTTTAGTACTACCTTCCTCCCTCAGACGGATGGATAGACAGGGCACACCAATCGAACACTGGAGGATTTGTTGCGTCTTTGCATACTGGACCCCGGGGAGCCATGGGTAAGGCAGCTACCATTGATCGAGTTCTCGTACAATGACTGCCATCAGTCTAGCATCAGCATGGCCCTTTATAAGGCCTTATATGGGTGAAGATGGAGGACTCCTTTGTCTTGGATCAAGGATGAGGATCCGAAGGAACTGGGCTCGTAGTTCATCGAGGATACGGATGATCAGGTGCGATTGATTGGAGACAGGATGTTGGAGGCCCAAAGCAGTCAGGCTAAGTACTACGATGCTCGGTTCTTTCAGGTATAGTTCCAGGAAGGAGACAGGGGGTTTTTGAAGATATGGCCGAAGCATGGAGTCTCGCAGGTGCGTGGTTAGAAGAAGTTCAGTCCGAGATACATGGGGCCTCACAGGATCCTGGAGCGGATCGGTCCCTTGGCGTACAGACTGGAGCTTCCGCCAGAGCTAGCGAGTTTTCATGACGTCTTCCACGTCTCCTCCCTCAGGAGAGCTCTACTTCGGCCGGAGCAGCAGATTTCGACGATAGATGGGCCCATAGATTCGGATCGAACAGTACACCTGGAGCCAATCAAGATAGATGATAATGGGATGTGGGTCTTGCAATGTAAGAAGGTTCCGCTAGTCAAGGTCTTGTGGAGGAATCATGGACAAGAGGAGCACACGTGGGAGCCACAGGACTTGATGTCGCAAAGATACCTAGAGTTTTTCACATCAGGTATTTCCTAAAACATCTCGGGATGTTACATTTTACTTCTTATGCATGAAACCTTGTAGGATTAACCTGAATTTTGAGCATGAAATTTTTATTTTTATGTATTGGGATTTGTAACATCCGTCAGACTTCTAGGCCCCTAAGATTGTTTTGTCATGAATGGGTCATGAAAAAATCCTAAGAAGTTTAAAAAGGTTGGGGTGAACTGGGGAGTTAGCGGGTGAACCACCTTGGTCTATAAATAATAGAATTCCAACTACTAGCTTAGTGATGACCATAGGGCTTCATCATTGCACCATGACCCCACCACAACATCACTAACATATTATATGGTCCATTAGAGCCATAGGGACCAACTAGGAAAATGGTCAAGTTGACCAAAGTCACCCAAACCATAATCAGGTCAAACTAAGCTCATACATGGTCAACTGACCTCCCCTTGGCCAAAGGGACCCACCTAGTCCTTCCCAAGCCCTAAGGGAGGCCAATGGGTCACCAAGGACCCATTGGGGGTCAACCAAAGAGGATACGTTGACCCAAGTCAACCTATCCCAAGAAGGTCAAAGTGCCCTAACTAAGGGTCAAGTGACCCCCAAGATGCCCAACCAACCCTACCCAAGTCTTTATAGACCTTATGGGAGCCCAATGGGTCAACAAGGACCCATTGGGGTCAACGCAAATGGTCATGTTGACCAAGGTCAATTCTACACTAGAGTTAAGTCAAATTAGCCTATATGGACTAAACCAAGCTCAAACACATTTCCCCCACTTGTGCTAACCTCATTTTTATTATTAATATGAGTTAGTGGGGTGCCAATAGGGTGGGAGAGAGATCAAAATCGGCCTTGTTGACTAGGAGAGAGAAAACTCCATTTTTCCCCTTTAATGGACGATAGAGAAAGTGAGGGACAAGATCATTCATGACATAGGGAAGCCATGGGCCATCCTTCATTGCTGGGTTCAACTCCTCCGGGGAAGAAGAGAAGTTTTCATCCATTTTATGGCCACACTAAACCACATTCACCCTCTCCATGGAATGGCTGAAAACCTCCATTATTGGCCATTGATGGCCATTAGTGTTAAGATTATTCCCCTTCCCCAATTGGTGCTTCTAAAAGCCTCACCAGACAGAGGCGATCATTTTACACATCTTACCTAAAGAATTCGAGCACTCCGATAGTGTAGTTATAGAGCATGGGAAAACACCACCACCGGCCATGGCCACTCGACGATCAACCCACCTCTAACCCTCCAAGAAGGTCCTCCTTCACCTCCTTCTTCAGTGGATAAATCCACTCTTAACGGCTGCCACAGTTGAGGCCAATTGGCGCAAGTTCGGCATATCTGAAATCTTCAATTTTCAAGCGATTTCTTCCACCCACATACCCCAATTCCGGCCGCCTCCGGCCGGCCTACCACCGCCTATCGACGACCACCACCTCAACGAAGGTGGTGGTGGTGGTGGCCGGCCGGGGAGAGGATCAGGTGGCCGGGAAATCACCTCCCAAATAGCCCAGGATGGCACAATCCCGGCTGTTGGCGCGTTGGGGAAGATGAACGGATTTCATTTATCTTGCGCCAAGATTCGTGCTAATTAAATAAAATTAACTATAGCTTTTGTATTATTCTGTCACATAATTTGCAATGTTTTCAATTAAAATTTAAAAATACTTACGTGCTGTTTCATATAAAATGATCAACATGAAATTGTAGCTCTATTGGTATACTTTAATTTAAAATTTGTTTCAACCCATCTGGGTAAGTGGTTTGCCTGGAGCATGCATTTTGTTGAGGACTATACCTAGGCTAGACCAGAGACTATTTTGAGTGCCCACATCCATCCATCCATCCAAATGACTTGAAATTTTGGATGGGGGACACGATTACCTATACCAAGGACATATCCTAAAAATTAGAATTTTTGGAAAACATTTTTCTAAAGTTTTTGTAAAAACTTAATAATCCATGTATGAATTATTTAAAGGTTCTAATGACCTCCAAACCCTCCCAAATTTTGGTGAGTGGTCCTTGGTGTCATTATAAGGCTCTGTATAATCTTCATCACATTTGGAGATGATTTAGTTTAGAAATAAGCAAACCCTAAGTTGTACCCATAAGGGGTAATTAGGTCAAAGTGTCCCTTGTGTGTTTTAGGTAGCCAAATCACCTCAATAGAGGTTGAAGCTTGGGACACTGATTTGTTATGATATTTAACTCCCTCACATGGAGGGTGGGATAGATTAAGGTAGATTTGCTCTAGAAACCATGTTCAAACCCTAAGGTTGAACTTTGGGTATTTGCGAAGGACATAAGGTGTTATGTACTTGGATGGACTTGTTGATTAGTCCATGTGACACTAGGGAGGTGAAATGCCCTAGGAATGAATTTGGTGGACTTTGGACACATGCACCCCACTTAGAGCACATAGTAGATATCTAGGTCTTTACACCTTAAGGAATATATAGGTGAAACCTCTAGAATTTGGTGGACCATGGATTTTGGGTTGTATAGCGGTAATAGTATTATCATAGTGATATATACCTCTAGACTTTATTATAGGGTGTCAAGATAACATTTACTCACCCTTGTAGTTATAAACTTCATCTTGCCCTTTTGATGATATTGATGTAATTATGGTTTTATGTCTTAAAATGATTTCAAACTCTGGAAAAGCTGATCAAATAGCATGTAGATGCACTAGTGAATTATTTTGTATAGATGAACATTTCTTTTTAGTATATCATGTGTAAAGTAAACTAGTACACCTTACATATATAAATAGAAAATAAATACTATAGCTTGCTGGAAAATTGTGTTACTTAGCCAGAGTACTTTTTCGGGCATAAAGAAACTTCGAAAAATATTTTCATGTTGTTTAGTTGAGATTACAAGGATGATCCTTCACAAAGTGCCCCATGATGGATTTGTTTGAGACATTTTTATATATAGTTTACTGACCCTAGAATTGCATGAAATTTAGTCAGTAAGGTTTTATGATCATAATAAAGCTCTGTTAATTTTAGTATAATTTTTGGAAAAGTATTTATGGTACTCCCTTCATTACCCTATTTGTTTGAATTATCTTGGATTATTTATTTGGAGGATAATTCCTTTATAAAACTTATGAAATTTGGTATTCATTGATACCTTGATAAACTACAATGTTCACAATTTTTGTATGGTCATATCATAAGTAAATCTACAACTTCATGTTCAAATCATCCGTGGACCACTTTTGGGAAAATTAATTAAATGTCAATTTATTTATGAAAATTCCAAGTTTCTGCATTTAGGCTAAATATATCATGATAGGCCCCCAATAAATAATTTAGGGCATTTGTATAAAAATTTGGAGTACCTTCTATCGTATACATCATATAGTTTAGATTGGTTTGCATTTAGTAAACTTTAGAAATCGTGATAGAATCTGAAATGGACACATGGAGTTAGGGTTATTAGCTTACTGGTTGTGGTGAAATGAAAATGAGTTCATTGTTAGGAATTATCATGGGGAGAAGTGATGAGCTGACAAGTGTAAGCGGTGCTCGGGATCGACGAAAGATCGTCTTTCCTGTGGAGAGAGATAGAGTGAGAGAGTCAAAACACACTAGGGTTATATCTAGAGAAATATTAAAAGGGATCGGGAATTGGGTATTAACAAATAATAGTGAGTGCCTTGCGAAAGAGCATGATGGGCTTCAACTACCATCATAGTTCCTAGTGCCCTTTGAGAACACTTCACCGGGTATGCCGGGGGCAGTCCTGGGCTAACCTAAACCGTAAGAAAAATCAATGTTTAAGAGTAACTAGTATAACTAGGATTACACTTACACTCACACTCCCCGATGTTGTGGGAGTTAGGTTAGGTCTCAAGAACGGTAGGCTTGGTGGTTTTGGAGATGGGCAGGTTAGCTGGACGAGCCGATGGCTCGGATGGTTCTGGGACGGACAGGTTAATCCGGGGAGCTTTGGATCGATTGAAAATTCATTAATGTTGCATCTGCATAAGATATAAGGTGGTGTGTCATAGATATTGGAGAGTCGTCACACCAACACCGATACATTGGCTCGGTAGGTGGGGTTTTGCACTTAGCCAAATAAAGTCCGGCAGTCCAGTCGGCCAGAGTACGCAGGACCTCCGCTTAGTACACCAGCATTGAGGCATACGAGAGGTCGGACTGTTAGTGTGATACCGGTTTAGAGGTTGGCAAGGCCCAACCCACCACTTTCGTTTGCCACTACAGAGGTATCTTGGGAGGTTAGGCTCCAAAAAGGGGAACTAAAGGTCTATGTGCACAGAGTCGAGTGGGTGTGTTGCACTTGAATGTTCACATCATGACATACTTACATGACATAACATCATCATTGCATATAGCCCCTGTCACCTATTGTATAATGTGGTATGTGATGCTTTATACAATAGGCCTTGTAAAACGACACCTTAGCTTATAAGTTTGTGTAGCGTGCTTATAAGTTATGGTTATTTTCCTTTGGATATTTACCACTTGCTTATGACCGACAGCCCATCGTATAAATTGTTATGGGACTCTTTATACGATGGGAGACTTGCGGAAGACCCCTTAACTTATAAATTCTATGGGCTTCCATATAAGTTAAGGTTATGTATTTTATATTTCGTATTTTATGTACTTACTGCTTGCTCTACATACTTTCGTTGCTGCTTCTTGTTTATATAGAACTGCTAGATTAGCTCCACCGCCATTTGCCTACTTTGTTTCTCTCCACCTTCATTATCTTCCCTTTCTTTCTCCGCTCGGTGCCTAGGAGCCATTGGGGGAGGGGTGGGGGATGATAGGACTTACTCTTTTTAGACTAACGGTCGTTGACAAAATCATTTAAGGGAATCGTGGAGACGCACCAGGAGATGCAACCCCAGAGGTCGGTGCACATGGAGATGGGGCAATGTAGCACTAGAGTACAACTAGCAGGGATTGTGAGTCCCGATCCTTAGTAGTTATTATAGATTTGCTTCCATATTGAGTGACTTGTAATGAGGATCTTGATGTATTGGGCAGGAGCCCTTTTTATTACCTTATTTATTCTTTTTTGTGGACTCTCCATTCGTGTAGATTTATATTATTAATGTGATTCTGGTGGACTAGTTTGATTGTATTATTTATACTTATTGTACTTTTTTGCGATCGGTATGGCCGGCAGTATCAACATTTTGTAGTGACGACATTCCCGGGTGTGTTGGTATCACCGTAAAGCGGCCGTTCTGGCCATAAGACCCCGATAGTTTAAAACGAAAAAAATGGGGTCTTACACCAACTATCTAACCTCATGTGATTGACCTTAACCCTGGAACTAACTTATGATCCTAGAATATACCCGTTGGGTCATCTTAACAATCCTAATAGTGATCCTAGATCAAGTCACAAGTAGGGTTCCAACAATCTCCCACTATTTGGGTGAGGTCACTATAAAAATAAAAATAAAAAAATCACAAAGCAATAAAAATATCTGACAGAATTATATAACTTCAGCAGATATAAACAATTGTGTCGTGTGAATATATATATAGCAATAATAAAATTCAAAAAAATGAATAAGTAGAAAGTTACGAATTTTTCTTTGGAGCATCTGAAGGAGCAGGTTTTGAGAAGACCATTATTTTTTTGGGGTCCTCTGCTTCTCTTTGAATCATCTTCATGTTTTCAGCACCAAGAATCTTTAATGATGTGGCTCTAGGCACTACTGCTTCTGGATGGAGACACATATAAGTATCAATATTAAAAAGATTTTTTTTCATACCATTCTAATTCTTTCTTCCTGTAAGAAGACATTGTTGAATATTGAGAAGTGTCTTTTCCTTCTTCCCTGACTTTTCTTATTTGTGAAAGTGCTATAATTTCTTTGAATCTGGCCATTCTAGAATTAGGATCCATTTCTGGATCATAGAATGGAGATAATGGCCTTTTTGTACTTGATTTTTCTTATTGATTATCTTCAGATGTTTGTTGTTGACGACTTTGATTTCTTTGTTTATGTTTGCTACTTTGGGATCTGTGCTGTTGTCTGCTGCTGCTGTGAAATGGTGTGGAAAGATGGGAAGTTATAGATCATTGAACTTGAGCAATATTTCCTGCTGATCCTATTACAGGAGGAGGAGGAGGAGGAACTTTCCTAAATTGTGGAGGTGGAGAATATCTCCTACTATTCTTCCTAGAATTTAGCACATTCTTTGAATACCTTATCCAGTGAGGAGTGTATGGAGTCAGAGTAATGTTGTGCAGAATATAGTAAGGGGTGTCTGCAGTAGGAGAGGGTTTAGGAGAATCACTAGATGGAACCTTCTTCTTCAGTTTTCTCTTTTTAGAACGAGAATCTTCTAAGTCATCTGACTCTTCATCATCATCAGATTCATAAGCAGGATTATCATAGAGAGCATTAATATGTTTAAGCATTTCAGTAGAAAATACTGGATGAGCATGTGGGTGTATATCTATATTTATTGTTTCAGCCTGTGGCTGTATAGCTATATCATCCTTTTCAGCCTGAGGCTATGGCTCTATAATTTCTATATCTATGTCTTCAAACATGAAATCATCAAGATTGGGCATGGGGGATTCCGCCCAACCAAAAGTTAGAGGTGAGAAGTCTTGTAGTTTTTGAACAACTAAGGATAAGTTTTACAGTTATTGAGAATACTATTGAACAAGTAACTGCTATAGAGTAAAAGGCCTAAACCCTAAACCCTAAACCCTAAACCCTAAACCCTAAACCCTAAACCCTAAAACCCTAAACCCTAAACCCTAAACCCTAAACCCTAAACCCTAAACCCTAAACCCTAAACCCTAAACCCTAAACCCTAAACCCTAAACCCTAAACCCTAAACCCTAAACCCTAAACCCTAAACCCTAAACCCTAAACCCTAAACCCTAAAGTAATGTGTTGCTATAAACTTGTAAGGTTTAGGGTTTAGGGTTTAGGGTTTAGGGTTTAGGGTTTAGGGTTTAGGGTTTAGGGTTTAGGGTTTAGGGTTTAGGGTTTAGGGTTTAGCTGTATAATTTACAATTGCTTTAGAATAATTACTATAAACTTTTAAGGTGTTACTATAAACTGTATCAAAAGAATAAAGTAATGAAGAAATATCAATTGTTGGTTTAATGATAAAATCATCAATAATGATGATTTTTGGGGTTGAAAAAATATGTTGCTTCTTCTTCTGTACAAACTGAAGTCATTTCTGCATCTGCTTTTGGAACTAGTGAAGTTTCTTTATTAAGTACTGGAATTGCTGGAGTTGTTGCTGAAGCTTCTTCATGAACTGTTGGAGATTCTTCATTGGACATCTACCACTCCTGGATTCAAGGATACCTAAACCCAGGCCCCCAGAAGAAGGGATAGTGGAGGATGAAGCTAGTTTAGAAGAAAGTTTAGATATGGTAGCTACAAGAGGAGCAATGGCTTCAGCTATGAGTTTCTTGAGTTTTGGGGTAATAAACACAACAATGTTTGCTGATATAGAAGAAAAATCAACATACATGTAATCATTTGGATTAGTAGATGTGGAAGGTTGGTTGGCAATTGAAGAGGATGACATGGAGTAGGTTGGACAGAAGGAGAATGCTTGTAGAATTGAGGGTGTTGGAAGTGTTGGAATGTTGGAGGTTGAGACATCAGGGAGGATAGTATCTTCCTGAATATGTGATTGAGGTGGAGATGTATGAATTTGAGGCGGAGGAGGTGGAGTGTGTTGTGGAGATGGAGATGAAAGTTGATCAAAAGTTGAAGATAAAATTAATTGATCTATATGAAGAGAAGTGGATGGTCTGTCATCAGGTTGTTATGGTAGATGTAATGATAGATGAGATTGAGGAGGTGGAGATGGTGTATCCTCAGGAATGTGAATTGGTGAGTGTGGAGGGGATGGTGGTTTGGATGGTGAGACAAGATGGATGGAAGTAGAAGGTACAATTATGGATGGTTGTTGAAGTGTAGGAACATCAATAAGTTGAGTTGATGAAGGAAATATAAAATGATGTGGAGATGGAGGAGGATAGGGAATGTGAGGAGTAGGAGCTTCTACTAGGTTTGGAGAAGTGGCTATTATAGCCCTTGTGTCCTTAGAAGCTCTAGAGGAGGAGGTCCTGGAGGGCTTGGTGATAACCTTCTCCCATCTTCCAAAGAGGGCTGATGTGAGCCTCTTGGAAGAATTAATGAATGTGGTCTGGGAGACCAATAATTGTGGGCACTTGGCTTGCACGAAAAAACCAAGTATTCTCACATACCCAACATCTTTCTTATTTATTTTCTTCTTGATAGAATCAAACAATATGATGCCCCAATTGATTGATTTTTGATTTACCAGGCCACACATTAGAAGAAATTAGTGCCTTGTTATGAAGTCATTGGCAGAGTGCTTGCTCAAGAGTACCTTTCCAAAAACATCTGCTATGAACTTGTATTCAGCAGACAAGTTCTTTTTCAAAATTTTGTTAGGGTTTCCTTAATATCCTGAGATCGATCCAATGCGAACTAGAGTTTAAAGAATCTTTGCTGTATAAACTTATTCTTTAATCTCCTGCACTGGAATCTTTGTCCTTGTTGTCATGAACTTCCTTAACTTCTATGTATCAAACAACTATAAGTTATTCTCAAATACTTGATCGAAATGGATGAAGTAATCCATGTCGATGTCGAAGCCGACATCAAATTTCATTTCGGAAAGGGTCGCCGCTGAAATGGGCATTGCTTGTAAAAATAAGAGATCAAGTGCAAAAGAACTAAAAAGCACGGGATAGAGTTCGATGAAAACCCTTTTATAAGTGTTCAGAAGATGAAAAGACAAACTCCGTCCGACAACAAATTAAAAACTTTGAACTCAGTTTGACAAAAAATCTCATAAAGAATTAAAAGCGTCGATATAAGTTTGAAGAGGGGGAAAATTATTCGTCGTTCTCTGTTCGACAAAAAAAATCTGAAACAAACTTCGTCGATCTCCATTCGATGAAAATTGTTTTGAAACAAATTCGTCAATCTTCGTTCGACAAACAAGTTTTGCAAAGGAAGATTAGTCGATCTCCGTTTGACGAACACTCCACAAAGAGTTCATAGTTCATCGATCTCTGTTCGATGAGAAATGAACAGTTCGTCGACCGTAGAAAAAAAATCAAATTAAAACATCTCCATTAATCATATCTAGCTGATTTAGGAAGAACAGATGTTTCTTTTCATCTAATGGTTTGGTGAAAATGTCTGATCTTTGTAAATCAGTAGAGATAAAGACAAGTTTATTTTTATTTTTGTCCACACAATATTTAATAAAAGGATGTCTAATCTCTATATGCTTTGTCCTACTATGATGCAATGTATTTTGTGCAATGAAATTGCACTGGTATTATCACAATAGATAGTTGAATTATTTAAGTTGAAATCATAATCCAGCAGCTGATTTTGAATCCACAAAATTTGCAATCAGCAACTACCTGCTGCTATGTATTCAGCTTCAACAGTTAATATTGACACATAAGTTTTCTTTTTACAAAACCAGGACACATGCCTATCACCAAGAAACTGACAAGTTTCTGATGTACTTTTCCTGTCAACTCAACATCCAACAAAGCGAGCATCTGAGAATCCAAATAATTCAAATTTTGACTCAGTAAGATACCAGAGTCCTAGATTTGGACAACCCTTTATATATCTTAAAATCCTTTTTAATAAAATAAGATGTGATTATTTAGGATTGACTTGAAATCTAGCACAAATGCAAGTAACAAATATAATATCAGGCCTACTAGTTGTAAGATACAATAAGGACCCAATAATATACCTATATGTTTTCTGATCAACTGGCTTGCCCTGTTCATCAGAATTAACTACAACATTGGATGGTGTACAACCCCGTATCTGGCGAGTGGAGATAGCCAAGAACCAGACTGGCCGGCTCAGATCATCCAGGTCCCATGGGAGCTCGACAGAGAAAACCCGAGCCCGAGCCCGGCATTCGTCGACCGCGAGCTCGGCACTCGCCGAGCTAAGGCAAGGTTCATCATGCTGAGATCGACAAATGGAAGCCGATGGATGAGCTTGCTGGGCATCCCAGCTCGCACTCTCATAACAGATCTCGGCAATAGTGGGCGAGCCCTTCAGAACAGCGGAGTTTGGCTGTTGGCAGACCCAACAAATGGTTTTTTGGTAACTTCAGGTCAGTTCATTTTGGTTATTGGCAGTTCAGATTCTAAAAACTATAAATAGGACCCAAGGGGTACCCTAGAAGGCATGCTTCCTGTGCTCTTTTGCACCAGTTTTCAATTGCTTTTTGAGGGTACCTTAGCTCATCCTTTGTCTAAGGAGGGGAAGCGCTCTCAGATCTTCCAGGTGTGTGCTGGGTCCTCCCCACCGAGCACTTGAGTCGGTTCTTCCCTTGTCTCTTTTGTTATTTTGTTTGTAGGAGTGAAGTAGACTCGCGATCACCCCTTCCCCGAGGGAGAACTCCACCGAGTCTGATTTTCGGTTTCAACAGATGACATGGGTGTTTTCTTGGTTGAGTCATTTGTCATTCCAAATCTTTTAAGTAGCTCTTTAGTATATTTTGATTGGGATATAAAGATACCATCATGGGTTTGCTTCACATGAAGACAAAAGAAGTAGGATAGTTCACCGATTCTACTCATTTCAAACTTTGAATGCATCAGGTCAAAAAACTTTTTGAAAAGTTTGGAATCAGTAAAGCCAAATATTATGTCATCTACATATATTTGAACTAGCAAAATTTTTGACTTATGATGCCTAATAAATAAAGTTCTATCTACAATGCCTCTAATGAACTTATACTCTAATAGAATGCTAGCTAAGTTCTCATACCAAGCTCTTGGAGCTTGCTTTAGACAATAAAGACATTTATGAAGCTTAAAAACAAAATATGGATGAGTTAAGGAGATAAAACCTGAAGGTTGTTCAACATAAACATTCTCTTTTAGTTCTCTATTGAGGAATGCACTTTTAACATCCTTTTGATTGACCTTGAACTTCCTAAATGCTGCATATGCAAGAAATCTTCTGATGGCTTCAATTCTTGCAACAGGAGCAAAGGTTGGATCATAATCAATACGTTATTCCTATGAATAACCTTGGGCTACCAAGCTTGCTTTGTTCCTCACAATTAATCCTTGTGCATCCAACTTGTTCCTTAAGACCGATTTAGTTACAATGACTAGGTATTCTTTGGGTCTTGGAACTAAATCACAAACTTTACACCTCTCAAATTGATTGAGTCCTTCTTGCATTGTAATGATCCAGTGGGTATCTTGCTCTATATCTTTTATGGATTGAGGCTCAATTTGAGAAATGAAGCAAGCATGCATCAGATCTTGGTTAAGTTGATGCCTTGTTTGCACACCAGCTGATATGTCTCCAATCACTTGAGATATGGGATGATCTCTAAGTGTGAGAAGATCAATAGGTAGAGTTAGTTCATCAACAGCTTGTGGAATTAATTCCTCTTGTGGAATTATATTAGTTGTTGCGGGTTCAACTGCTTCAACTATTTCTTCTTCACTGTCTCAATCAATCTATGGAGAAGGATGTAATGTAACATCTTGGGTAAGGTTTAAATCATCCAACTTCTCACATAGATAGGGTACCTGCAGTGAGTCTATTGTAGAAGAATCCTTCTCCTTGTATAACATGTTAGCTTCATCAAAGGATATATGTACACATTCTTCCATTTTTAATGTTGATTTATTAAATATCCTATAAGTCTTGCTGACTTGGGAATATCCATGGAAAATTCCCTCTGCAGCCATGGCTTCAAATTTTTTTAAGTGTTTCTTGTTATTATTATGAATATAACACTTACATCCAAAGACTTTAAAATAATCTACTTTAGGTTGCTTTCCTTTAAGTAATTCATTGGGATTCTTACCCTTAAGTTTATGTAATAAACTTCTATTCAAAACATAATTTGTTGTGCTTATAGCCTCTGTCCAAAAGGATATGGGCAAATAATCATCTGCAAGCAATGTCCCAACTGATTTAATAGGGGTTCTTTTTTCCTATTAGCTACCCCATTTTGTTGAGGAGTTCTAGGAGTAGAGAAATAAAGCCTGATACCTTCCTTCTCATAGAATTATTGCATGAGAAGAGATCCAAACATGGTGCCTTAATCACTTCTGATTAATGCAACCTGAGTAGAGTGCTAAATCTTTATCCTCTTAAGAAAATCTGTAAGAACTTTAAAGTTATCTTACTTGTTTCTCAGAAAGAACACCCAAGTGAATCTAGAGGAGTCATCAGCAATAACTAGAGTGTATGACTTTCCTCTAAACTTTATACAGTTATAGGGCCAAAAGGTCCATATATAGCAAGTACAAAATCCTGGGTAAATCACTTTTATTAATGGATTTAAAACTATTTTTAGTTTCTTTGCTTAATTGAAAAGCCTTGCAGAGTCCTTCCTTCTTATAAGAACCAGAAGCCAGTTCTCTAACAAGGTTGTCCCTAGAAAATTTAGCAATGTTCCTAAGGTTTGCATGACTTAGTCTCTTATGCCATATACAATTAGTTGAACTAATTTGGTTGAATATGCAAATTTATGAATTAGTAAATTTGAAATTAACTACATATAAGTTACCTTGTCTAATTCTAGTTAAAACTATTTTTTTTTTCAAAAGTAATAATAATACAAGAAAACTGATTGAATGATACCTGATAACCTTCATCACATAATTGGCTTATGGATATTAGGTTATGCTTGAGACCACTTAAATATGCTACCTTCCTGAAGGTAATTGCTCCAACTTTGACATTTCCATATCCTTGTATCTGTCCATAGTTTGAGTCTCCAAATGTTAATTTTGGTCCAAGCTTTGTTTTGAAATCAATCAGGTTGTCTTTACTTCCTGTCATGCATTTTGAACAGCACTATATAGATATAGCTGTTCCTTTGTGGTAGGATAGTTCTTTACCTGTAGAAAATAAGATTAGTTGTTCTTGACACAGGTAACCTTGGGTCCTTGATTTCTTTCAAATTTTTAATTAGAAATATTTGAAAATCCAGGTTGGTCCTTATAACCTAGTGGATGATATATCCTAGGAGGAATAATCCACTAAGTAAGTGGATTAATAATGGTTTTAGTTTGGTTAAAATTTTGAAAAGAATTAAAGTTTCTGTTATAAGAAACTGGGTTCGAAGAATTGTAATAAGTTCGTCGATCTGCGTTTGACGAATAGGGATGAGTTCGTCGAACTCCGTTCACAGAATGGAAGTATTCATTCTCTGCCCCGACGTTCTTCGATCGCGGTTCGACGAACCATATTGAGTTCGTCCAACACAGTTAGACGAGTAGTTATAACTAAAATCTGCGTTCATAGTTCGTCGATCTAAGTTTGAAGAACCATATTCATTTCATCGAGCTTTGTTCGACGAAATATGTTGAACATATTTTTTGTTAAATTTTTTCTTTTTCTTTTATGAATTTATATTGTTATTATGTTGATTCTTGTGTGATACTTTAGTCGATGTATCTATATCATCTACTTTTTCTTTTCCTTTGGAAGAAATAAATTTTATAGGAGTAGATAAGGTATTTTTTTGTAGTAGAGGAGGCTGACTTGATGAAGCTCCTATGCCCATTTTTCCATTAAGCCTTGCATTTACTGTGCTGGTGATATTCATTAATTTGATACTTCTCCCATAAAGAGATTCTTCAAATTGCTTAGACTCCTTTAATTTATTTTCTAAAGAAAGTATTTGAACATTAATAGTTTTTAAATCTTATTTAAGCTTTGTGTTTTCAGAAAGTAAATTATCATGTTTAATTAATTTCTGTCTGAGAAGTTTGATTTTCTTCTCAGATTTAATTAAATCTTTACATAATAATTTGAAATCAGTTTTAAATAGATCAGAAGTAAAATCAAAAGAAGAGATTACTTGTTCTTCCATTGAAACAGATTCATCTTCTGAGTTTTTAGCTTCTGCATCAGAAGCTTCAGAGTTACTGCAAGATGCATTGATTGCCATCAAGCAGATCTGTCGGGATTTGGCCTCTTTTTCATCTTCACTGGAGCTGGATGAAGATTCTGACTCAGATTCAGTACAAGTCTCAGCAACAAATCCTCTTTCCTTGTTTTTGTATTTGTTGGAGGATGGATTGTTGGAAACGTTTCTGGAGTCTTTCTCCTTTCTTTTGTCGTTTTTGTGTTTTTGGACACTCTGGTAGTAGTGTCTAGGTTTCCTGCATCCATAACAAACTATTTCTTTAGTAGGGGTTTTGTCATACCTTGTCTTATCATATTTTCTTGAAGATCTTCTCCTGAAATCTTTCCTTACTATCTTGTAGAATATCTTAGCTAAGAGATTCAATAGATCTTCATTGTCTGGAGTGGCTTCTACTTCTTCACCTGATTTAAGAGAAATGCATTGCTCTTTCCTTGTTGAGGAGGAATTCCTTTGCTTAGTTTATTTGTTCTTGATGAGCTGCTCATAAGACTTGAGCTTGCCCAACAAGATTTTAGTTGAGATCTCAATTAGGCTTCTAGCTTTCTTGATTGACCAGATCCTAGGATCTCATGTGCTAGGGAAGCACATAATGATCTTCTCATTTATCTCTGTTAATGAGATGTCCTTGTCTAGAGATTTCATCTCATTGATTATGAGGCCGAGTCTATTATACATATCTACAACTGACTCCGACTCTTTCGTCTTGAAATTCTCATACTGAGAGATCAAGTGTGATCTCCTATCATTCCTTTCATCAGCAGATCCTACTTCCATAACATTTAGAGAGTCCCAAATGGCCTTTGATGAAGTAGATTCAACAACTTTATGGAATATGTCATCAGACATAGTTTGGGTCAGAATATTCATTGCTTTAGCATCAGCAATCTTGGCCTTATTTTGTGCTTCAGTCCACTCAGGTGGTGGCACTGCACTTGTGCTTGTTGTTACAACTGTTAGTAGGGGACCTGTCAAAATGGAATTTTAAATGTCTTCATCAATGGAATTCATATAAAGTCTAATCCTTGCCTTCCAAAGTGCAAACTTATTAAGATTGCATACTGGTGGTCTGGTGCTTGAATACTCCCTATTTTGTGTCATGATATAAAAAACAACTACAATAATAAGATCAATCAAAGATCTTTTGGTTCAGGTGTTAGAATATACAACCAAGTAACCCTCTTTGATACCACTTGAAAGGGAGGGATAGATCTAACTAACTCTAGAGGGGGGGGGAGTGAATAGGGTATATTAAAATTTTACTTTGTCATTACAGTGCATTAAGATAGGTGATATATATATATACTATATTAAAAAGAACTATTAACTTAGGCATTTTGACTAGCTAATTAAGACATCAAAACATTCACAACCGTTCATCTTAACCCATCTACCGTGGATCGCTAAAACCAAAAAAGAGAGAAAAAACTCGGTGCCCTAAATCTATCGCACCCTCTTACCCCGCCTCCTTCTATCCCACAAAACCAATGCCGGCCAGCCTCCATCGTGCACTGTAACGAACCGCCACCCACCCGCCCGCTCCGGCTTCTTCTTTCAGCCACACACTGCTGCCTCCTTCTATCCTGCAAAACCCAATCACGCAAAACCAATGCCGGCCCTCCTCTGTCGCGCACTGGAACCAACCACTGCCGGCCTGCTACGCCTTCTTTTTTCGAACACACGCGGCTCTGGAGAAAACCTTCCGGATTGCCAGTGAATATGCATTACTCTTCTCCCACAAGATCCACAATATGTTCTCTCTCTATTTAACTTCCCCTTTCAGATCTAGGTCTAACTATCTCGGACTTCTACTCGTTTTTGATATCCTTCACACATTTCCATTTTGGATTTCATTTTCGATTTTTCGTTTTCGTTTTCGGATCCGTTTTCATTTTCGATTTCCAGTTTTCATTTTCAGATCTACGCCTAACAATCTCTGGACAAAACCTTCCGTTTTCGTTTTCAATTTTCCGTTTTCGATTTCCTTCTACCCGTTTTCGTTTTTGATTTTGCGTTTTTGATTTTCCATTTTCATTTTTGATTTCCTTCGGTCCGATTTGAACTTCAATAGATTGGAATTCCATAAAGGAAGTTAACATTTACATTTGTCTGTCACTATAAACATTTTCTGCTACTATAGTTATTTCCATTTACATGTAAATGTTTTTGGAGACATCAAAACATTTACATTTCAAAGTTAACATAGTTATTTCCAGTTCTAATTTTGTTTATGAATGCCATTTCGGCTTCATTTTGAATCAAAAGTTTAGGATTTCCAAACTAAATTTGTTTAAACAAAAAGTTTTGGAATTCCATACATCAGATTGGAAGAATGCTAGCAGTTGCTCCCGAGAAGTATCAGTTGTTGACATTTTTTTGCAAAAAAATTTAGATGTATTATTTTGATCTTCACTGAATACAATTATTTCACTCTGTTATAGTGATTTAGAATATAATCTATCAAAACTATACCTGCGATTTATTATCAAATGACTCTTAAATGTTTTGTGAATATGAGGAACATTGTTCTATAGTGCAAAAATGGGAGGATAGGTACATAAAAAAAGACATAGCAGGAGGAAATTACCCAACAAAACCCAACTGAATACTCTCTATAATTCTGAATACCAATTAAAGAATTACCTTTTAATATGTCTTAATATTGTGGCCCCATTTTAGTTATAGATTGACTCTGCTCTGATAGTACAACTAAGTAACATGATGATCAAATGTTAAAAACTCTGATATTAGTAAATGAAATTTCAATAGAACAGTTGATTATGAGTGCATATAATTGCTTATTCTTGGTGCTCCAAAAGCCCGCTTCATAGTTTTTGACATGCATAGTGTATGCATGGCATGATCTTAAGTTTTAATGGATTTAACTTGGTGCTGTTTTGCTATCATTTCCTAATTTTAGAACTGTTATCAAATATATTTATGTGCCAAGGATCATAAGGTTTAATGGATTTAACTTGGTGAGCTCTTTATCTGCCAAGGTTTAATGAATTTAACTTGGTGCTTCTTTACTTTAAACTATGCATTTTCATTGTATGCCTTCTTACTTCTCAATTATTTTTTTGTTGCAGTTTTTTGGCTTTGACTTCAGAGGGAATCTGAAAGGGCACCTAATTAAACCTTAAGAGCCGTCCTGGCCTCCAACTCCACAACGATCGGCTTGCATAAAGTTCTCCCCTAACCCTATAAATAAATGTAAGTTAATCACAATAACAGATTATATTTACCTGTTGTAGTTGTAGCTATTATATATAACTGTTGAAATTAGGATCTTATACAAAACTGTTGTAATTAACGATCATTTATTTAAAATGATCTTTATATTTCTATGATCCCGCAAAACAAATGCCGGTCGCCTCCCACCAAAAATGTCGCCGCCCACAAAATTTGACACCGCCCATAAAAATGCCGCTCTCACTACAATTGTCACTCCCACCACCAATGTTACCCCCACTACAAATGTTGCACCCACGATTGATGTCGCACCAACCACAAATGGACTATCACCACAAATGTCGCACTCATGACAAATGTCGCACCCACAACAAATGCCACATCCGCGACAAATAACACCCCCTATGATAAATATCGCTGCCCATGACAAATGTCAACGACATGACAAATGACGCACCCACGACCAATGACGCCCCAATGACCAATTTCGCCCCCACGACAAATGTCGCCCCCACGATAAATGTCTCCCCCACAACAAATGACTCCCCCACGACAAATGTCAGCATCCACGATAAATGTCGCCCCTACGACATATGTCGCACCAATGACATATATCGCACCCACGACCTATGTCGCACCCACGACAAATATCAAAACCACGACAAATATCGCACCCACAACAAATGTCTCACCCACGGCATATGTCGCACCCACAGCATATGTCGCACCCACGACATATGTCGCACCCACAGCATATGTCGCACCCACGGTATATGTCGTACCCACGGCATATGTCACACCCTTGGCATATGTCGCACCCACGGCATATGTTGCACCCACGGCATATATCACACCCACGGCATATGTCGCACCCACGACATATGTCGCACCCACGACATATGTCACACCCACGACAAATGTCGCACCCACGACAAATGCCCCCATAACACTTTTGTTTTACTCTAACAAGAAATTTGTTAAATTTATATACCCCTTCAATCTCAAATAAGTTGTTTATTTTTACATGATTTGTCTTTAATCCATGTTGTTTGTAATCACAACTGCATGTCCACCAAATCTAGATGCCAACGACCGCCCAGCTTCAAGCACGTGCTGAAAGAAGACGCGAGCTTCACCATCTACATGAAGCAAACACCACCGGCTTGCCACTGGGAACATATCGCCCAAGATGAAGACCACGAATGTATGCATCATCTCAAAACCGACGTGATGCAACAAATGCTCAAAGAAGAGAAGCACGACAACTTCAATGACTAATGGAAACAACCACTACAATAGAGAATCTCTTCGAACAACAACAAACTAATAGCATGCAGACAAGTAATCCCACAACACCTTATGTTCAACATCCATCTACTCCACATACACTAATAGGACTAACTCAGTCCCAAACCAACCTCATCTATTCAATTTTATTACACATGCAATTCTAACAACAAGAATTCTTTTTAAACAAACATAAAACTCTTTCCATTTTGTATGTGTTGTAATCCCTCAAAGGGCGCTAGCCAATACCCAACGACTAGAGAGCGGAGAACCAATTACTGGAATACGTCAAGCAAACATACAAAAACAAATTCAACGAAGAACTGCACGTCTACAAGAACAAAGAACTACAAGTGAAGCCGATGTAGAGATGTCTACGGGGCCATCTAGCCTTCTTGGTAGCCTCCTTTATGCCTGTGAAATTTCAACATTTGGCCCTATTAATCATATTTTTTGCGTAATAAATTCTCCATGTTAACATGCCGGTAACAACCCAAATCGAAGAACGAAAACACATTTCATAGTAAGAAACGGTTACCCCTCACTTAATGTGCCTACATTCACACTGTCTTCCCCAACTATTTGTTCACATTATCATGCAAAGCTTTTCAACACCGAGACATCAACTCTATGTTGCAAAGGAGGTTTAGTGGATATACCTAATATTATGGCACCGCCTGAGCTACTTGAATTATTCACTGCACAAACTATCGAAGCACACAACTTCAGATAGAATATACATGCTTACAACCACGTAAACTCCTTCACATCTATGGGAGTCACATTTGATGAAAATGTGCCAGCATTTAATCAGGGTATCTATACTTTTAGAGCATACGGTGCAATATATCACAAGATTGGCTCTCTCCTCATAGAAAATGATATTCGCCCACATTACTTGCAAATGTTCATTTATGAAACAGAACATGAAGTTGCCAATAGGTTGCTCGAGAGTCCAAGACCTCATATCCCAACACTTGAAAAGATCTCCAGCATACTAGATGTAGTAAACCCCTTCGTACAGAATTTCAGGCAGCTTACAAAACAACCAAACCTTCAACAGTGCAGAACATTAATTAAGGAGAGGCCTTCAGTTGAGCGTCAGTACTCACTCCCAATGGCATCACAGGTTGCAGCGATATTGGTAGGAGTTGATGACTTTATGGAAACCAATGATAGAGACATACTCATCCAAACAACTTCAGACAATCTAATATCTATCAAGGAGTACTCTGGTTATTATGACCCTCTACAATATCCACTACTACTACCGCACGAGACATACGGTTGGCGTGGAGATTTTGTATGCAGCAACGTAGAAACACACCTTCTATACTACTATATGCTGGACGTTTACTACAACAATTCATGGTTGATATGTATATAAAAGTTGAAACCCAAAAACTATGCTAGATTCGGTCCCACCAAAGTGATATTAGGGCTGAGCATTATCAATGTTTACAAGAATGTTTATATAGTGGTGAAAACGATGAAGGTACATATAAAATCAATAAAACTTGATAGAAAGTCACATTTTAAAGCTTAGGGTTCTACGTAACTTATAAATTAATTCTATTTAATCATTTTACAGGTAATGCGGGATGTAGAACAATCTTACCGGCATCTTTTATTCGGTGTCCCAGAGATATATACCAGAGGTATCAGGATGTTATGTCAGTTGTGCGCAATTTTGGCAAACCAGATATTTTCCTAACAATGACGTGTAATCCTTCGTGGCTGAAGATAATCAACGAGCTCTCTCCTGGACAAACGCCTCAAGATCACCCAAATTTAATCTCCAGAATTTTTCATGCAAAGCTAGAATGTTTAAAGGACGATGTTTTTCATGCAATGTTGTCGAGTTTCAAAAGCGTGTACTACCACATGCACAAATGCTATTTATTTTCAATGAGAATGATAGGCTCAATAGTCCAGATGATTATGATGGGGTCATACGAGCGGAAATACCGATACAAACAGAAGAACTCGAGCTATATAATGTAGTACTTAAACATATGATACACGGACAGTGTGGACGATTGAGACTGAATGCACAATGCATGAAAAATAATGTTTGCACAAATGGATTCCCAAAACCTTTCATTGAAAGCACAATACACGGAATTGATTCGTATCCCCTGAACCATCGTCGGGATGATGACAGGAGAATTACACAGGGTCGTGATGACAACTTGGTAATCGATAATGGCTGGGTCGTTCCGTATAACTCCTGGCTTCTACTTAAATATGATTGTCATATAAATGTGGAAATATGCAATAGCATTAAGAGCATCAAATACCTATACAAGTACGTATACAAGGGTCCCGACTGGATTACATTCGAGTTATGCTCAGGTCAGAACTATGACGAAGTAAGTAACTACGTCGATGGACGTTGGATTTGCCCTCCTGAAGCTTCATGGAAATTGTTCAAATATCATATGTATCAAACGTATCCTTCTATTGTAAGATTGCAAATCCATTTACCTAATCAACATCATGTTAGGTTTCAAGCTAATCGGACTGTCTCTAATGTGCTCGCTGATGAACGTAATTCACGAACAATGTTAACAGAGTTAAACATATCACACCATGCTTGGAAATGAAATCTATATCAAACTCTAACATTGAGACAGGTTAAAAAAACATAGAAAATGAACAAGTTACACTCATACACACACACACTTTTCATATAAGGAAGAACAAAGGAGAAACTAAGGATAAAATGAGAAGAAAAGTGGACACATAAGTTCATTTCAAAGCAATTTAAGAAGAGAAAAACTAACATTTTTATTGATTAAAATAGACTATTACAAAGCTATTACAAAGCTAAAGCTAAAGCAAAAAAGCAAACATGAAAGGAAGGGGGGGGGAGAAATCTCCTTACATAGCAAAGGAATTCATGGATGCAGCCCACAAAACACACTAAAGTGGATCAAAAATGTGAACCCTTGGTCATTACAGAAGTAGGGTATTTATAGGAAAAAAATCTAAGTACACGCCCTCCGACACGGGCGTGTCGGCGTGAGTGGCACCACTGTTTACGAAGGCGGCAGACGATTTGACGGGAAAGTGGACTTCGGGCTGGACACGTGTCGATCACGCAGCGGTCACGCCCAAGGTCACGACATTACGGTGGGCGTGTCGGGGAGGTAGAACTGGGCGCGGGTCGCGTCGAAAGTCGCCGTGCGGGTCTTGTCGAGCCACGTGGAGTGGTCACGCCCAAGTCACGGTGTGATGTTGGGCATGTCGGGGGTTCGACGATCGTTGAGCGAAAAGTTGTCGAGCGGCAAAATCGTCGAGCAGAATTTCGTTAAGCGGGAAGAGGAGTCATGACCTTGGTCACGGGCGTGACTCTGGGCGTGTTGCGGAGGTATCGACGATCGTCGGACGGAAAGTCGAGCTGAAATCATCGATCGGAATTCGTCGAGCTGAAATCGTCGATCGGAAATCGTCGATCGGAAATTTCTCTTTAAAAATCGCAGATTCCACGTGTTTGACGAATCACGGCCTGGTCATGGGCGTGACCTATAGGACACGGGCGTGACGTCAATTTTTGACAATTTCCTACAAAATTTCAGAAATCAAAATTAAGTTAGGTTACGCAAATATTTACAAAAAGATACATATTTATAAACAAAAAATAACTAAAAATTATGAATAAGAACTAAAATGATATAAATAAAGTACTAAAATATGTGTATATTTATAATTCATCACATGATATGCATATCTCTTGGTTTAGTATAAGTACAAAATGAGCTTGTTATGATCTTCAAAGTAGGGTGACGTTCCTTTTAAAAGATGTTATTCAATGCAACTATAAGTCTATTTATATTCAAAATATCTAACATGCAACCTGATAAGTTGTAAATATTCATATTTTGCGTAATTTATTTATGTCATTTTGGTTTATTTTCGTTGTTTTTAGTTAGTTTTCTTCAATAAAATATTTTTTTGTATATTCCATTCTAACTTAGATTTATTTTGTTTTTCAGAAATTTTGCAAAAAATGATGAAAATTCAAAGTACACGCCCATGACCTATCTGTCACACCCGTGACAGGGCCGTGTAACTTTGATTCCTATGGAAAACTGCAATAAAAAATCAGAACACGCATGTGACCCATCCGACACATACGTGTCAATCCTGAATCGATGCTCGACGCCTCCAGCTCGACGCTCGACATTCAACGTTCGACGCTTTGTCTAGTCATGCCCGTGTCGATTTGGTAATGCTCGTGACCACCTCAACTGTTCCCGATATGACGTCACCAGCGAGGATAGGACTCGATGTAACACCCCAAAACTCAAAAGAGTGACGGGTGATGTTTCGGGACAAATTTGGAATTTGGCAGGGGGCACACGGCCTGGGACACGGGCGTGTCCCAGGGCGTGTCGAGCTGGTTCGACGATTTGTTCGTGTGTTCGACGATTTTGGATTCGACGATCGTCGGGCAGAGAACATGGCCTGGGACACGGGCGTGTCCCATGACATGTCGAGAGGGTTCGACGATTTAGCCAAAGTCTGCGTTCGATGATTTGCAATGGATCTGTGTTCGATGATTTGCCAGGGATGTGCATTCGATGATCTGGCTGCGTTCGACGATTTTGTCAGGGATCTACGTTCGACGATCTGGGTGCGTTCGACGATTTTACCAGGGATCTGCGTTCGATGATATGGCTGCGTTCGACGATTTTGTCAGGGATCTGCGTTCGATGATCTGGTTGCGTTCGATGATTTTGCCAGGGAACTCTGTTCGACGATTTGGGAGCGTTCAGTGATCTTGGATCGACGATCGTCGAGCGCGGGGCGATTGTGGCGTGTTTGACAATCGACGCAAAGTGTCGACACTCGAGTTTTGGCGGGAGTTGACTAATTGTTCCGACACTGTTTTGACGGGGACGTGTCCTGCTCCTGTTGGTGATTCATGCGGTGTTTAGCCCCATTTGTCCAGGTCGGACCTAGATTGTATCCGTGCATCACTTTTGTGGGATCCGACGGCTGTGGTTATTTCCCGATGGGGTTATACACGAGTACTGTAACGCCCTCGATTTTTCCAGTGATTTATTTTATTTCTTATTTGACGTATTATGACGTCAGAGCGTTATGTTAGCGCGTGTTGGTCATGTGACGTTGTTAGAGTGTGATTTTAACTCTTTAGGTTCCCTGCGTGGCTTGGTGATGCCTGGTAGCAAGATTCCATAGCGTGCCGGAGTCTGTTTGGTGACTCGGTGGAGCCTCTTGGGGAATGCTTGAGTTTTGGCTTCGGGAGAATTTTGCCCGAGTTTTGTTCGTCGGATTTTGTTACCGACTTTGTCGTAGCGCGTTTGCGTTCGTTAGATTTGACCGGCCAAATTTTGGGATTTGCGTCGGGAGTGGAAAATTTACACTAGGAATTAGATCGGCTAATTTTAGAGTTGCTCGTCAAGTTTCGTCGCGTTCCGAGCATTTTTGGAGCCTCAGCGCGCGATTGAAGTTTGTATGTTTTCGCGTACGCCGTTAACTTTAGAAATTATTATCTCGAAAACGGTGCGTCGGAATTCGATTTCGACTTCACCGTTGGATTTGTAGCGTCGTCATTCGCCTACGGTGCGAATTTCGTTCGATTCGGCGCGCGTTTGGCCCTCCGTAACGATATAAGGTTATATCATTTTTATAATTATAAATATTATTTATATATATATATATATATAAAGAAATAATAAAATAAAAAAAATAAAAAAAGAAGAAGGAGAGATTCGGTGAGAATGATTCTCACCGAACACATGATTCGGTGATAATGATTCTCACCGAATCATGTGTTCGGTGAGAATCATTCTCACCGAACAGCAGCCCCCCCCTTTTTATATATTAAGTGTATATATTTATTAATATATTAAGTGTATATATTGATTACTATATTAAGAGTATATATTTATAAAAACAAAAGAGAACCCCCCCCCCCCTTTCTTCTTCCTCCGAACAGCAGCCCCCTCCTGTGCGAAATATTAGGCGAGTGCGGAACCTTTCGTTCGCGAATCTTCCGGCGGCCGCCACCGCCGATCCGGTGGACGGAATTTCGATGCGATCGCGGCGTTGGAAAGCTCTCGGCGAGAGCTTCGAGATCGCGGTAAGCTTTTCCCGTTTCGGTGACCGTTTCGCCGTAGATTTTTTCGGCCCTAACCCCGGTTGTCCGTTTTTTCGTAGATCTCGTCTCCGCGTGCCCCCTTTTGGACGGATCAACGTGGTGGAGTATTTTGGGAGGACGTTTTCAAGAACGATTTGAGGCAAGTGGATTTCTCCCCTCTTGCGTGCTTCCATGAGTTGTGTTTCGCTTTATTAATTCTCCTTGTCGTAGAATAGGTGAGATTAAAAATATTCCTCGGTTAGGGCTTGTAGTCGGCCTAAACTAGGAAGTTATCGGAATTTATTTTAGATTGAATTCGGCGGGTAGGGGGAAATAATTCGGCGGGTAGGGGGAAATAATTCGGCGGGTAGGGGGAAATAATTCGGCGGGTTTTGGTTGTAGAACTTGGTAGTTTCTAAGTGGTGTTGTCGGCTAGTTTTGGCGTCGAATCGTGGATCCTTAGCATGTGGTAGCTGGGTTTCTGAGGGAGTATGGTACCGGGGGAGTTCGAGCCGTGGCCACCATCATTCCCTCCTTTGGACATTTTGGGTTCCTGTAAGAGGTTGGAACTCTATGTGTGTGGACCCTGTGGCGGCCTCTTTAGTACTCTTGAGACACCTGGACCTGGTTGTTCGGTTGTGACTGTTCTTAGTCTCCGACACAGGTTTGGGATTTGTGCCAGTGCTAACGATTTACAAGTTTAGCACTGTTAGTTCCTTTCATACTGTTCATTTGATGCATATTGGTTCCCTTTTTGTCTCTGCAGGCTTGAGCGGAGTTTGGTACGTTTTAGTACTTGATGCACTTCTCTCACTTTACTGATTGTTATACTTACATTTTGTCCCTTTTTGGATTCTTTAGCTGAGATTTTCAGCATTTCTCTTACAGGGTTGGTAACCCTTTTTCTTTCTGCTCTTTTCATTCGATTATTATCTGCTGTTTCTTTGCCTCTTGTTTTATTATTTCTTGCTGAGGTGTTCTTCTTTTGAATGCCTCAAGTTCAGGTCTGTAGCCGGCTGAACGGCTAATTTCAGGAGTTTCCTTATGGACTGCGTTGTGGCAGTGTTTTCCTCACTTGTTGAGGTAGTTCTTTAGCTTTGTAGTAGTACAGACATACATGCTCGCCAGCGAGTTCGTGTCAGGTTGTTGACGCTCGTTGGTGATTTTCCTTTGTGATACTAAGTCTTTGCTTAGCTGCTAGTTTACCTGTTTTGTGGTAGTTTCACTTGCACTCTGGGAATGTTTTATGCTAGATTGCTAGTTACTTTAAAATCTATAAAAAAAGAACTAATATATGTATTGCATGATCAGCATGTTTTATAAAAGCTCAATAATTATTTTCCAAATGCATAAAAAGATTGTTTTCTTTATAAATATTATAAATTGAAATCTAGGGTCTTGCATAGTGTAAGTTGTCCTCTTAGAACACTTATGCGCTCTTTTAGGATGTTAGCTTAAATGAAGTATTTTTCCGCTACGTATAAAAATAGTTTTTAAACCGTGGACTATCTGATCCACTGAGCCGAGGGATACAGCCAATTAATTTAAATATCAGTTTTCTTTTCATTTTAACTTATGATTTGAAGGATTAGAGTGTTGCCTGAGCGTCAGCAGTTATCCCCTGCTTGACGTGGCATCACAGCTCGTAGTTATCTCGTGCTCTGATTTATTTATTAATGAGAAAAATGCGGGTTGTGACAGTTGGTATCAGAGGGAGGTTGCTTGACAAATTGTCGGGCAACATGTCCCTGTAAGTGTTAGGTGTTTAGAGTCATATCATACACACACAGATATGTCATCAGCACGTCTTGGCTGAAGCACGAACACTACACTCATAGCATGACATGAAGTATACGAGGCATATTATGTAGTATGGGATGCATACTATGTGTTTGTATATGGATCCACCATAGGAGGCAACATGTGAGGGTCATGTAGTATGGGATGCATAACCTCACCACATGAATGCGGCTAGCACGTTTTCTTTTTCGTTGCATGGAAATGTTATGTAGTATGGGATGCATAACATTTTCATGTGTACGCCGCTCATAACATGCATTAGGGCCTTTTTAGAATGCATAGCACAATCATGCATATCATCACATTGCATAAGCACAACGTGCCAAGCTAAAGATTTGCAGGATGACATGTGTACACATATAATTTTTGAGTCAAAAAGAATATAAATTCATGCATTCCCGATCTAGGCACAAGAGTTAGTGTGATGATAGTGAATCATCGTAGGTTAAGCATAACATCATTATTGAAAATCCCAGAGCAAGTTAGCAGCATGAGCAAGTACTTAAGTATGTATTGTTTGTACTATATTGTTTGGTTCTAGTGGGTGGGCTAGGTGTCTAATTAGAATGTCGAGGCGTCCTTCGACAAGGTTGACTCCCCAATCGGAGGGAGAATCTTCAGGTGCGCAGAGCAGCGCAATGATAGAAAATCTGCGACAAAGCAATGAAGCCTTGTCAAACCAAGTAATGGATTTGCAGTCTCAGGTCCAGTCCTTGTTAGCAATTGTGGCAGGGCAAATTCCGAGAGTTCAGGACCCTGTTGTCTGTCAAGCTGTCCCTGTTCCCCCCGCTCCTCTGGTGCCTCCGGTCGTGGTGCCACCAGAGATGACCTTTATTTCTCAGTTTCAGCGACTTAGGCCTCCGTCGTATGATGGCAACGCAGATTACATGGTCTTAGACGATTGGATGATATCAATCGAGGAGATGTTCTCATACTCCGGGATCACTGATGATCAGAAAGTGATGTTAGCCGCATATCAGCTCAAAGGGTTGGCAAAGGGCTGGTGGCTGAGGGAGAAAGAAGGTCTGAAGGACGGGTGTTCCTGGGAGTCCTTTAAGGAGCTACTTCTGAGCAAGTTTCTGCCATCAGTCGAGAGGGACCGTCTGATGAATGATTTCCTGCACTTAAAGCAGAGGCAGCTCACGGTTAGTGAGTACGAAATCGAGTTTAGTAAGCTAAGCCGATTCGCCCCAGACTTGGTGAGTTTCGATGAAAATAGAAGCAAGCGATTTCTGGCTGGGCTAAGGAGTGACGTCCAGCAATTAGCAAGTGCCTATGCGACCTCAAGTTATGCTGGTATGGTGGAAGCTGCCTTAAAGGTAGAGGCAATTGATAACGCCAAGAATCGAGGTCAACAACTGAGAAAAGATAAAAGAAAGTCTGATGAGGGTAAGAGTACTCAGGTCCCTGACGCTGCTCCGAGGAAGAGAAACAAAGAGGTATGCAGATTCTGTGGCCGACCGGGCCATCCTTTGGAAAGGTGCTATCAAAGATTAGGAGCTCAGAAGAAAGAGCAGATTCATGCGATCCAAGGTATCCCAAAGAAAGACTTGCTTTGTTCTGTATGCAAGAAGTAGGGGCACGATGCTGCCCATTGCTGGAAGAAGGCGAGAAGTTGTTTCTTGTGCGGTCAAGAGGGTCATCTCAAGTATTAGTGCCCGCAAGCTTAGCTTACTCTGCAGCCAGTTCCTCTTCAGGCTTTGCCGCCGCCGCAGCGAGTGGACAAGGGAAAAGGAAAGTTGAACGTGGCCTCTATGGAGGAAGCTCAGGCGTCCACGCAAGTGATATCGGGTTAGATCCTCCCCTAGTTTTAATGTTTAGCTCATAGTTATAGTTTTGAGCGTTCGCTTCCTTAGTCGCGTGTGCAATTTTATAGGATGATTTAAGGTAAAGAACCGCTGGACGCGTGTTCTGTTCGATTCCGGCGCTACCCACTCATTTGTGGCTAGGGGCTTCGTAGAGCGTTACCGTTTGGATCTCGATCGTGTTGGTGATGTGTTCTGTGTCAAGTTTCCTTCAGGTGAATCTGTAGTTTTGGATCCGGGTATTCAGAGTTGTCCGATTTTACTAGGCGATTTTCTCGTGATTGCTGATTTGAAGCTGTTGGATCTGGAAGACTTCGATGTGATCCTAGGCATGGACTGGTTGTCCAAATATGATGTTGTGATCCAATGCAAGGGTAAACGCTTGGACTTCAGGATGGACAACGGTCAGCCCGGGAGTGTTTACGGTTATCCGCGCCAGGATTCTCCGACTATATCGGCGGTATGTGCTCGGAAGCTTGTAGATTCCGGATGTTTTGCTTGTTTTGTTTCGGTTTTAGAAACCAAGGTTAGTTTGCCGTGTTTGGAGGAGATCCCGGTGGTTCGTGATTTTTCTGATGTCTTTCCAGCTAACCTTCCTGGTCTCCCGCCTGATCGAGACGTGGAGTTTATTATAGATTTGGAGCCGGGTACGTGTCCTATTGCCAAGGCGCCTTACCGGATGGCCCCACGGGAACTGGAGGAGTTGCGTATCCAGTTAGACGAGTTGCTTGAGAACGGATTTATAAGGCCGAGTTCTTCGCCTTGGGGTGCTCCCGTTTTGTTCGTCAAGAAAAAAGATGGATCGATGAGGTTGTGCATCGATTATAGAGAGCTAAATAAGGTAACGATCAAGAATAGGTATCCGTTGCCGAGGATAGATGATTTGTTTGATCAACTGCGAGGCAGCGCCGTGTTCTCTAAGATTGACCTTCGTTCGGGCTACCACCAGTTAAGGATCCGTGAATCAGATATCCCGCGGACTGCCTTCCGTTCCAGACATGGACATTTTGAATTTTTGGTAATGTCGTTTGGTTTGACCAACGCACCTTCTGCTTTCATGGACATGATGAACAGGGTTTTCAAGGACTTTCTGGACAAGTTTGTAGTCGTATTTATAGACGATGTGTTGGTGTATTCACGCAATGTTGAGGAGCATGACCAACATTTGCGTCTAGTTTTATCTGCCTTGAGGGACCATAGGTTGTTCGCCAAGCTAAGTAAATGCGAGTTCTGGTTGCTTCAGGTTTCTTTCCTGGGTCATGTGGTTAACAAGGACGGAATCTCTGTCGACACAGAAAAGATAGCCGCAGTTATGGAATGGACGAGGCCTGCCACACCCAAAGAAATAAGAAGCTTCCTAGGGTTGGCTGGCTACTATAGAAGATTCGTAGAGGGTTTCTCTACATTATCTGCGCCATTGACCAAATTGACGCAGAAGAATGCAGCATTTGTGTGGAGCGATAAGTGCGAAGAAGCGTTCCAAGAGCTAAAGAATAGACTGTGCACTGCTCCGATATTGACATTGCCTACGGAAGGATTAGACTATGTCGTTTACGTGGACGCATCCCACGTGGGTCTTGGTTGTGTGCTGATGCAAGAAGGAAAAGTGATTGCGTATGGGTCAAGACAGCTTAAGATTCATGAAAGGAACTACCCTACGCATGACTTGGAATTCGCAGCAGTTATTTATGCATTGAAATTATTGGAGACACTTGTTGTATGGCGCGCAGTGCAAGATTTATACAGATCATAAGAGTTTGAAGTACGTCTTCACTCAAAAGGAGTTGAACTTGCGCCAGCGCAGATGGTTAGAGTATGTGGCTGATTATGAAGTGGAGATCTTATACCATTCGGGTAAGGCTAACGTGGTAGCCGACGCCTTAAGCAGGAAGACAGGGAAAATCTTCAATCTCTCCACTGAGTTGTTAGTAGAAGAGTTCCTTTTAATTGATATTTCAGTTGGTAGATGTGACTCGCCAAGCAGTTTGGAAGTGTCTGAGCCTTCATGGATTTCTCTTACGAGGCTTCATCAAAAGGACGATCCTGATTTACTGCACCTTCATAATAGAACTGAGAAGGGGGAGCTGCCTGACTTTTTGATCGATGACGCGGGTTCTCTAAAGTACCGCGGTAGATTTTGCGTCCCCAATTTTCGAGATATTCGAGTTAAGTTGTGCAGTGAGGCACACGGTTCAAGTGTGGCCTACCATCCAGGGTCTACAAAAATGTATAAGGACTTGAAACAGATTGCCTGGTGGATTGGGATGAAGGGTGACATTGCAAGATTTGTGTCAGAATGTTTTACGTGCAAAAGAGTTAAGGATGATCATGGAAGGCCTGGTGGAAAGTTAACGCCTTTAGAGATTCCAACTTGGAAGTGGGAGAGTATCTCAATGGATTTCATTACTGGTTTGCCGAGATCTCCCCGAGGGCATGACTCTGTTTGGGTGATTGTTGATAGATTAACAAAGTGTGCGCACTTCGTAACCTTTCAGATTGGTTACTCAATGAAAAAGATAGCGGAACTATATTTGAATGAAGTTATCAGGTTACATAGAGTACCCGTAAGTATAGTATCAGATCGAGACTCCAGGTTTACGTCTCGTTTCTGGAAGAGCCTTCAAGAAGGATTGGGAACTGACTTGAGATATTCTACCGCATATCATCCACAGACCAATGGTCAAACGGAGCGTGTTAATCAGATTGTGGAAGATATGATCCGTTGTTATATATTAGACCACGGAGGAGGGTGGGATGAACGCTTGAGGTTGATGGAGTTCGCATACAATAACAGTTATCAAGAGAGTCTTCAAATGGCTCCTTTCGAAGCGCTATATGGAAGACGATGTAGAACTCCTCTATTTTGGGCTGAGGTTGGTGAGAGGGCGATATTAGGTCCAGATGCCTTAGAAGAAATGGATGTATCTGTAAAGCTTATTCGAGAGAAGCTTTGGATAGCCCAAGAGCGATACGAGAAGAACGCCAATCGGCGTAGGTCCGTTTTGGAATTTTCTGTGGGGGACATGGTATTCCTTAAGGTTTCCCCGATGGTTGGAGTGAAGAGGTTCGGTAAGAACCATAAGTTGGACCCGAGGTATGTTGGACCATTTGAAATTGTGGAGCGGATTGGTGTGCCAGCCTACAAGTTGAAATTGCCCGAAAATTTTCCTGGCGTGCACAATGTTTTTCACGTGAGCCAACTGCGGAGGTGCGTGCTTAGTGACAGACAAGTTCTGGATGCAGTGCCCCAGTTGGAGCCTAACCTCTCCTACGTGGAAGTTCTTATTCGTGTTTTGGATGTGCAAGATCGAGTGTTGCGGAGAAAGACAATACCAATGGTAAAGATTCTGTGGAGAAACCAAGACGTGGAGAGCGCGACTTGGGAGTTGGAGTCAGCTATGAGGGAGGCGCATCCTCATTTGTTCTCCTAGCTGTGCTCGGTAAGCATTCGATAACCCTTGGTTATTTTCTTTTCCTTCTTTGGTAGAAGTGTTTTATGCGTAAAGTTTCGGGACGAAACTTTCTTTTAGGGGGAGTGACTGTAACGCCCCCGATTTTTCTAGTGATTTATTTTATTTCTTATTTGACGTATTATGACTTCAGAGCGTTATGTTATCGCGTGTTGGTCATGTGACGTTGCTAGAGCGTGCTTTTAACTTTTTAGGTTCCCTGCGTGGCTTGGTGATGCCTGGTAGCAAGATTCCCTAGCGAGCCGGAGTCTGTTTGGTGACTCGGTGGAGCCTCTTGGGGAATGCTTGTGTTTTGGCTTCGGGAGAATTTTGCCCGAGTTTTGTTCGTCGGATTTTGTTACCGACTTTGTCGTAGCGCGTTTGCGTTCGTTAGGTTTGACCGGCCAAATTTTGGGATTTGCGTCGGGAGTGGAAAATTTTACACTAGGAATTAGATCGGCTAATTTTAGACTTGCTCGTCAAGTTTCGTCGCGTTCCGAGCATTTTTAGAGCCTCGGCGCGCGATTGAAGTTTGTATGTTTTCGCGTACGCCGTTAACTTTAGAAATTATTATCTCAAAAACGGTGCGTCGGAATTCGATTTCGACTTCGCCGTTGGATTCGTAGCGTCGTCATTCGCCTACGGTGCGAATTTCGTTCGATTCGACGCGCGTTTGGCCCTCCGTAACGATATAAAGTTATATCATTTTTATAATTATAAATATTATTTATATATATATATATATATAAAGAAATAATAAAATAATAAAAAAAAGAAGGAGAGATTCGGTGAGAATGATTCTCACCGAATCATGAATTCGGTGAGAATGATTCTCACCGAATCATGTGTTCGGTGAGAATCATTCTCACCGAACAGCACCCCCCCCCCCCTTTTTATATATTAAGTGTATATATTTATTAATATATTAAGTGTATATATTGATTACTATATTAAGGGTATATATTTATAAAAACAAAAGAGAACCCCCCCCCCCCCCCTTTCTTCTTCCTCCGAACAGTAGCCCCCCTCCTGTGCGAAATATTAGGCGAGTGCGGAACCTTTCGTTCGCGAATCTTCCGGCGGCCGCCACCGCCGATCCGGTGGACGGAATTTCGATCCGATCGCGGCGTTGGAAATCTCTCGGCGAGAGCTTCAAGATCGCGGTAAGATTTTCCCATTTCGGTGACCGTTTCGCCTTAGATTTTTTCGGCCCTAACCCCGGTTGTCCGTTTTTTCGTAGATCTCGTCTCCGCGTGCCCCCTTTTGGACGGATCTATGTGGTGGAGTATTTTGGGAGGACGTTTTCAAGAACGATTTAAGGCAAGTGAATTTCTCCCCTCTTGCGTGCTTCCATGAGTTGTGTTTCGCTTTATTAATTCTCCTTGTCGTAGAATATGTGAGATTAAAACTATTCCTAGGTTAGGGCTTGTAGTCGGCCTAAACTAGGAAGTTATCGGAATTTATTTTAGATTGAATTCGGCGGGTAGGTGGAAATAATTCGGCGGGTAGGGGGAAATAATTCGGCGGGTAGGGGGAAATAATTCGGCGGGTTTTGGTTGTAGAACTTGGTAGTTTCTAAGTGGTGTTTTCGGCTAGTTTTGGCGCCGAATCGTGGATCCTTAGCATGTGGTAGCTGGGTCTCTGAGGGAGTATGGTACCGGGGGAGTTCGAGCCGTGGCCACCACCATTCCCTCCTTTGGACATTTTGGGTTCCTGTAAGAGGTTGGAACTCTATGTGTGTGGACCCTGTGGCGGCCCCTTTAGTACTCTTGAGAAACCTGGACCTGGTTGTTCGGTTGTGACTGTTCTTAGTCTCCGACACAGGTTTGGGATTTGTGCCAGTGCTAACGATTTACAAGTTTAGGACTGTTAGTTCCTTTCATACTGTTCATTTGATGCATATTGGTTCCCTTTTTGTCTCTGCAGGCTTGAGCGGAGTTTGGTACGTTTTAGTACTTGATGCACTTCTCTCACTTTACTGATTGTTATACTTACATTTTGTCCCTTTTTGGATTCTTTAGCTGAGTTTTTCAGCATTTCTCTTACAGGGTTGGTAACCCTTTTTCTTTCTGCTCTTTTAATTCGATTATTATCTGATGTTTCTTTGCCTCTTGTTTTATTATTTCTTCCTGAGGTGTTCTTCTTTTGAATGCCTCAGGTTCAGGTCTGTAGCCGGCTGAACGGCTAATTTCAGGAGTTTCCTTGTGGACTGCGTTGTGGCAGTGTTTTCCTCACTTATTGAGGTAGTTCTTTAGCTTTGTAGTAGTACAGACATACATGCTCGCCAGCGAGTTCGTGTCAGGTTGTTGACGCTCGTTGGTGATTTTCCTTTGTGATACTAAGACTTTGCTTAGCTGCTAGTTTACCTGTTTTGTGGTAGTTTCACTTGCTCTCTGGGAATGTTTTATGCTAGGTTGCTAGTTACGTTAAAATCTATAAAAAAGAACTACTATATGTATTGCCTGATCAGCATGTTTTATAAAAGCTCAATCATTATTTTCCAAATGCGTAAAAAGATTGTTTTCTTTATAAATATTATAAATTGAAATCTAGGGTCTTGCATAGTGTAAGTTGTCCTCTTAGGACACTTATGCGCTCTTTTAGGATGTTAGCTTAAATGAAGTATTTTTCCGCTACGTATAAAAATAGTTTTCAAACCGTGGACTATCTGATCCACTGAGCCGAGGGATATAGCCAATTAATTTAAAAATCAGTTTTCTATTCATTTTAACTTATGATTTGAAGGATTAGAGTGTTGCCTTAGCGTCAGCAGTTATCCCCTGCTTGACGTGGCATCACAACTCATAGTTATCTCGTGCTCTGATTTATTTATTAATGAGAAAAATGCGGGTTGTGACAAGTACAAGGTTTGAAAACCCTTATTCTATGTGTGGTTCTCTGTCTAAATCTTAGAGAGAGGGGAGAGCAAAAGAGAAAGGAGTCTAGATCCAGTCGTTGGAGGAGTTTCAGAGTTCCAAATCGCGAGCCGACTTCGGATCTACTAAGGCAAGGAGATTGTGGTGCTTTACATCCGCGTACATTTCCATGCCGCCAAGGAAGAACGTTAGGGTAACGATTCTCTACTTGAGCACATAGAGGTCAACATTACTCTTTAGCCCCTGGCCACCAGAATAGCTTTTTCATATCATTGAACATCTTCGTGCTCTTGGAGTGAATGGAATACTTTGTATAATGTGCTTCATACATCAGTTCTTCCCTCAATTTACCCACATTTGGGACGCACAAACGGCCCTCTTTTCGCAAAAGACCGTCATTCCAGGAGAACTTCCCTTCTGGCCCAGCTTTCGCATAGCGTAGGAGATCTTCATCCAACTCCGTTGCCTGTCGAACTTGGTCTGCAAGGTCACATTACACCTCCATCCAGTTCAGACATGCATTGGCGGTAGAATTCTTGTCAACACATTAAATCTCTAACGCTTCTAGCTCCTGGATGAGACGTTCATCATGCCTTTGTAACCAACTTGCTCTAGCCGGAGCTCTCCGACTCAAGGCATCCGCGACAATGTTTCCCTACCCGGGAGTATAGGGGATCTCGAAAGTGTAGTCCCCAAGGAACTCCAACCACCTTTGTTGTCGCATGTTCAAGTCCTTCTGCTCCAATAGGTACTTTAAGTTCTTGTGATCTGTATAGATCTCCACCTTCACTCCATAAAGATAGTGTCGCCACAACTTTAGTGCAAAAATCACCACCGCCAACTATAAGTCATGTACGGGATAATTTCGCTCGTGCACCTTCAGATGGCATGAGCCATAAGCAATCACCTTTCCATTCTACAGAAGAATGCAACATAAGCCGATACCTGAGGCATTACTGTAAATAAAAAATCCATCGGTCCCACTTGGTGAAGACAACACCGGCGTTGTGGTCAACTGAACCTTCAGCTCTTCAAAAGCTCGTGCGTACTCTGGCGTCCAAACGAACTACTGATCTTTTCTCATCTGCGTGGTTAGCGGCAAAGAGATCCGGGAGAAATTGTCAACAAATCTTCGATAGTAGCCCGCAAGTCCATGGAAGCTCCGGACCTCGGCCACGGAAGACAACACGAGCCACTCTTATATGGCCCTTATCTTCGCTAGATCCACAGCTGTGCCAGTTCCACTCACCACATGGCCCAGAAAAGCCACCGACGATTGCCAAAACTCGCACTTCGAGAACTTGGTATAGAGCTGATTCTGCCTCAACTTAGTCAACACCAACCACAAATGTTTCTCATGATCCGCTTCCGAGTTCGAGTACACCAGGATATCATCAATGAACAATATTATGAACAGATTCAGGTACTCGTTGAATATTCGGCGCATCAAGTCTATAAATACCGAGGGAGCATTGCATAGCCCAAACGACGTGACTATGAACTCGTAGTGCTCGAACCTTATTCCAAATGCGGTTTTGGGAATATCTTCTTCCCGGATTCTCAATTGGTAATAACCAGATTTCCTGCTACTCTCTTCGCAGGTGGATGCAGCAAATATTACAAATGTCAGGGGTCTTTCCTGGCTAGCATGCCAGTACTTCCTATTACTCGCTTCAAAGGTGGACTCCCCATGAACATTAATCATTCCAAAGGGTATTTCCTGAAATTCCAATCTAGTACTTCCCACTACTTCCTTTCACAGGTCAAACCCATCAGCACAAGAAACACAAGCATTCTATGGGTATTTTCCTGGACTACCACTTCAATACTTCCTGCTACTTCCTTTCACAGGTCCAACCCATCGACTCCTAAACTACACGTTTATCACGGAGTCTTCTTCGGTTCGTATGCAACATCACCAATCCAGACCAACCTGTCTAGATGGGCTTCACACAGTATGCCTATTTCATACTCCATTTCCAAATCTATATGCCAACAAAGGGTGAAAGATATGGGTACATCCACTTTCCCCCTTCGCCTATCTAGCAGTGTACTAGATTCGGCCAAACTCCTCCACTGTCTCAGAACCCAAATTGGTTCCTACACCTCAGGCCCAAAGCCTTACAACTCAGCTTTATCCCAAAGCCTACACTCAGCCAATCAAGGCCTACACTCAGCCAACCAAGGCCTACACTCAGCCAACCAAGGCCTACACTCAGCCAACAAGGCCTACACTCAGAGATCTCAATCTCCTACACTCAGGCTCTCAAGCCCTACCCTCAGCCTTTATAATTATAGGCTTACAATTCACTCAGATCCAAGGGATCCTACAAGTTAAAAATGTATTACAGCAATTAACTCTACAACTCAGAAATAAAAGAGGGGAGTTGAGAGTTTCTTGATGAGTTTTTGGAAGAACTCAGCTGGATTCACTCTGACTTTGCTTTCTTCAGAGCTTCTTGAGTAGAACTGAATAAGACTGAATCCTCCTGCAGTTGTTCCCTGACCTCTGCCACTTAAGATCCAAAATAAAATCTGAATCCTTCTTCTCAGCCTAGTTCCAGAGGCTGATTTCTTGGATGGAGCCCTCTCTCTCCAACTTCTTAGATTTGCACTTGGACTGCAAGATCTTCTTGTGTTGATACTCTGTGTACCACTTGTTCTTCAACAATGTGATCCACTTGAACAACTATCTGAACAACTCTTTCTGTAAACTATAGTTGCCTATTTATAGGCCTTCTTTATGGTAACCGGCTGGTCCAGTCCATAACTGACTTCTGACATCTCTGACAGGTGCTGTAGACCGGCTGGAACGGCAGCTGTCATGTCATTCAGTCATTTCTTGAAAATCTCTAACTGTCTGATAGTGTCGAGACTTTCTGTCTTTAAGTGTCGACACTTATAGTCCATGTGTCGACACATGCTGTGTAAGTGTCGACACAAGTCTACAAGGTGTCGACACAACTCCTTGAATGTCTCGACACAGATTCTTCTACATGTGTCGACACTGAAATTGAGTGTCGTCACAAGTACTTGTTCTTCTAGCTTTTGCTGAATTCTTCTAAGTGTCGACAATCTCCTTTGTGTCGACACAACTTCTTGTGTTGAATCTGTCAAGTGTCGACACTGCTTCTTGGTGTCAACACATAGTCTTCAATGTCGATACTTGCTGAGTGTCGACACAGCTCCTTGTTTCGACACACCTTCTTCTTGTTGAGACTTCAGCTGAGTGTCGACACATTCCCTTAGTGTCGACACTTGTACTTAGAATATTTTTGTTGATCTTTCTGATCTTTGCTAAGTGTCGACACAGCTCCTTGTGTCGACACTTTCTTCAAGTGTAGAGTCTTTAGCTGAGTGTCGACACATTGTGCTGGGTGTCGACACTTACTTCATGTGTTGACTCTTCTGGTTGTGTGTCGACACATTATGCTGGGTGTCGACACATACTTCAAGTGCTGACTCTTCTGTTGAGTGTTGACACATTGTTCTGAGTGTCGACACTTTAACTTAGTCTCTGCAGACTTTTGCTGAGTGTCGACACAGCTCCAAGTGTCGACACTTTCTGGTGTAGACTCAGCTTTACTGGGTGTCGACACAGCTCCTTGTGTCGACACTTTCTGTCTGCACTTTTCTTCACTGAGTGTCGACACAACTCCAAGTGTCGACACTTTCTGTCTGCACTTTTCTTCACTGAGTGTCGACATAGCTCCAAGTGTCGACACTTTCTGTCTGGTGTCGACTCTGCATCCCAGGTGTCGACACAATGACTCCAAGTGTCGACACTGCTTGTATGGGTGTCGACACAAGTCTTCTTAAGTGTCGACACTTTCCCTCTGGGTGTCGACACATGGACTTAGAAACTTTTTGCTTCAGTCCAGTGATTACTTAACCTGCATAAGTAAACTCAACATACATCAAATACATTATGATGTATATCATTGAGTTGGGTGAGGCTTCTTCAAATCAGGTACATTTGCCAATGTACCCAACAATCTCCCCCTATTTGGAGAAGTCATAACCCTTAGTCAATGATATACACCATTCATAATTAAAAATTACACAATGATGTAAAGCAGATTATATTTAGCAGGGTAAACATAAACATGTAATAATTCACACATGTATACACATTCATCATTTCAGAACAAACAAGTAATAGATACATTCACAGAACAATCATGAAATATATTTATCATATATTGTTCTAACATTTTTCTTATACATTTTCAGTAGTTTACAAAAATGTGTTACATTTAAAAGATTACAAAATAATCTTCAAGTAAAATCTTAATCTATTTCTGGTCTGGTTCCTTGATAACTATGCCTTTGCCAGATTGAACTTGAGCTTTGACTGGGGCTTCAGCAGTTTCAGCAACAGCAAGCTTCTTGCCTTTTAGATCTTTCTTTTTGAGTTCTTCTGCCTTGATCTTCTGCCTCTCAAATAATGATATGGCTTAGGGAAGTACTTGCTAGGCTCCGCTGCAGTAGGAGGTAGCTTTCCCATCTTAGCCTTCCTTCTATACTAAACAATGGCCTCTTGTCTTATTTCATGTTTTCTCCATTCAGCTTCAGAAAACCATTTGTTCCTGTCATGAGTATTGTCCTTGGCAGCTTTCCAGGTAGTTAAAATTTATTCCTAGAGGTAGGGCTCCACTGTTCAAAATCTGGCCTTTGTTCCGCTTGTTCCCTAAACCTCTTCTTGGACAACCTTGTCTCTTCTCCTTCTGTAATGCCTCTTGCATGGCTTCAGTAATAGGTTGAACAACTTTTCAATATGGATATTGTCCTTGCCCTCAGGTGGGCTATACATGGTGCTCACATATGCTTGAATCATTTCAAAGTCTGGAGGTGGATAAATGACTTGAGCTACTTTTGGGCTCACTCCAAAATAAGCAGGGTAATGCCTGATTCAGGAACATCTTGGTCATCACACAGGAGGAGGATCCAAGGGTAGCCCTGATTGAATTTGATATCCATTAGCATGTTCAGAGCTTGCCTTGACTAGTACTCTCTCCCCTTTATGACTTCTCTAGCCATGTGATCTCTGACATCATCCTTTTGGAATCTGATTTGGCTATCCAAGTATCTGATTCCCTCTATAAAGAATGGTTTCAGCTTTTGAAGTTGTTCAGAGATAGCTTTCTGGGAGGCTTGGATTGCAGTCTTCACAGCAGAAATTTCTTCCTGGAATACTTTATCAAAATCAGCTTTAGCAGCAGCAGTGGATGTAGAAGGTTCAGCAGCCTTGTTCTTCAACTCAGTGACTATAGCATTATGGGAGGCAGTCAAATTGTCATTCATTCTTAATTGATTCTCAAGAACATATCCTTGTTTCAATGCTATATCATCAACTTGGGCTTTGATCTTCTCTTGGTGTGTTGCCAAATACACCACTGCATTTCCACCTTTGTGGAAGCAATCAGTCATTTCCTTTTTGTTAAGGTTCATTTCAAACCTTATAGACTTTATTTCCTGGGCCAGATCAAACTGTAAAGCTTTGTGCCCTTCATCTACATAAGCTTCAATAGCTTTTCTCTGTTCATCTAGTTTTATCTGCATTGCAATCAGTAAAGCACTATAATCAACTGTTGGAGCTTGTTGAACTATAGGCTGTGGGGCTATAGATTGCAGTGCTTTCTTATAACTTTGACTTCTCCTTTTGAAGACATATAGTTTCTTCTTCTTTTCCCTAGCACTCTCCTCATCTTCAGAGGCAGAAGTGCTGGCTATGTCAACCCTATCCTTAGGGCTTTGAGGCTTCTCTTCTGTACTTCAGGTGCCTTCTCATTGTCTTGCCTCACAGGTTGTTCTATAACTTGCACTTGCTCCCCCCTCAGCAGCAGCATTATCTCTTGCATCAGCATCCTTGTCCATGTCAAAATCTTGATGGTCTAGATTAAGGAATAAGTCTTCCATTGTAAACTCTTGTGGATACTGTGCAGGGGAAGTTCTTGGGTCTTCAACCACTTGATTAGGAATCACTTCTTGTACAGCAGATGTGTCTTCTCTAACAACATCTGGAATGGACTATGCAGCTGAGTTTGCTGAGGAACATCAGACAAATCAGCATCTTCTATAAGATATTCTAAAGTATTTAGGTCAGTGAGTACCTCTTGGATTATGATGGTGGCTTGCTCACTGTCTAGTGTAGATGGTTCTTCTATAACTGGAGGCTCCCCTGGCTTTGATCCTTGTGGATGGGGCTATCTTGAGGTAGCTCCCCTGGATCTCAACAATTTCTTGAGTAGCAGGGGTCTTCTCTACACCCTCTTCCTCATGATCATCAGGAGTGAAGATAACATGTTCTTCACTCCCAGAACTACTGGAGGACTCTTGTTCCACTGGAGCAGTTTTTCTCTTTTTCTTTGGGGGAATCTCCTTCTCAGTAACTGTCTTCTCAGGGTTGGTATGTCTTTGGACAACACCCTGTCCCACCTCGAAAAGTTCCTTTGATCCATTTTCCTCAAGTGGTTTATCTTGCTGCCTGCAGCAGTATTCATTACCTCTGGTATGTTACCAGCTAGGTAGAGACTAATGATCCTCCCCATATTGGGCTTCTTCAAGCTCTCCTTGATCTTCTCATAAACCACCATAGACCAATCTGTTTTCAGAGTGAAGATTATCCTTGTCATGATGCCAAACATATGGCCAGACACTCTGTCATGCCCTCCAGGCTTGCTGAGTAAGACTTTTCCCACAATCTCAGACATGAACTTCCCTTGATTATTCATGCCTTTCCTATTGAAAACAGAACCTATCTTCATCTTTGGATCAAGACCACACTAGGTTAAAGTTTCCCTGTTCTTTGAAGCAGTAACCTCTTCTTCATCTTGAGTTTTTGGTAGCTGGAGTACCTTCCTCAGACTCTTTGGTGAAACCTTGACCTTAGTTCCATGAACTCTGGAATTGATTCTGAATCCAGATTCATCTACTACAGCTCCATGAAGGAATTCAAGTACTTCCTTCTTCCAAATCTTTGTAGGGTCAGACAAGAGATATTCTAGTCCATCGGCGACTAGGGTTACTACAGCCTTGAGTTTGGATCAACATCGTCGAACGCGCCGCGTACAAGCTCATAACCCTCGTTAACGTTCTCCTCAAGCTTAGGAGCCATTAGGGTTTGTAGAATTTGTCTGTAGAAAAGAGAGGTGTCGACACAGTAGTTTTGGTCTCGAAACTTTGAAAGCGTGTCGACAAACAAAGACAGAACCATTATTTATACCTGTCTAATTTTGAAGATGAACAGGCGGGACAGCTATCTTAAAATGTGTCGACACTGGCAATAAGTGTCGACACTGACTTATAATGTCTCGACACACATGTGTCGACACAAGTTTAGTCAACAGATTTTATGTGTCGACACTTGTGTATGTGTCGACACAACATAACTCGACACATTGTCGAGACTTTACTAGTAAATACTGAGTAAACTTAAGTGTCGACACCACATTTGATGTGTCGACACCTACTTGACATGTGTCGACACAAACATTCTGAAGTGTCGACACCACATCCTGGATGTGTCGACACCTTTTCCTGAAGTGTTGACACCACTATTCTGTGTCGACATAGACTTGTCTATGTGTCGACACCTTTTTTACTTAGCCAATGTTAATTCTGTAAACTTATTCTAAGTTTATCATTCCTAGTTCAATTTTGAATCTATTGAACTTAGCTTCTTCTAGGGGCTTAGTAAACATATCAGCTATCGATTATCAGTTTTAACATATTCAAGTAAAATATCTGCTCTTTCTACATGCTCCCTAAGAAAATGATATTTAATTTTAATATATTTAGTTCTACTATGAGATACAGGGTTATTAGCTATTGAAATAGCACTTGTAGAATCACAGAAAAGTGGAGTTCTACTTACCTGAAATCCATAGTCCTCTAGCTAATGTTGTATCCATAGAAGTTGAGCACAGCAACTTCCTGCAGCTACATACTCTGACTCTACTGTGGAGATAGCCACACTGGTTGCTTTTTGCTACTCCATGAAATTAGTCTCCCACCTAGGAATTGACAGGTTCCAGTAGTGCTTTTCTATCCTCTTTGCATCCTGCAAAGTATGCATCTGAATAACCTGTTAGTTCAAAGTCTCCATTCCTAGGGTACCAGAGGCCTAGATAGGGAGTGCCCTTAGATATCTCAATATTCTTTTGACTGCTGTCAAATGAGACTCTTTAGGGCAGGCTTGATACCTGGCACAAACACATGTAGCATACATGATGTCAGGTCTACTAGCAGTCAAGTATAATAGGGAGCCAACTATCCCTCTATACAAGGTTTCATCTACAGGTTTCCCTGCATCATCCTTGCTAAGAGACATACTTGACCCCATAGGAGTCTTCATGGTGCTGGATGAATCCATACCATACTTCCTTATGAGTTCTAGGGTGAACTTGGACTGACATATGGATAAACCACTTTCAGTCTGTTTAACTTGGAGACCCAAGAAAAACTTCAGCTCTCCCATACTACTCATCTCAAACTGACCTTGCATAAGTTTTGCAAACGTTTTGCAAAGGATGCTTTCAGTAGACCCAAATATAATGTCATCTACATATATTTGGACTACTATTACTTTGCCTCTAGATTCCCTAAGGAATATAGTCTTATATTTTTCCCCTTGAGAACTTGTTCTCAATGAGGGAAACTAGATAGGGTTTCATACCAAGCCCTAGGGGCTTGCTTTAACCCATATAAAGCTTTCCTAAGTCTATAGACATGATGAGGTAGAGTTGGATCAACAAAACCTGAAGGCTGCTCCACATAGTAGACTTCTTTAAGATTACCATTTAGGAATGCTAACTTGACTGACATCCATTTTTATACCTTGAATCCTTGATAGGTTGCATAGGCCAAGAACATCTTTTGTCTTTCAGTCTGGCTACTGGAGCAAAAGTTTGATCAAAATCAATACCTTCTTCTTGCCTATATCCTTTTAGCAACAGTCTAGCCTTATTCTTAATGATGACACTTGTTCATCCATCTTATTCCTGTAGATCCACTTAGTTCCTATTACATTGTGGTCTTTACGTTTAGGAACCAATTCTCAGAACTTGCACTCTTGAACTGATTAAGCTCTTCTTGCATTGCTTCAGTCCATTGTGGATCATGTATTGCTTCTTCAAACTTTTTAGGTAATTCAACTTGTGACAGAAATGCTGGAATAGAGGCACCATTCATGTTTCCAATCCTTATTCCAATCCTCTGTCTACTCAATAATCACTCTTACTGATCTTCTTAGGATGCCTGGGAGGGAGGCAATAGACACCCAACTTGAACCACTTCAGCATCTGTTCATGCTGTACTCCTTGTATTTCTTCAGCAATTGGCACATGTAGTTTCCCCCTGGACAACAGCTACTGTCTTCTACTTGCTGTCTTGCAGCAGGCACTTCTTCTATAGTAAGCTTGTCCATTTGTTCTTTGTCAGACCTGTGGGGCTGCATACACTCCTAGACAACTCATTATTATAGTTTAGTCTCATCAAAAACTACATGCACTGATTCTTCTACAACTTGTGTAGTCAAGTTGTAGACTCTATAAGCCTTACTATTATTGCTGTACCCAACAAAAATTCCCTCTTGGGACTTGGCAGCAAACTTAGTTAAGTAAGACTTCCCATTGTTAAGTATGAAGCATTTGCAACCAAAGATCCTAAAATAGGATATGTTTGGTTTCCTGCCTTTCACAACTTCATAGGGGGTCTTGTTAGCCTTTAGTGATGGTACCCTATTTATAACATGGCATGCAGTATTAACTGCTTCAGCCCAGAAATATTCTGGCGTGTGATTTATCACTTAGTAGGGTTCCTACCAGCCTCTATCAAGGTTCTATTCTTCCTCTCAGCAATGCCATTTTGCTGAGGTGTTCTAGGTGAAGAGAATTCTTGAAATATCCAAAGTCTTCACATAGTTTTGTCTGCTATCAGACTGAAATTCAGTGCCATGGTCACTTCTAATTTTGACCACTGTACTATTTAGTTCATTCAGAATTTGCTTTACAAAGCTATAGAAGACACTAGGTGTTTCAGATTTCTGTCTTAAGAGAACACTCCAGGAAAACCTTGAGTAGTCATCTACAACTACAAAGGTATAGACCTTCCTACCTAAGCTGTGAACTGGCATTGGACCAAAAAGATCCATATGCAAGAGGTATAAACACCTCACATCATCTTTGTTCTCTATGCTTCTAAGGTGGATTTAGTCTGCTTGCCCTTTTGACAAGCTGAGCAAATGCCATCTTTAACACACTTAACTTGAGGACCATTCCTCACCAACTCTTTGCTAAAGAGTTTGCTAATGTAGTATGTAGTTAAGATAGGGCAGCCGACTTGTGCCATTTGACACAATGAGAGACTGTCTCATCAGCTACAAGACAAACTGTGGAGAACCATTTGTTCTCAACCATAATGTCTAGGAAGTAGACATTCCTCTTCCTATATCCTGTCAAAATGATCTCTTGATCACTTGACCTCTTGATATGACAACCTTTTTTAGCAAATGAGATGTCATACCCTACATCACTTAATTGGATTTACTTATTAGGTTGTGTTTCAACCCATTTAAACATAAGCCACTTGAGTAATGGTAACTAAGTTTGTAGAAATGTTACCAAATCCTTTGATGATTCTTTTTCAGAACACCAAAGGTTACTTTTGGACCATCTTTTACTGGAATGTAGTCCTTTAGTATTCCTCTTGTTCCAGTCATATGTCTGGAACATCACTGTCCAGTACCATGTTGGGTATGACCACTTGGATTCACCTGCCAAACAGATTAATTAACCTTTAGAACTCAAAGAATTCTTGGGTCCTTGGTACTTGTAGTCTGTAAACTTGACAAACTACCTATAGGCTTTCAACAGGTAGCTTGCTACTCACTTTGGCACTAACATTGTGCCAACAGTCCACTGCAAAGTGGCTAACTTTACCACAGCACCAGCATCCAACTTGTTGTACCTTTGCTTAGGTACAACCTTTGCTGTCTTATCTACAGCAGACTTGGTGATGCTGGGGCTTTTGCCCTTGGACTTGGACTTGGACTACTCAGTCTTGCAGGTCTAATAAAGCCCAGTCCAGCCTTGCCTTTATGATGAACAAAACATCAATTAAAGTAACACTGACTTAGGTTAGAAACCTAGCAACTAAGTCCTTCTCCTTTGAAGATTGATCTCCAGACTCTTAATTTGATCATTCTTAAAAGTGATAGTACCCATGATGATCACTGTTATGTGTTTCAGCCTATCTATCTCATTAAGCTTTTGATCAAACGGCTTCTCAAATTTTGTTGCAGCAGCTTTAAGATCAGCAATTTCCTTTGCCTGACTTTTGGCTACTGACTTGCTTTCTTGTAAGCTTGCAACAAACCTTATATTATCTATAAGCTGATGAATATCATCCTCAGATTCAGATGCACTTTCATCACTTGATGAAGATGAATCTGATCCTGAACTAGAACAAGAAACTGAATTTAAACTTGAACCTTGTACCTGACTGGGTCCTGGCTGCTCCAGGATTTTGGCACTCTTGTCAAAGCCATTAGCCCTTGGCATTGACTGTCTTCTTGTTCATAAATAGACTCCATGATCTGCATGAATTCTTCCTCTTCTTCTTCAGCAAACAGCCCTATGTATGGCTTCAGCCTCAGACTCAGTTTTCTGAAGAAGAGATATCTGATAGAGCCTTCTCCTTCTTGGCAACAAAAGACTTCTCTTTCTTTCCTTTGAAGTGAGTCTTTTTTCTGTCACCAGATTCCTTTCTCTTCTCTGGACAAATCTGCAATAACATGGCCCTATCTATTGCAGCAATAGCACACTATCTTTGAAACTAGTTGCCTTGCTGATTTTGTCCTTTTCTTGTCATTCTTTGAAGACACTGTTTTCTGATAAGAGACTTCCTTTCCATGTGATGTAGAAGGCCTTGACCTCCATTGTTTCTTTTTCAAAAACTTTGAAAGTGTCTAGTGAAAGCAGCAAAGTCTTCATCACTTTCCTGCTTTCGGACTTGTGTGCTGACTGTTTTCTATCTGACTCTGAGTCAGCAATCTTTGGAGGTGGAGTGTGGTGATTATTCCTGCACTTCCTGGGGGACATCTGTATTGAAAGCAACTGATCTTTCCTTGTGTTCACATTTCTGTTGATTCTCCTCCTCTTTTCTCACTGTCAACTGCATCTCATATGACAACAACTTGCCAAAGAGTGTAGGAGGAGGAATTTCCCCCAACTTAGCATTTCTCTTCTTGGGACACAGATCTTGTGTGTCCCAAATTTTTGGTTAGGGACCTTAGAACTTATCATTTATTTCAGTTAGCTCTCTTCCATAAGACATGAGTTCATTAACTACTTCTGTAGAACCTTTTGTAGCTCAGTTATCTGCTATCACTTTTACCTTGTCTAAAAATCTCATACTCCTGATTTAGCAAGGATTTTCTATCTTGCTAACTTCGTCAGATCCTTCCTATATCCATATAGAGTGTCCCACATCTCTTTAGCGGTTTGTTACTGGTGTATAAGATTCTGAAAAGTTGCATCATCAATGGCACTCACTATTATGCGTTCTGTGCCCTCTTGTCCATATGGGCTGGACAATCTCATCCTTTAGTCATCTCAGTGAAATCCCTTTGGAGTTCTCTGATTTGCATCTCAACACTGAAATCTTCAGTGGGCACATAAGGCCCCTTCCTTTATGTGATATAGATTCTAGGGTCTGAGGCCTCCATAAACAACCTCACCCTTTCCTTCCAGATCCCAAAAAGATTTCCTTTCTGCATATTGGTAATTTCATGGAACCCCATTTCTTGTGAGATCTCAGAGGAACCCATGTTTCTTGATTTTCTTGAATTTCTTGAATCTGTGTTTTGCCTTTCACTGAATCTGCAGAACAGGATCTCCTCAGACTGTGGAGTCCTTTTAGAGGAACCTGGCTCTGATACCACTTGAAAGATATGGTACCTAAACACCTAGTGGGGGGGGGGGGGGGTAACTAGGTGACCTAATCCTTTTCTAACTTTACTGGCAGCAAACAGTTTATTATCACAGATTTATAACTTTTGCCACAGCAATCACAGCATTCACAGCTTAGTCACACAATCACAGCACACATCACAGCACTCAAACAGTGGTTTATAGTGGTTCCCCAAGATATGGGTACATCCACTTTCCCCCTTCGCCTATCTAGCAGTGTACTTGATTCGGCCAAACTCCTCCACTGTCTCAGAACCCAAATTGGTTCCTACACCTCAGG